>CM076569.1:818514482-818993488 GCA_034641835.2 Pinus albicaulis
TTGTTCTGATTTTCCGTAGTTTGGCTTTGCCCCTTTTTCTGTAGTTCGGGGGCACCTTTCCCTGGCTTCGAATTTACGGATTCAAAAGTCTCGCTTCTTCTGCTAAAATTTTTGCTCGATATTTGCAACATATTGATATGCCATGCTAAACAAGGTAATTTCAAGGAAATCCATTTCCTCCTAAATGTATATGTGCAAAAAAATGTGATACTTGAGCACCAAATGTTTCTCTGAATGTTTAATACCCAAATTTGTATGCAGTGTATGGGACAAATTCGTCAGCTCGTGCACATCTTGATCCCTTTGCTGCCACAACAGGTCCATTGGATGTACTTGTCCTCATATCTCCCCATGGGTTAATATTATTCCTTGATTTTTTCTCATAACTAATTCAAAGTGAGTGCGACTGAGAACATAGAGATTTACCTCTCGTCCTTTTTCTCATAGTAGGTTTCCCACCCATATTTGACATGGGGGGTGGGTTTGTGGAGTGAAAAAGTAATATTTTCTCGGTCAGAGAAATCATGGATTGAGAAATACCCTTCTAGTAAATTCAACCATATATCTACAAAATTTGCATCTATTTGGCCTTCAAATACATGAACGTTGAAGTTGACTTATACCTTAAAGGGAGTGGTGCCTCTAGAATGGTTGCTGGTTGTAGATGCGCCGCCAATGGGAAGCTGTTGAAGGATGTGAGAAAATTTATCCATCATCACGTCCCATTGTTTCTCTAGGGCCTGTTGGGGTTCCCATGTTTTGGCTAGATTGGCAAGAACAAAAGATGAGACAACATCAGAACCACTTTCAGACCTCAGGATCTAGCCCTCCTGGGTCCAGAGAGGGATCTCTCTATATGAGAAAAGGTTTATGTCTATGAAGCTCAAATGTTATGATTTTAGGCTAGTTGTAAAGCTCGAGTTTGTTTGATTATTTGTTTGGTTGCTAGTTATCAGGAAAGAAGGATTCAGTGTAAGACAAGAATGAGAAAAGAGGGATAAGGCAGAGATGAAATATTCCAGGACGTATTCAAAACCATTGGGCAATGGAGTCAGGAAAGGATTTGCTTGCTACTTGATACACCATTTTTTGGTCATCTAACCTATTATCATTAGATGGACCCAAGTACACCATGTAAGACCAGTTTTACCCTAAGTAAAACTGCTTTCACTATGTTAAAACAGGAAACCCCAAAAGGAAATAGTAAACAAACCCATATTTGTTTGATTTTCCTCATGGAATAATTAATTAAACCATAATTTAATTATTATTCCCAGTCATGTTTAACCCAAAATCAAAGAAATTAATTAGATAAACCTTTATTTATCTTATTATTTTCTATGAATAATCATTTAAACCTTATTTAGATGATATTCCTTGTTAAATATGACCATATCACCTATGAATAATTAAATAAATCACTATTTATTTAATTATCTTTCAACCACTTCCTTAAATAATTAAATAAATCATTATTTATTTGATTATCTTCTAACCGCTTCCTTAAAAGATAAATAAATCATTTATTTATTTATTTTTGACAAATTAAGAGATTTGACCCAAGTCAAATACCTTTTCCCTCCAACAAATATAATAAAATATTCCATAAAAGTGGATCTAGATCTGGTTAACCCATGCACCAAGATCTAGAATGACCCAATATTTTGTTATAAATAGGAGGGTTTTTCCTACCATTCTTCACCTTTTGTTGCCTATTAGATCACTCCGGATCTATACACTTGGTCACCATTTTCTGCCATTTGCTGTGTGAGCTCCCTTTGAGTTCCATTCTTTGTGTGGGTTTTCTACACCAACAAGAGAGAGAAATCTTAGATCTGAAGTGCTGAGGACTTCCAAGAACCCATCCCACCGAGGAGAATTGGATACGCCTTCTTGTTTTCCTCCCAGGTGCCCCATTAATATAAAAATTCTTTCAAAAATTGTTCTTGTCTTGTCTATTGGTATATGGAGCAAACCCTTGTTTTTTCTGCTTAATGTCTTTCCATGCATAGATCTGGTTTTTTGCAGCTCTTTTATGTCTAACTAACCGCAGATCTGAAGATATTGGCAACCACTTTTGTTGTTAGGGCTATTATTTATGCGTAGCTAAAGTGGTCCTTTTTCGTACACTTCGAAAAAGGATTCATACTAACAAATGGCGACTCCACACGGGTTTTAAATTACGACCGCTATCGTTTTTCATATTCCTGCATATCCAGCTACTTCAGACCCTAGGGTTTCTTTTCAGCTATTTATTTTTCCTATTTTTATGTTTTTTTTCTCACATAAAACCCTAAAACCTTCAAATTTCTAACTTCTGTGTGTTTCTGGCCCTATTGCGCAGGTGACAGACATCAGCCGCAACTGAGACGGCAACTTTTGTGAAAATCTGCCGCCGAGACAACCGGAGTTGGGGGTCGCACTTTTCAGCCCCTAAACTGCGACCTGGACCCCCAGGTCGCACTTTTTGGCCCAAAAACTGCGACCTGGGTAGCGGAAAACAACCCAAAAACTGCTACCTGAGCGAAAAACAGGTCAAATTTTTTTTTTGGGAATTTTTCTGAAAATTTTCTGGGTTTTGTCTGAACCTCTGTCAGGGTTTTCTGACCTTCATCTCCGCCCGTTTAGACCTATTATTGCTCTTTTTTACTCAACTAAGTGGGAATCTAACCCCCTAGGGCTTCAGTACCCTCCACTTTTTGTGGAAGAGTTTTAGCTACTGTAAGTGTCTAAATTTTCAGAGTTTCAGCCTTCCCTTTTTCAGATCTGATACCTCATCCTTTGATCCCTTTAAATCAACCTTCCTTCCTTTCAAATCACCTCTTGCCGTTTTGTTTGGACCTCTCTTTAGGACCTCCTCCCTGTCCTTTCTACTTTTTGCTGATTTCTTCCCTTTTTTCCAGCCACCTTGCCTCTGTCTCTTGGCTGTGATCTGCACCTCTTTTCAGCAGCTTTACCCTTTAGATCCCTGTCCCTTTTGACCCTAGATCTATTGGCCTCTTTTTAGTTTTTTTTGATTAGATTAGTTTTGAGAGTCCCGCCTTTTTGGGTTAGATTGATGTATGTTTAGCTGTTAAATGTTATGTTATTTCAGCATTATATACTGTTCTCTGCAGATTTCTTTTCAGTTACGCAACACACTTTTTCTTGCTCTCAAAACAAAAAGGGTTTAAAAATTAAAATTAACGCACATCACACACTGACCCTAAGTGAAGAAGCACCTGGTTAACACCACTTGGCAAAGACTCTAAAATCAATTGTCACTGCACCTTGTCTGCCCTTGACCTTTCTTGATTCCGTCCCTTTCTGCCCTTGTCGGTTTCCTTCTTCCTGTCATCATTGCACCCCCAAGGCGCCTTTCCCGGAGACTTCTTGGCCTTCACCCTCAGTTTCCGGTTAGTCGACCTGCTCCGCCCCGCCGTCGTCGAGCCAGTCCTCCTTTGAGTCCGCACTCTGACTCCTCTCCTGATTCATCGGGTTCTCCTTTTCCTTTTGGTTCTCCCCCTGTCACCTTCACTATGTGTGGTCCAGGGCCTCACGCTAGCAATGCTCCCGGCCCTAATGCCGGAACTACTACTAGCGGAACCGCCACAGGAACTACCTCGGCTGCACCCGTGCTCCCCTTCTTGGCAGGCCTCAGCCTCCCCGATTTGGACCGGTTGACAAACGACCCTATACACCATGACGCTAGTTGGCCTGCTATGTCGACAAAGCTCCCTTCCGACATCCCAAAGTTTGAAGGCCGTGCTGGAGAAGATCCTTCCAATCATGTTCGATATTTCCACATGTGGTGTTCATCTACCTCCATTACCGATGACTCTGTTCGTCTTAGATTGTTCCAACGCACGCTTATAGGCGAAGCTTCTAAGTGGTATGTTGATCAGCCCACTTCCTCCCATACCACCTTTGCAACTCTTGCTCGGGCTTTTTTATCTTACTTCCAGCTTCCCCTTCGTTATGACACTGGTATCGAACTCTTGACTTCCTTCAAGCAAACCTCTTTGACCTGCCTTTCTACCCATGTCCAAGAATGGCGAAGAAGACAGAGCCTATGCCAATCTACTCCCTTCGAAGACCGTGTCTACATGGACTGGTTCCTTAGATCTCTCTTGTCCCCTATCGGGAAAGATGTCGCATTGCATTTTCCTCAAACCGAAGAAGATGCCCTCCAAATGGCGTTAAAGTATGACCTGATCTACGCTCAGACAGGTTATGATCCTACTGTCCTACCTGATCTCCCCAAACCCGGTGATGCCCATACACTGGGGGCACCTCATGCCACCGACAGTATCGTTGGATCTATCTCTCATCCATCCGCTCAACCTCTCATGAGCTGTGGTTTTCCTGGGGGAGGGGCCACCACTCCCTGCACTTCTCCCCCTCCCGGTAGCACACATCCAGGATACGGCATGCCTCATCCTTTTTCCCAACCTCCTGCTTACCTCAATGTTGCCCAACCTAACCATTATCGTCATCCGCAGCTTGGTGCGCCAGCTCCTCCAGCATATGCGCTTTCGCCTCCCTTGCCTTCTCAACCCCTGCAACAGCCGTCACCGCCCCCTCAAGAGCCGGTGGATGCACAACAGGGATTCATGGCTACCCAACCACCTAATGGACAGGTGGCCACTCCACCTTCTCCTTCTGGTTCCTCCAATTACCAGATCCTCATGATGAACTCTGATCCACCTATAACCGTCGACCTTAACCTTCAAACTCGGTCTCGCCATTACCCCACGCCTCTCGCTCAGTCTGCCCCCGAGTCCCCTTCTTCCGGTTCTACTGAGCCTCTTTCGACAACCAATGGTCCCTTACATATCCCTCAACCCAAAGTTGAGGTCCATACCAAAATTCCTAAAGGGCCGTTATGTCAAAATGCTGCTTCTGATCGAGCTGCTCATTCGTATAGCATAGTAGATGATTTGGCGCAATCTCCTGCTACCATTTCCACACTGGAACTACTCCAGTCGTGCCCTTCCCAAAAGAAGGCTCTACTATCTGCCGTGGGCGCTGTAGATCTTGCTGATGACCAAATGATTGTTTTCGACGCCTCTCAATCGGACCATCCTCCTCTTCCTGCTTCCGTCGCCTTCCAAATCCCAGTCAAAATCTGGAACGCCAACGTTTCCCATTGTATAATTGATGAGGGGGCATCAACCTGTGTAATGTCCGCTTCGGTTTGGAAGCAACTCGGATCTCCTAAGCTGGCCCCTTCCACGATCACCCTTCGAGCGTGGGACGACCATGCCTCCCAGCCCATAGGCCTGTTTCGTAATTGTCCTATCACCCTCGCCGGTAAGACTGTTTGCGTTGATGTTGAAGTCATCGACGCCCCGCTAGATTACAACATTCTATTGGGGCGAAGCTACACCTATGCTATTTCTGTTGTCCCATCCATGGTTTTTCGCAAGATGTCTTTCCCCCATAATGGAAAGATAGTCACCATTGACCAGTTGACATATCATGAGCCAAAATCTCAGACCTCACCTGACACGACCATCTCTTCTGTAGCCAACAAGCAAACCGTCGATTCCTTGACCAGTGTCTCCCCCGGCGTTTAGAAATATTCCTCCCTGCTTGGAACTTTCCCTAACCTTCCCCCTCCTCCTATCACTGATCCCAGCTTATCGAATGTTTGCATGATGCAATCGTCTCAGGCTGCCCGTAAGCGGCCTACCTTGGCTAGTCAGCAACCTCGCCCTCACCCTCCGCAACCCGCTCTTAGCCATTCATTTCAGCCAGCCAGACCTCCTCCTTCTGGCCCTCCCCCTACAGCTGGTATCCCTGAACCCCTTTATCCTCTTAGATCGGTTCCCCCTGGCCTTAACCATCTCGGAGCCGTCCCTCCTGGTCATTACCCTGCTGGGCAGATATCGTTCCTAGCTCCCCCACCAGGAGTGTACACGGTATCGGTCATGGCCACCCTCTCTCTTCCTAACTTGACCCTTGGGATTCCCGTCTGGTACCATGATCCTCCAGCCGCAACCCCGCCTGGTCAACCCAAACCTTATATTGCTTTGACCCCAGTTCAACTGGTTCCCATGACTTCTCCCGCTGCAACAGTGCCTCAGTCACCTCAACAGTAACCACCTCCTGTTGTGACCGCTTCGGGTAAGAAGGGAAAAGCTCGCAAGGGGGCATCAAAGGACAAGGCTGCCCCGACAAAACCTGCCCCTCCTCGGCCTCCAAAGCATACCATCCAGTGTGCTTTGTGTGATGTTGTCGGCCACGCCACCCATACTTGTCCTGGAGTGCTTCGTCTCAAGCCCATGGTTAATGTCACGTTCCCTGAGTCCGTGGTCCCTGAAGCCTCTGTTCCTTCCGCGACCACGCTCAAGAACCCAAAGAATATTCACACCAACCGCCCATGTGCTTTGTGTGATCTCCATGGCCATTACACCCATCTTTGTCCCCGCCTTGAGGATTTCCGCCCCTCTCTAGCCGCGGTCCACCATTTCGAGGCCAAGCGCAATGAGTCCACCTCTCCCCTATTTGCGCATTCTGCTTCAGCAGAACTACCAGATATGACTTCTCCCATTGACATTCCCCCTCCTGTTGTCGAGATGACGGAGCCTTCGTCCAGCATTTTCTACCTATCATCATCCATGAGACCCTTGGGGAACATTCCATCTGAATCCTCCCCTATTTTTTCGCTTGACCTTCCTTCAGCGATCATATTGGGCTCAACATTGGTAGATCCTTTTTCTACTTACTCTTTGGTCACCCCTTGTGACGATGCGCATGTGAACCTCTCTTCTCATGATGATGATTCAGGTCGCTTCCCAACGTCAGGTGGTCTTTCTTCCACCAGTCACCCCATCTTCTATCACAATGACGACATTATGGAAGAAATCCCCACCCCTGACTTTATCTATTCCCCCTTACATCGAACCCATGTGTTCACACCACATCCACCTTGTGGCCATTATATCGAAACCCAATGTTTGGGTAAGGGGGTACCCACATTTGAGAGACCAAGAGAAGCAATTCTTTACAACTCTCCTAGTGTATCTGGTCGTGTTGACTTTAGTCCCAGTATTCTTCCACCTTTAGAGGAACTTCTAGAGTCCCATATCACTTCAGATCACTCTAGGGATGATACCCCTTATCGTTCCCTCATCTTACATCAGCAACCCAGTCTCTTAGACATTATTGTTGACCAACCTATAGCTTTTCTACGAGAGCATCAGTTCATTATCTCCAAATCCTATTTTTGGGATAGTGACACTAGGTATGCCAACTCGGAAACTTAAAGTCCATTTGATCCCTATACGCAGTACCAAAAGAGATTGGTAATCCTCCATTTCCTTTCTCAAACTGCATCACCATAACAAGAACAAATGGCACACCACATCATTAAAATGTGTTTCGATTCCCATTTTTCTAAATACATTTTGGCATGACCACACCATGCTCGGGGGCACCCATGCCCCTCAACCATAACCCTCCTCACCTCGTTTTTGGAGAGGAGGCTGTCTTACCGATCGAGTGTGAAATCCCTTCCCTTCATCTGGCTGTTGAACTTCTCCCTGACACCCAACCTCTAGAACAATGACTTATCCTGCTTGAGCGTGTCTCTGAAGACCGCCGTGTTGTAGTGCAAACCATAGAAGCGGCCAAGAAACGCACCAAAGCTCAATATGACCGAAACGTCCAGCCTCGTCCTTTTCACGAAGGCAACCTTGTTCTAATATATGACCAGGCCCATGATGTCCTTGGTCACGGGAAGTTCGACTCATTATGGCTAGGCCCTTACGTCATCAGTAAGGATCTTGGTAAGGGAGCATACTTTTTAGAGGAGTTCGAAGGCAATCCTCTTCCTAATCCTCGCAATGCACTCTATCTTATGAAATATTATCCTTAGCATTTCCCTTCTGAGATGCGTGTTTTATTTTCTGTTAGATAGCCAACATCTTTTTTGTACTTTCATCCTTCGCCAGGACTTATTTTTTCCAAGAAGGGCCACTTCACCTCCACTTTAAATCGAATTTCCTCACTTACGACACTTGTACTTGTCTTTGTTCGTGTCGATTTTTGTCATGAGTTACCATCTTTTACTCATTTTTTCATGGTCCCCCATTGGGCCTTTACTGTGTGGCAGCACCATCAAGTCGCCCTTGTTTAGCGCATCCAAGTTGATTCATCATCACATTCATGGAGTCTATCCCGAGTCCCTTTGTACCCCGCCATAGCCCTCCATCCTTCATTGCTTGGTCTCTCTCTTGTATCGCACATTATGACCTTCACTCCCACTATCCCTTATCCCTGATGATGTTGTGTCAGTCACTGCCATGTCATTCATGCCATTTATGCTCTAGCAAGGGAAGTCGTCCATTAGCTACTCAGTCCTTTCGACTTCACTATCATCATTAGTGTCAGTCAGTCTGTCGCTCTACTCTTTTCTCTCGTGCCTTAGTTGAGGGTCTCTCATTGCCTCACCTATGGCGGACCTCCTTCTGTCGACATCAGCTCATTCATTCCAGAAGCCAGGTCTAGAGGGCGGTGTACCTTGGTTCCAGCTTCCACTCTTGTTCGGTGCCTCGGATCAGGCAAAGGGATATCTCCTTTCCCTTTGGCTTGATTGTTTCTCCAACTCCTTTCAGCATGATCGAGATCCGTATACTTGATGGTATAGTGATCCAGCAGTAGCTCTTGATGATTCCCTGGGTGTGTGTGAGATGTCTCAACCCTCATGAGGGGGTGGCCCTGCAGGTAGCCCCCCACATGCCCGGATGACCTCTTCATTGCAGCCTTCGATGCAGCTCTAGATATTTGATGATGTTGGCCATAGCCACTTGCAGCGCCTCTTCGACTTGCATGTATCAGTCAGATTTTGTGAGCCCTTCCCCATTTACAGGGGGCATTTGGGTTGTATTTGTATCTCATGTACTCAGATATTATTGTACAAGTCCTGGCTGTTATCCCAGGCACAGCATGTATATGGGATTCTTCATTGTATTTTTATCCGGCTCATGATTATGCCAGCTGTACTTTATGGTTCGGTCCCTTGTTTACTAGACACACTATTCTTTTGTACTTTGTCTCGGCGGGCATAGGTATGCCTCCCCCGCCGCCTTCAGCACAGGTACCCTCTCATAAAAAGAGACTTGTTGCACCCGCGAGTCTCGTCTCCTCAGGTTCTAGTCCTTCAGCACACTATCTACCTCACATTTCTCTCTCTGACATCCCTTTTGTTGTCTAGTGATTGTGTTCTTACAACGTACTTCGGTCATACGATTTGCTCCTGACACTCGCACGCTGGGGGGCAATCTGCTACACCATTTTTTGGTCATCTAACCTATTATCATTAGATGGACCCAAGTACACCATGTAAGACCAGTTTTACCCTAAGTAAAACTGCTTTCACTATGTTAAAACAGGAAACCCCAAAAGGAAATATTAAACAAACCCATATTTGTTTGATTTTTCTCATGGAATAATTAATTAAACCATAATTTAATTATTATTCCCAGTCATGTTTAACCCAAAATCAAAGAAATTAATTAGATAAACCTTTATTTATCTTATTATTTTCTAGGAATAATCATTTAAACCTTATTTAGATGATATTCCTTGTTAAATATGACCAAATCACCCACAAATAATTAAATAAATAACTATTTATTTAATTATCTTTTAACCACCTCCTTAAATAATTAAATAAATCATTATTTATTTGATTATATTCTAACCACTTCCTTAAAAAGATAAATAAATCATTTATTTATTTATTTTTAACAAATTAAGGGATTTGACCCAAGTCAAATACCTTTTCCCTCCAACAAATATAATAAAATATTCCATAAAAAGTGGATCTAGATCTGGTTAACCCATGCACCAATATCTAGAATGACCCAATATTTTGTTATAAATAGGAGGGTTTTTCCTACCATTCTTCACCTTTTGTTGCCTATTAGATCACTCTGGATCTATACACTTGGTCACCATTTTCTGCCATTTGCTGTGTGAGCTCCCTTTGAGATCTATTCTTTGTGTGGGTCTTCTACACCAACAAGAGAGAGAAATCTTAGATCTGAAGTGCTGAGGACTTCCAAGAACCAATCCCACTGAGGAGAATTGGATATACCTTCTTGTTTTCCTCCCAGGTGCCCCATTAATATAAAAATTCTTTCAAAAATTGTTCTTGTCTTGTCTATTGGTATATGGAGCAAACCCTTACTTTTTCTGCTTAATGTCTTTCCATGCATAGATCTGGTTTTTTGCAGCTCTTTTATGTCTAACTAACTGCAGATTTGAAGATATTGGCAGCCACTTTTGTTGTTAGGGCTATTAGTTATGCGTAGCTAAAGTGGTCTTTTTTCGTACACTTCGACAAAGGATTCATACTAACACTACTCAATAGGTAGGCTTTCAATCAGGCTAGTCATCTGAAGATTAGGATCTTCAAGATGATTATGTGATATGGAAAGTAGGAGGGAGGGGATAACACTGATTTAAGAACACAATGTTACAGATCAGCAGGTCGCACAAGGATCCTAGTGGACAGAGCTCACACTAATCCCCAGTGTTCCCAAATCTTCCAACTGAATCTATAACAAGAAACATCTAAGAACTGAATTCATTTAATTCATATATCAGAGAGTAGGAAATAACATCCACTACACTGGTTAAACCAACTGAAATCACTTCTCAGATAATACATTCAGAAGAGAAACATAAATGGCAAGGAGAGCAGGAACATAGGGTACCTAACAAGGGTAAATCCTATGTCAACTTCTGATGCAAGCCAATAGAAATGAAATGAAATGAATGTAAACACAGAGATAGGAAAACATCACCGCTGCTTCAGATCAGGATCCAAAGAAATGTGCTTGTCATGTTAAGTAACAATACCAATCAAGTACAATATTTCCAAATAGCTGAATACTCAGTCTGAAAACATATCCTTCAACCTATCTTACAATCTTTACACAGAGACTGTGTCTCAAAATAAACCACTTGCAGTTCTCTGATAACTGATCAACAACCCCTTTACAATATTTTGTCATGCATTTTATAGCTGAAGAGAAGCAGAAGAGGTAGGTGAAAAATTAAATGTTGTATTAAACTCTTGAAAAGAAAGAGGGCCGAAGCCCATTCTGCTTTAAATCCTAAGCATTCAATCCCTGTCATTTTAGATGAAATAGTGGTCTTCTTCAGGCATCTGCTTCTTATGGATATGACTTTGATGTACTTCGGCTGCAGTACTCTGTGGTACCCCTGGTGATTTGAACAAAAATAAAACAAATCGCTGAGAAGTCTGCCATATAAATGCTCTGGTAGTTTCGATCTGCTGTCTGATGGAAATTCTTCAGGGACACAGTGTGGAATAAAGACCATATGGGCACCCTATAACTTATGAAGAAAAAACATTCTATTGTAGTGAAAACCCTGATACTCTGATTTTTCGTGCTGTCCTCCTTGTGCAATCTATGGGTTTTCAACCTGTTTTCTTTGCCTCTAAAACGCTACATAGGGCTCAAAAATCTTCATTTGTGTGCCCTAAGTTCTTTGCTGTTCCATTTATATCTCTGACCATGAAATTTGTGTTTAATGGCAGAGTCTTAACCCTGTCCTTGAATTACTGTCGTGTCAAAACACCTTCCCGAACCCTTCTTCATTAATTTGATCTCTGCACCTGATCTTTTTGACGTCTTCTGTCACTGTCACAGAGACTGAGAAATCTGGCGGTTTTCTATCGCTCTTAACCTTGCAAAACAAGCAAACTGTCAAGAAAACAATGGACGGGAATGATGGAGGCAGTGTGGATAGAGGAAATGGCCGTGCAGATGATGAAACGGAGGAAAAATCACAGAGGAATGGCGAAAAATGCACTGGTGTAGGTTGGCGGACTGCGAAGCAAAACACAAATGAAAAAACCTTAAAAACACGAAATTCTCACAAATATATGCGATGCATGGGATGACGTATGACGGGTGCGTGTGGGGGTGGCGTGGAAGAGTGGGAACTGCATGGACAGATGTCGGAGTAGACAAATTAACGTAACAACCATGAAATTTGGCCTTGGAATGGATATATGTCACGGGGGTGGACGAGTGTACGGAGGAGACACGTGGACGATTGATGTGGAGGACCGGGCGATGGCGGAATGGTCAACAGCGGGGGCAATTGAATGTGGATCATCTGATCGTGATGGAGATCAACGGCGGGGGGCAATGGATGGTAGGCTAGGGGTACGACAGCTATGGTTTAAACCCCTCGCAGCTTCGTTGATCAATGAATGTTGGATGAGATGCCCAAGATCTAACGGCTGATATGCATATCGCTGGGCGTCATGAGTCGAAAGTTAATGTGCGATGGACAAGCGGTTTTGAAACCATATAAGAGCCACGCTTCAGTCGCTGTATGGAATCGTTGGCCGATCGAAAAAACCGCCCTCCACCCAAAGGCGGTGCGATAGAAACTGGTGGTTTGTGAATAGTGCACAGCGGGGTCCACTGGATGGATAGGCTCCGAACTGTCGATCTGATGGGAAAATGAACGACGATGGCGCAATTAGGGAAATGAACAGGGGAAACACGAAGGGTTTCGGGGTTAGCGATCACCGTCCAATCAAACAAGATCGACGGCCGACCTCGCGCCCGATATGGATTTGAGATAAGCGCTCTTTGGCAGGCGAATGGTTCCGGAGTTGGGTTACATGGAGGAAAAAGGTGTGGGGGGCTTATGCCGAAGAGGGCTAGGCCTGATATGTGGAATATATCAATTTTATCCATTTTTTAATGCATTTTAAAGCCCAAGGAGGGTAACGATAGGGAGATGGAAGGGGAATCTGAGGAAACAAAGGGTGATGGTGAAATCTAAAGGGGATTTCGGGAAAATTTAATAGGTTAGTGGTGGAAATAAAGGGAAGAAAGGGAACTTTGACCAAGGGAAAAGGGGAGTAAATGGTGGTATATTTGCAGGGGTATGAGGGGTAATATAGGCTCTTTGAGATGGGAATTGGATGAGGGAATTTGTATAAGGCAAAGCATGGGGAGACTTCAAGGATGATGATTTTTTGGGAAAATTCATTCCTTGAAGGCTCCAAACAATCTAGCCCCCTGCTTGCTTGTCAAGAATTTCATAGGGGGGCTAACAGGGCCTCCTTCAGCAATATTTTGATAGGATCTCATGCTCCCTCGTCTTTCTTATCTTCCCCCATGGGTGGTTGTCGGGGTTTGGGAGGCTGATCTTGTAAAGGTTCAACCAGATCGAGCCCTAACTCCTTATACCTCGACCTTGTTGGGGACATGCAAAGAAGGATCAAGAAAGATAAAAATACTATGATACCACTCATATGGATTTATGTAGGAACACAATAAAATAAAGTACTAAACATAAAAATAAATATGCAATAGAATTAAAACTTCATTTCATTAGTATAAAATAATTGAAATATGCTTATAGACATAATGGACATAAACTAGCTAGGGCTATGGTAGTTTATCTCCGAGAAGAGATGTGAAGGATAAATGGCTCTGAATTGTGTTACAATAAGTGTCGAAGGCTTATTTATTAATGAGAAACAATGGAAAATTCTAAACATCCAAAAAATTAACCCTAGGAGATGAAACACCAAACTATGGTCCCCGATGGGGTAAATTAATACATCAATTTCCAGGGGTTGTAACTTTGGCATACGATCTCTGTTTGACGCACACGATACGTTGTTAGAAAGATATATACGAGGAATAAAAATTTAAATAATTAATGTTTAAGTGAAGACCCACAATCGCTGCCGGTGATTTTCCAAAAAAATATCGTTTAGGGCCTCAAAACGACTCTAGAAGTCTAGGACTTGTTAGCCCCCTATGAATTTTTTGACAAGCAAACAGGGGACTAAAGGGTTTTTGAGCCTTCAAGGAATGAATTTCCTTCTGAAAACACATCATCCTTGAAGCCCCTATGTGTCCATTGCCTTTCAAAAAGACCCTCACTACTGTCTCCATCCAGAGGGCCTCACCGATTGTAAAAAATGTGCTAAAAAAGGCCTGCATTTGCCCTTGTATCCCTGTAGAGTGTCCCATTTTAAACTTTTTCCCTTTCTGTCAAAGTCCCCTTCTTTCACCTCCAAATCCCTCCTAAACCCTCTAAATCATCCCAAATTCCTTCTAAGCCTCACAAGTACCCTTTGATTGACCAAATAGCCCCTTTTTCCCTCTATCGTTATCACTTTTGGCTTCAAATTCCATTGAAAACGGGCCAAAAAACCCATATTCTCATATGTGGGGTTTAGCCCCCTTCGGCCAGCCCCCTTAACCATTTTCTCCACGTGACCCGGGTGCTAGGACCAAGCACTAGCTCGGAAAGCGCTTATTGCATTTGGAGATCGGGAGCACTATTAGCCATCGATCTGTATAGATCAGACGGTCCTTGCAAGCTCCATAGCATCCGTGGCCCCCCCCATTCACCCCTCGATCACATATCCACCGTCGATCTGATCTGCAGATCGACGGTCTATTTTTCAGCCGCCCCAGTGGTCCTCGCGCCAAAGCACTGTTTAAAACCGCTGGTTTCCATCGCATCACTTTTGGAGGGCGGGCTGTATTTTTTGTTTCGAAGCAATGCCATTCACCACATGACGCGTGGCTCCATGCACTATTGAAAAACCGTCCCCATCGTGTGTTAACGTTCTACCGTGGACCCGGTGCGATATGCGTGTACACCGTCCGATCTGAAGCTGTCCATTCAACGGTGCTCGCGCCGCGAAGATGCTCTGGAGTTAATCCAAGGAAAAGGGACCCCTGGCCCACCGTTCGTCACCCTCCGACGCGTTCTCAACCGTTGATCTCCTCCTGAAATCGGACGATCTGGATTAAATGCATGCCCTGCCATTGACTGGGTCCTGCCACGTCACCATTCCACGTGTGTTCATATATTTTTGTCACATTTTCGTCCGGCACCTTTGTATTTCATTCAAAGGTCAAAATGTCGAATGTCCTTATTCAAATTTCGCTGCACTTCGCCAACTTTCACCAGTCCATTTCTCCATTGTTCGCTGCATTTTCCACCATCATCCTGCACTGTTCCACCATTTCACAAGGCTGTGCTTCCATTCTCATTGTTCCCATTGCATCCACCCTCCCCATGCATGGTTTTCTTGATGGGTTTGTGTGTTTTGTAGGGTACCGGCGTTAAATGATCACCATGATTCACAGTCACTATTACAGTGGAAAAAAACGCAGGGAAGACCATGTGCAGAGATTGAAATTACGAAGGAAGGCCTGGGAAGGTGTTATGACATGACTTTCATTAAAGGAACATGATTAAACTCTGTAAAACCTACCCAGAGCCATTAAAGCGCAGATTTCACTGACAGAGACAAGAATGGAGCGGCAGAGAGTATCAATGAAAAGCAGAGAATTTAAAGCTTGTAATTAAAGATCTTGATCCTTAACCCAACAATTCAAAGGCAAGGTACCAGATTGAAGGCATCATGGATCCAAAAGAAGGTCCAGTGCACAGAAAACCATATCATCAAGGTGTCTAAATCAACAGAATGTTTCCTCCTGAGAAAGGACATAGTACTCATACAATTTTAGTTTACATTGTGTCCATGAGAAGTTTCCCCCCCTGACAACAATCCTATACCATTAGAAGAATTTGTTACACAATATGGCAGACCTGAGTCATTGATCTATTTTTGTTCAGTTCACCAGAGTATTGTAGAGGTATTACAACAAGTACATCGAAGACATACCTGGAGTAAATTGCAGTCTGACGAAGACCACTCTTTCATCCAAAAAGTATCAGAGATGAATGCCCAAAATTTATCTCGACCCTCTTCCTCTTCTGAGTTTTAATGCCACATTTAGTTTTCCACCTACCTCTTTAGCCTCTTTTCAACTATAAAATTTGTAAAGGAACCCATTGTAAGGGTTGTTGATCAGATATCTGTGAATTGCAAGTTGTTTCTCTTGAGACATGTTCTCTGTGTAAAGTTGTAAGATAGGCTGAGGAAGATGTTTTTAGACTGAATACCAAGCTATTGGTAATGTTTTACTTGATTGGTGTTTCTCTTTAATATGACAAGCACATTTCTTTGGATCCTGATTTAAAGCAGCGGTGATGTTTTTCTGTCTCTGTCTATGTTTTCCTTTTTAGATCATTACATTTCATTTATTCTGGCACGCATCAGAAATCTAGCATAGGATTTACCCTTGTTAGGTACCCTATGTTTCTCCTCTCCCTGCCTTCAATGTTTTTCTACTGTATGTGTTATCTGAGGATTGTTTTAAAGCTAATTTAACCAGTACAGTGGTCAAATATACTGCTAGATGATGTGTGACTTAATGAATCTGTTCTTAGATGTTCTTGTTAGGCTTTAATTGAATGAATTGGGATACTGGGAGTCTATAACTCTGTCTCTGTCTCACTAGGATCCTTTTCAATTAATTGAACCTTACTAAGTTCCCTTAAGCTAGATACCAAAGCATTGAGAGTTCAAAGTCTCTCTCTGATCTCAGGCTTTCAGCTTTGTGTTCTAAATCTTTAAGGTTTCCTTGTATGAAGAGTTAACCTTTTAGGTATTGGATCACAGGTTGTCCAATGGCATGTCCTATCCCTGGATCTGATTCCTGAAAGGTCACCTTGGAGGTTTCCTTGCTTTCACCTTCTCCCCTACCATTTCATGCCACACTATCATCTTGAAGATCCAATGCTTTAGATGACTAGCCCAACTGAAAGCCTGCATATTGAATAGCAAGTAAACCCTTTCCTAAATCCATTTCCCAATGGTATCGATGTTCTCTGAATCATCCCTCATTTGCCTAAAATCCTTTTTTCTCATCCTTGTCTTATATTGAACCCTTCTTTCCTGATTCCCAACAACAAAAAAAAAATCAAACAAACAAACCCCGAGCCTTATAACTAGCCTAATATCTTAAATTTTGAGCTTCAAAGACATAAAAACTTTGCTTATATAGAGAGATCCCTCTCTAGACCCAAGAGGGCTAGATCCTGAGGTCTGAAAGTGGTTCTGATGTTGTCTCATCTTTTGGTCTTGCTAATCTGGCCAAAACATGGGAACACCAACATAATGGCGACTCCACTGGGGAAAATCTGAGAGTCTATAGCTGAAAACATTTGTCTATCTCCCATTGTCATCACCAACATAATGGCGACTCCACTGGGGAGCTTCTGAGTATTTTCCATATTACTACATCACAAGAGCCTTAGAAACCTACAATTTCTAGTTAGGTTGGCAGTTAAACACTCCTATTCACAAATCAAATTCTATACCACTTGTTGTGTTTTCTCCACTCTCTTAGACAGAGTTTGGAAGGGGCCAGACAGCCTCTAGATCTCATCCTCTTTCAGAGGTGAAATATCTGGTAAATTCCCTCCCAGTCCATGTCTGTTTAGAGTTTTCTGTGTTTTAAGGATTTCCCTAAAAATGACATTACATAAGCACTATGGTGGACATTATACCCTCTTGAAAAATCCTAAACCTTCCACCTGGCGACTCCATAGTTCCTAAATGATTAAAAGACTCCACTGGTGATTAGTAGGCCTGCTGATTATCTTGGTTCACATAAGACTCCACTGAGAGACCAGAGCCCATTACAAAATCAGCCATAATAGAAGTAACCAGTAGGGTTAAGCTGCTTTGGAGGAGAACATCATTCTGGCTTCAAGAACCATTCACACAAGAGATTATCCCAACCCAAACCCACCTGGAATAGTTGATGACCCTGAGAGCATCCTCAAGAAGTCTCCTACACCTAAAGGACCAACTATTTCCAGCCACATCCATAGAGTTAACTCTGCACTAGAAAACCTTACAGCTCTATCAGACCCTCTTTTTGACCTAGACTCTCAAAACAGTGTACCTAGAACTAGGTCATTCAGTTTCCTAGACCAGCCAGACCTTGAGCTTCCTAGTTCACCACCTCAAAGTGGTAAACACATTAGGGATAGATTGACCCCTCCATCCACTCCTCCTGATATTCACTTCATTCAAAACTTGGGGCTTAGTCATCCTAAATCAACTCAGTAGACTTTTGCTGGTCCTAATATCCCTGCCATCCACATACCAGCTGCTCAAGCTAACCCTTTACCTCACCAGAACATCATCATGGCAGCATGTTATGCACCTCTGGTTTTACCCCAGCCTCTAGTGCCCCTACCCAATGATTATCAATCAAATATCCCACACTTCACTATAAAAGAGTCCACCACATCTCAGCACCATGTAGATAGGATGGAGGATTCTTTCGACTACATGGAGATAGATGATGATACAGTCAAAATGAGAATATTTTCCTAGAGCTTAGGAGGTGATGTGAAGAAGTGGTTTAAAGGCCTCCCTCCTAATAGTATCCAAGACTTTCCTACTTTATATCAAACCTTCATAAACAAATGGGAAGTCAAGGCCAACCCTTTCCAAATCTTAGCAGAATACAAGAACCTGGAAAGAAACGCAGGAGAGAGTGTCCATGACTACTCTACAAGGTTCAACAACGTTTATAACGCTCTTCCTCCACATATGAAGCCTCCCCAAGGTATGGCTCTAGTGAAATATCCTGAAGGCTTTGATGCTGACATGGCCTACCAGCTTAGGGAAAGGTATTACACCACACTGGAAGATATGAAAAAAGGAGCAGTGAGTGTAGAGGCTAACTTGATTGAGAAAAAATCAAGATTGAGAGCTGAGAAAAGGGTAACATATAGAGATGACACTGTAGCTTCCTCATCTGACCCAAATTATGACCGTTTATCTAAAAACATGGAAAAGCTGCATCAAATGATGGAAAAAATGGTTGTCACGGTTAGTAACCAAAACAAAAACCAATGTCATAACCAGAACCAGAACTTTAGAAGAAATAATACCACTCCCAACAGACAAAGAGACTCAGATCAGCAAGTTATTCCCCCATTTGAAGAGAACTTTCTCGACAAAGATGAGGGAATCATAGAAGAGTTTGAGGGAACCACAATAAACATGTTTGGAATAGAAAACTCAATCCACAACTATTCCACAAATGAAGATCAACCCTCGTCCTCATACTAGGATGAGCAAAGATCTGAATTTGAGGATTACAAGTTAGGATTTGAAGATGCCATCATCCAGGTTAGAGAACAGTATGAACTAAGAAGCAAAAAGAGCCTAGACACTTCCAAACCAAAGACTTCTGAGGTTACCATCAAGAAAAGGCCTGAGAAAACTTCTAAAGTAACTGCTGAAAGTTACAAATCAGCAGCGGAGAGTTCTGGGAAAAGCCGAGAAAAGGACAACCAAAACACTGATAAACAAAGCCAACCAACTAGCAGCACTAGCACTACAGTTAGCTCTCATGATAAAAAAATTCCTGATCCTGTACATATTGAGAATAAGCACACTGATTCTACCACCAAGGTAGTGACAAAAAAAACAGAGTTGAACATTCCAAAGAGTCAGTCCACTTTCAATTTGGAGAGTGAGATTGAAAAAATTAAAATCTCTGTCCCACTCTATGAGCTGGCCACTCAGGATGTATATAAGGGCCAAATTTTGAAAGAATTAAATCTAGGGGAAAACAATGACACTGTCAATTTGAGTGATGAACAACCAGCCCTTCTGTTTGGTCCAAAGATAGAAGGGAAGTTTCAAGAAGGGGTAGTACCACCTTTTTATATCAGTCTCAATATCCATGACAAGATCCTCCACAATGCGATGCATGAATCTGGGGCATCCCACAACCTAATGCCTAAGGTAGTTATGGAAAATATAGGACTAGAGATAACTCGTCCCTACAAAGATCTATATTCATTTGACTCTAGCAGGGTAAAATGCCTGGGCCTTATCAAAGACCTATGTGTAAACCTTACCCAGATCCTTGCAAAATGTATGGTCATGGATGTTGTGGTGGCAGATGTGCCACCTAAGTATGGCATGTTACTATCTAGGTCATGGGGAGCCAAGCTACAAGGTACAATGCAGATGGATGGGGCATATGCCACAATCCCCTTCTTTAGACAACTGAGGAGACTATATAGAGAGGCACAAATGAAGTTCCTGGTCAGTAGCCCTGAAAAGCCTGAAAATTTTCCTCTATATTTTGTGCACACAAATCTAGACTCCTTTATCTCTTGCAATGATGAATCCTTGGGAGAGCCAGAATCAGAAAACATAGATACGAAAAAAGGGGTTGAGACCATAGAATTTAACATAATGGCCACTCTGGACTTAGAGGAAAACGAAGAAGAAAACTCTAGATAGTCCAATGAAACAGAAATTCAGAGCACACAAGAAATAGAATGCAATCAACTAACTAGTCACCTCTCTGAATTTCCTGCACATCAGGGAGAGCAAAACCATCATCAGACCAGTGAAACCCACATTAGGAAAGAAAGGGATGATAAACATGAACACGACCCCTTGTGGGAAATGAGTTTTGATGGATTCTGTACTAGGAAAACTACAGGAGCAGGAGTGTGGATACACAACATAGAGAGTGACTGTGCAGAGAGCCATGCCTTTAACCTGAACTTCAAATGCACAAATAATATCGCAGAGTATGAGGCTCTTATCCTAGGCTTGAATCTGTTGAAAAAATTATGAGCTCGTAGGATAACTGTGCATGGAGACTCTGAATTTGTCATTAAACAAGTGAATGGTGAATACACAGCGAAACACCCTAGGTTGAGAGTGTACAGGAACAATGCTATGGATTTATTAAAAACCTTTGTAGAATATGAACTGGTGTTTGTCCCTAGGAGTTGGAATGTAATTGCAAACGGATTAGCTTTTATAGCTAATTCATATCACAAGCCTCCAAGTGATCAAAAAATCATCATTCAAACCAAATTTAGACCTGCAGTGCCGGATAACAAAAAATATTGGCAGGTCTTTGAGGGTGGTAAGAAGATTGAAGATTTCCTGGTAGGCAGGAATGAGTTTGAATTTTCCGATTTAGACTCTAGGTCCAGTGATAGCTGCCTAAGTGAAGAGCCTTCAGATGAAGAAGAACCACCCTGTAACATAGAAATAAACACTTTAAACGAACATATTGGAAATCCAAATGAAGAATGTGAAAACGCAAATAGTGAGGAAGTAGAGGTGCTGCAGGCAAAGGATAAAAACATGCCCCGAGGTCTGGCACCTTTAGAAAACCTTTTTGAATTCGATGATGTAGCAAAAAATCCCACTATAGAGCACGCAGACTCTGATGTTGAGGAATGCAACATAGGCACAAAAGATAAGCCTAAAATGATCAAATTGGCTAAGTCCCTGCCTACAAACATGAAAAAGAAATATATCGACCTGTTCAAAGAATTCATTGATGTGTTTACTTGGAGCTATGAAGACTTAAAGGCCTATGACGCAAACATTATAGAGCACAAAATACCTTTGAAAGAGAACCAGAAACCTTTCAGACAAAAACTTCGCGGAATAAACCCAAAAAAATTTCTTGCAGTGGAAAAAGAAATAAAGAAGATGTATGAGGCAGGCATAATAGTTCGTGTGAGGTTTTCTGATTGGGTCTCAAACCTTGTAGTTGTGAGAAAGAAAATAGGTGAGATTAGATTGTGCATAGATTTCAGGAACCTTAACAGAGCCTCACTCAAAGACAATTACCCTTTGCAAAAAATGGAACACATTCTTCAGAGGGTAGTAGGTTCAAAAAGGATCTCCCTGTTAGATGGTTTTTCAGGTTACAACCAAGTTTTAGTACTCCCAGAAGACCAACTCAAGACAACTTTTACCACTCCATGGGGCACCTTTATGTATGTAAAAATTCCCTTTGGACTGATGAACGCTGGTGCCACCTTCCAACGAGCAATGGACAGATTTTTTGGATGAAATAGGACACTTCATTGTCATCTACCTGGATGACATAATAGTCTATTCCAAGACTGATGAAGAACACCTAAAACATCTGAGGAAAGTGTTTGAAAAATGTAGAAGGTTCGGGTTGTCATTGAATCCTAAAAAGACTGTATTTGGGCTGCAAGAAGGTAAGCTTCTCGGCCACATTATATTTGAGAAGGGGATTAGGATAGACCCACAAAGAGTTGAGGGAATACTACAAATCACACACCCGAGAAACATCAAAGAGTTATAGTCCTTTATTGGGAAAATCAACTTCCTAAGGAGGTTTACTCCCAACTTAGTTGAACACCTCAGGAATATGACCAACATGTTGAAAAAAGGTGTAGGAATTAAGTGGACTGTTGAGGCTAAAAAATATTTTGAATCAGTTAAATTTTCTCTCACCCAAGCTCCTATCCTAATCAGCCCTGATTTCTCAAAAGATTTCATGATATTTTCATTTTCCTCCGAGCATACAGTAGCTGCAGTTTTACTGAAGAAAAATCCAGAGGGAATGGAACAACCCATTTCTTTCTTCAGCAAAGCTCTGAGAGATGCACCCTTGAAATATAACATAATGGAAAAACAGGCCTATGCCTTGGTAAAGGCCTTAAAATACTTTAGGGTGTACATAATGCATTCCCACACCATAGCCTACGTGCCAAACATAGTGGTTAAAGACATTTTGTCCCAAGACCCAGATGGGAAGAGGGGCAAATGGATTGCTGTGATCTTAGAATATGACCTTGAGATAAAACCCACAAAACTGATCAAAGCTCAGGGCTTAGCTCAACTAATGGCTGAATCAAATTTACAAGCCCTTGACATAAACATGGTTGATGCCTTGGATGAGCAGGAAGGATTTCCTGATCCCACTGTTGAGGAGAAGTTTCAGAACTCTCCTTGGTATTATGACATTTTGTATGTGCTCACAAACCTCAATGCTCCTCCTGAACTATCAAAGACCAAGGCCAGATTCCTAAAACTAAAATCAATAAAATATTGTATTTTGAATGAATGTCTATACTGGAAAAAAAATGGCCTATTTCTTAAATGTTTTCCTGAAACTGAAGCTGAGAGGATTAAACAGGAGTTCCATGCAGGAGAGTGTGGAGGCCACCTGAGTTGGAAAGCCACTGCTAAAAAAATTCTCAGAGCTGGCTATTATTGGCCTACTCTTTTCACTGACATCCATAAGATGATAATTGCCTGCCATAAATGCCAGATTTTTGAAGGAAAAATAAAGCTCCTCCCTCTGCCTTTACAACCCATCACTATTGAAGGTCCCTTCATGGAATGGGGCCTAGATTTCATAGGAGAAATACACCCTACTTATTCTACACAACACAAATGGATCCTTACAACCACAAATTACTTCAAAAAGTGGATAGAGGCCATACCTGCTTGGAATTCCATTGATTTTGTCATCATTAGGTTCCTAGAAGACCACATTCTCTCTCGGTTTGGCTGCCCAAGAAAAATAATCACTGATAATGCTGCTGCGTTTGGATCCAAGAAAATGGTTGATTTATGTCACATGTATCAAATAGCACTCGGTCATTCAACTACTTATTACCCACAAGGTAATGGGTTATCTGAATCATCAAACAAGAGCCTGGTGACTATCATTAAAAAGCTGCTGGAAGAGAACAAGAAATCGTGGCATAACAAGTTAGTGCATGCCTGGTGGGCTGAAAGGCTTACAACAAAGAAATCCATTGGCATGTCACCATATCAGTGTGTCTATGGAACAGAGCCAATGTTTCCTACCAGCCTTGGGGTACCAGTGATTAAACTTGTCCAAGAGATTCAGAAAGAAGAAGACAGCATGGTAAGGAGGATAAATCAAACAATCCATCTCCAACAAACAAGGGAAGAGGTCTATAACAGAGCTATACAAGTTCAGGAAAATATAAAGAAGCTATTTGATAAGAGAACAAAAGCATGTGACTTCAAAATTGGAGATAAATTTCTAAAGTGGGACTCAAGGAGAGAGGACAAAGGAAAGCATGGAAAATTTGACAGTTTGTGGCAAGGTCCTTACATCATACAGGCCACTGTGGGTCCAAATGCCTTTTTTCTGCAAGAGCTAGATGGTACAGAGCTGTTTGGGGGTCCTGTCAATGGTAGGATGCTCAAACACTACTACTGCTGATTTCCAATTTCCAGTTTCCATTTCCATTGTAAATACTGTTATTTCCTAAATCTACCTCAGGTTGAAGGAAGGCAGAGTTCAGGGTAACATCAAACCACGCTCAGTTTGGTAGCTAGCCCTACCATATCAGGAGAGGGCTCTCTCCGGGTCAATCTCAGCAAAGATAATCAATAAGGTTTGAGATGACTTGAAATAAAAGCTGATTTTAGGCTAGGTATATAAGTAAAGGAGTTTGATTTTGATTTAGGTAGTTTTTGTTGGAATCAAAGGGAAAGGCAGTTTTGGGTCTAGGGATGAGGCCTAGTTTTTGCAGATTTCTGAATGGGGAAAGGAAGGCAATTTTTTTGATGCTTTGGATTGGATGAATGAATAGCTTAGACCGGTGAGGAGATAAATAGGGCAAGAGGTTTTCAAGAATCCTATTCAAACAGATGAAAACATGGAAAATTAAACAAAACTCAAGGCAGAGCAAAGCAATCTAATGAATTCCACCTTTATCACTCATTTGTTTAATTTAAGAAGAAAAGAGAAAGGAATGATACACATGAAACATCAGTAAACTTATAATCACAAAGAAAAACACACCATCAAAACATAGAGCCACATGGATCCCAAAGAGTGCTGCAAACCCTGGTCTATTCCTTTGCCAAAATTGTAGAGATGAAATGTACAATGAAGTGCCAAGCAATCCCAAGTGTCCAACCCTGAAAATGACTGATGAATTACATGATATAGACAAGCCTAACTCATCCCCATGCCTCTAGGGGTCGATATCACCATTCTAGGAGTTGTTTCAACCATATCTAAACTAAGAACTAGAAAATAGGCAATGAAACAACTTGCCTCTATAAGATAGGAAACTGATTCATTCACTTACATTTCACTTTTTGGTGAATGAATCTACTAGGATGAGTAAAAATGTGCCAAAATTACATCAAAGTCATGAAATTACATCAATTTACATCAATATTTACATGAAAAAGTCAAACTAGCCAAAACTAGGCGAAAATCTGAGCTGCTGAGTGAAAAATAGGCCAAATTTGCCAATGCGCCGCGCCTGAAATCTCTATGCGTAGCGCTACTTTGAGGCTGATTTTGAGGGCCTTCCGGAAGTCAAAATTGAGAAAATGATAGCTCGTTGGAAATATATTCCTTTCTAATTTCCAACCCAAGTGGAATTTCTAAATTTTTTTGCCATTTGCCCCTCCAAAAATCAAATCTCCCAACACTACTTCCTGTGTGTCCAAAAAGTGGCGGAAAGGCCATTTTTGAGGTGTTTTTGACCCTTCAAACAACCAAAAACTTGTCAAAATCCTTAGGTAATGGGTAGGAATGCATAATTTGTGATGAAAAATCCAGAAATGCAAATTTTTCCTCAAAAGGAGCTGCCAATTATAAGCGCACACCAAGTGGCGCTACGCGTCGGGCAAGAAAATCTGTTTTAAGGCCAAAAATTTCAAAATTGACAAAAAGTCTCCCAAATTTATTGAAATTTGGGCTGAATGTCCACCATTAAGTGCTATGCTAGGCCAAATAAGCTTTGGCCAAAATTTGGAGTCTATCATGCCTTTTATGACGCTTTAGTGCCCTTTTTAGTCTTGCTTTCAAGATCTTGATCCTCGCTTTGCAAACATGATTTTGTGCCCAATAATCGTTATTCATGTGCTTGAGCATGTTATTTTCCTTGCTTGCCTTTTCCAACAGCTTCTCAAGATGAATATGGACCCTCTCAAGCCAAGTCTCTCTATCAGCCTCAATCTCCCGCTCAATGGATGTCATCTCGTTTTGGCTTCTTTGGGAAGCTTGCCGGTTTTCACGGATGTTTCACAACTCCATGATTGTTTGCTGATATTCCAACTGTTTTTTTCGCTGCTCCAGGTAATTTATGATCCGTTGGGCTCTCTACAATTTGATGGTCAATGTGTCAATCTCTGCCTTCTGCTCCTGAATAGTCTCTCTCAACTTTGAGCTTGGAGAGCTCAAATCCTCATCAAACGGTATGAAACCTATGTCTTGGCCTCCTGAAGGGCCCTCATCCTACATGGACCTCTTACCTCTATCCTGTACCTATACCTGTACTGCTGATGATGGCAACGAGACCCCTTCCACCCCAGGTGGAGATAGTACTCGCCGGGCTGCTGCAAATAATCCTCTAGTGCCTCTCTGATAAGTGACATATGTCGGCACACTAGTAGTCTCTGCCTTTTGACCTCCATACTGATGTGAAGGTTCATCTGCATCATGGAAAACCTCCAGAGGAACCTAAGGAGATGTGAATAAATAATGGGAAATGAAATCCTCCCATGAAATACCCTGCAATCCAAGTTGATGTACAACCACGATCTTGATGAGTGCATAGTGATAAATACTATTGTACTGCTGCTTGGGAGTTTTCTTCTGCACAAGAGTGGTCATTCTCTCGATATTCGGGCACATGAAATAAGGGATGTTCATCATCCTCACTCTGGTGAAATGCATCAATAACTTGATGTGGTAGGCATAGAGGCGTGAAAACTATCCCTCACAACTGAAATATCTGATAATGAGTTTCATCAGAGGCGCATAGGATTCCTTTAGGAACTGGAATGGAAACAACCTACTGAGTTGCCTCACAAAGCTAGGCCTGATATATGGTTCATAATGCACTCTGTTCACCTGCTATCTTCTATTCCACTATTCACCCACATTTGGTATTCCGGTTGCTTGAGAAATAGTTTCCGGTGTCAAAGTGAAATTTACACCAGCAAGAGTTACCTGACCATCATGTAAATACAATACAAACAAACGAGCCAACTCCTGATGATGATGGATCCTAGCAATCATTTCACAAAAACGATAGCATGACTGTTATCGAAAACATGCCATGGCAAGTGGACAAGCCTGCAATTCAGTCAATGAGGCGGGCTCCTCTCTCACATGTCTTCCACCTTTACGAGGTCTTCTAGGTGCATTTAGCTCAGTGGTGGAATCACTATCTCGGTCATATGATGTATCAGAATCTGTCTCCATGATGTCCATGCAAGGTGTATGTTGGCTTGTATGAGATGAAAATGAGAATTTTGTGCTTTTGTTTTAGTTCCAAATGTATGGTAGCATGGGAGGGAGTTCGGGGAAATATGGCAGTGGGGATAATGGGGTTTAATCAAGTGATAACTGAAGTGTAGGGACAACCAATTGAATGTTTGGGAAACTTGGGGTTTGGGATTTTTTTACAAGTGAGATGGGAAAGGGAGAATGAGAGTGAGATGAAATGACTTGGGATAGGGAAATGGGGCTTAGGAGTGAATTAATTTTAGAGATGTAAGAGGATGGTGTAGTGATGAGATAATAGTGATGGGAGATGGGAAAAACAAGGTGGGGAATTGAGTAATTTGGCACAAAATTATTTTTTATAACACCAACTTCAAAACCCTAAGGAAGTAATTCTCAATAAGATGAAAGGGTTTAAGTTTTGGCATTCAAACTCTCATATTCAAACTCAAACAACACCAAACATTGGTTAATGGAAATTTACAAGATCACTTGAACTTACTTCGAGCAAGGAGACCGAATCGTTTTGATGATTGAGAGAGATGGCGAAAATTTTTATGCTTTGGCCCCAGTGTGCCGCGCCCTTCTTATGCACCATGCTGGAACAATTTAACACACAGGGGCATGACTCTATGTGCCGCGCTCAACCTATGCGCCACGACACTTGCCCAGTGCACCGCGCTCTTCAAATGACACACAGTCTTCGCTCCTCCACGATTTCTTTGCTCCTCCACGATTTTCCTTAGCTCCTTGCTATCTCTTGGCATGCAAATGGATTGTTGAAACAATGAAAATATCTTTTATGGCAAAGATTTTAATTTTTGCTTCTTGAAAACCCACTTTTGTAATGTTTGAACTTTGACACTTTTTAAATAAACTTTGTTTGCTTCCTTTTGATTTTTTGGACTGATGATGAGCTTCTGTCTCTTTTGCAGGGAGTGGTTGGCATGGATATTTGGAAAAGATGACCAAGGTTGCGCCTGAAGTACTTTACAACTGAAAAAACTTTGAAAATTACATTACATTTATTACAAAAGGTGAAATAGACGATTTTTCTTCAAAACAGAGTTTTGAAGAAAAATCATTATCAAGCATTATGATGATGAAATTTTTTGCACTGAGACCTTATTTGAGGCTTCCTCATGTGCCTGCTGGCATTATTAGACATTCTGAAGACCAAACCCTAGACCTAATGAGACTAAAAACCATAAAATGACTCTTCGCCAATATTGAGACCAAACGTGACTGTAAATGATTTTGATGAATAGACCTAGGCTAGCAGGTACATGATATGAGGGATATGAGTGACAAGACCCTTCCATCAGATGATCCATGCCCCTAATGGAATGCAGCTAACTGAAATGAGTGAGACACCTAAAATGAAATGCAACAAGAGAAATTTGATCTCTGACGGAAGGATGAAGATACCGACTCTAACAAATACCATTGCCATGTTTTGTTTTCAAAGAAAAGAGAAAATGTTTCAAAAAACAGAGAAAAGGAGAGGTTCAGACACGCTCAAAACATGAACCTCTGAAGTGAAAATATTGGCTCTAATATGATCAAAACCTGAGCCAAAGGAAGTGAAGACAACTAGTTTTAACATGCCCAAAACCAGAGTTGAAATGAAAAAGAAAGGGTGACTCTAACAAGCTCAAAACTTGAGTCACAAAGCAAGGAAGGATGCTTCAAAACTTCAGATTTCAAGCCTTCAAGATTTTGTTTTCAGTTTTCTGCAAATTTCAGTCCATGTGCAACTGTCTTTATGCCTTGGATCCATAGCAAACTAGACTGTCTAATCCTAGTTTGACTGTTTTTAAATTTCCGTTGTAGAATGTAGAGAAGAAATCTGCTGGACAATTTAATCCCAGTAGATATTAGATTAGGTAGCGAAACATATGAGGCCAACAGTTTAATCTAGTCTCATGGAGCAATAAGGGTAGAAATAGAATAGGTTTATTTTCCTATTTGTAAAAATAAATGATGTAAAGGGTCTGCAAGTCCAAATGCACCCTGGAAGAAAAAATGCTAGGATTGTAGGATGGGTAGGTAGATTGTTTGGGAGAATTTTCTACTGATTTGATGACTTCATGATTTATGGCAGCTAATCCAAGAAGAAATATGAATGGCTCCAGTACCAGGCAACTGGCCTACTCCAAAGATCCTTTTTGAATTCTTGACTCCTTCAAGAAGAAACCATCCCCATGTGGAGCCATTGTTAGCCCCCTATGAATTTTTTGACAAGAAAACAGGGGACTAAAGGGTTTTTGATCCTTCAAGGAATGCATTTCCCTCTGAAAACACATCATCCTTGAAGCCCCTGTGTGTCCATTGCCTTTCAAAAAGACCCTCACTACTGTCTCTATCCAGAGGGTCTCACCGATTGTAAAAACTGTGCTAAAAAAATCTTGCATTTGCCCTTGTATCCCTACAGAGTGTCCCATTTTAACCTTTTTCCCTTTCTGTCAAATTCCCCTTTCTTCACCCCCAAATCCCTCCTAAACCCTCTAAATCATCCCAAATTCCTTCTAAGCCTCACAATTACCCTTTGATTGGCCAAATAGCCCCTTTTTCCCTTTATCATTATCCCTTTTGGCTTCAAATTCCATTGAAAATGAGCCAAAAAACCCATATTCTCATATGTGGGGTTTAGCCCCCTTCAGCCAGCCCCCTTAACCTTTTTCTCCACGTGACCCGGGCGCTAGGACCAAGCGCTAGCTCGGAAAGAGCTTATTGCATTTGGAGATCAGGAGAACTATCAGCCATCAATCTGTACAGATCGAACGGTCCTCGCAATCTCCATAGCGTCCGTGGCCCCCCTCGTTCACCCCCCGATCGTATATCCACCGTCGATCTGATCCACAGATTGACGGTCCATTTTTCACCCGCCTCGGTGGTCCTCGTGCCAAAGCACTGTTCAAAACCGCTGGTTTCCATCACACCTCTTTTGGAGGGCGGGTTGTATTTTTTGTTTCAAAATAATGCCATTCACCGCATGACGCGTGGCTTTGCGCACTATTGAAAAACTGCCCCCATCATGCGTTAACGTTCTACCATGGACCCGACACGATATACGCGTACACCATCTGATCTAAAGCTATCCATCCAATGGTGCTCGCACCGCGAAGATGCTCGGAAGTTAATCGAAGGCAAAGGGACCCCTGGCCCACCGTCCGTCACCCTCCGACGCATTCTCAACCGTTGATCTCCTCCTGAGATCGGATGGTCCAGATTAAATGCATGCCCCGCCATTGACCAGGTCCTACCACGTCACCATTCCACATGTGTTCATATATTTTCTTCGCATTTTCATTCGGAACCTTTGTATTTCATTCAAAGGTCAAAATGTCGAATGTCCGCATTCAAATTTTGCTGCACTCCGCCGACTTTCACCAGTCCATTTATCCACTGTTCGCTGCATTTTCCACCATCATCCTACACTGTTCCACCATTTCACCAGGCTGTTCTACCATTCTCATTGTTCCCATTGCATCCACCCTCCCCATGCATGGTTTTCTTGACGGGTTTGTGTGTTTTGCAGGGTACCGACGTTCAACGATTTCCATGATTGACAGTCACTATTACAGTGGTAGAAAACGCAGGGAAGACCATGTGCAGAGATTGAAATTATGAAGGAAGGCCTGGGAAAGTGTTATGACATGAATTTCATTAAAGGAACAGGGTTAAACTCTGTAAAACCTGCCCAGAGCCATTAAAGCGCAGGTTTCACTGACAGAGACAGGAATGGAGCAGCAGAGAGTATCAGTGAAAAGCAGAGAATTTAAAGCTTGTAATTAAAGATCTTGAGCCTTAACCCAACAATTCAAAGGCAAGGTACCAGATCGAAGGCATCATGGATCCCACAGAAGGTCCAGTGCACATAAAACCATATCATCAAGGTGTCTACATCAGCAGAATGTTTCCTCCTGAGAAAGGACATAGTACTCATACAATTTTAGTTTACATTGTGTCCATGAGAAGTTTTCCCCCCTGAAAACAGTCCTATACCATCAGAAGCATTTGTTACACAGTATGGCAGACCTGAGTCATTGATCTATTTTTTTTCAGTTCACCAGAGTATTTTAGAGGTATTACATCAAGTACATCGAAGACATACCTGGAGTAAATTGCAGCCTGACAAAGACCACTCTTTCATCCAAAAAGTATCAGAGATGAATGCCCAGAATTTAAAACAGAATGGGGTCTCGACCCTCTTCCTCTTCTGAGTTTTAACGCCACATTTAGTTTTCCACCTACCTCCTCAGCCTCTTTTCAACTATAAAATTTGTAAAGGAACCCATTATAAGGGTCGTTGATGGGATATCTGTGAATTGCAAGCTATTTCTCTTGAGACATGTTCTCTGTGTAAAGTTGTAAGATAGGCTGAGGAAGATGTTTTCAGACTGAATATCAAGCTATTGGTAATTTTGTACTTGACTGGTGTTGCTCTTTAATATGACAAACACATTTCTTTGGATCCTGATTTAAAGCAGCGGTGATGTTTTTCTATCTCTATCTATGTTTTCCTTTTTAGCTCATTACATTTCATTTCTTTTGGCACGCATCAGAAATCTGGCATAGGATTTACCCTTGTTAGGTACCCTATGTTTCTCCTCTCCCTGCCTTCAATGTTTTTCTGCTGTATGTGTTATCTGAGGATTGATTTCAAGCTAATTTAACCAGTGTAGTGGTCAAATATACTGCTAGCTGATGTGTGAATTAATGAATCTGTTCTTAGATGTTCTTGTTAGGCTTTAATTGAATGAATTGGGATACTGGGAGTCTAGAAATATGTCTCTGTCTCACTAGGATCCTTTTAAATTAATTGAACCTTACTAAGTTCCCTTAAGCTAGATACCAAAGCATTGAGAGTTCAAAGTCTCTCTCTGATATCAGACTTTCAGCTTTGTGTTCTAAATCTTTAATGTTTCCTTGTCTGAAGAGCTAACCTTTTAGGTCTTGGATCACAGGTTGTCCAATGGCATGTCCTGTCCCTGGATCTGATTCCTGAAAGGTCAACTTGGAGGTTTCCTTGCTTTCACCTTCTCTCCTACCATTTCATGCCACACCATCATCTTGAAGATCCAATGCTTTAGATGACTAGCCCAACTGAAAGCCTGCATATTGAATAGCAAGTAAACCCTTTCCTGACTCTATTGCCCAATGGTCTCGATGTTCTCTAAATCATCCCTCCTTTGCCTAAAATCCTTTTTTCTCATCCTTGTATTATATTGAACCCTTCTTTCCGGATTCCCAACAACCAAAAAAAAATAAAAAAAACAAACCCCAAGCCTTATAACTAGCCTAATATCTTAACTTTTGATCTTCAAAGACATAAAACCTTTGCTTATATAGAGAGATCCCTCTCTGGACCTAGGAGGGCTAGATCCTAAGGTCTGAAAGTGGTTCTGATGTTGTCTCATCTTTTGGTCTTTCCAATCTAGCCAAAAAATGGGAACACCAACAGGACCCATAAAACTTCCAAAAATAGTAAATTGTGCTACAATTAAGAAAACTGAAAAAATGAAAGAAACAATGGTGGGGGGTCCATGTTGTGAAACCAACTCCAAAAATAGAAGAAAAGAGATATCAACGCCTTAGAAATACGCCACTTCAAGGGGGAAACCTCCAATATATTAAATGAATGAACAATTGTTGGATGATACAAATTACAAAACCTCCTTTCTATATATAGGAGTCCATGGGGCCACAATGTAATCCTAGCTGACCAAACAATAATAATTTAAGGGCACTATAATAACAGTATTGGGGTTACAGGGGTACAATAATAACAATAAGGGGGTTACACTAACAACAATAAGGGACTATACTAGTAATATAGGGACCTAACATGCCTCTCTCCTTCAAAAAAGTGTTGTCCTCAATGCTTGAGTAGCTCTGTATAAAATTCTCATCCTCCTATGCAGAATCTTTAGTGGGTAAGGTCTTCCACTTGATGAGATACTCTAAAATTGATCGATTTCATAGTTGTCGAGTTCTTGTTTCTGTGACCGCTTCAGGTTCCAATATGATTTTTACTTCCTCATCAAGTTCTGGCAATATTGTTTGAACTGGAATATTTTCACCTATAACCTTCTTTAAGCATGAAACATGGAAAACTGGATGCAATCGTGAAGAAGTAGGAAGCTCCAATTTGTATGCCATAGTACCAATATTTTGCAACACCTTGTAAGGACCATAGTACTTTAGTGATAATTTATTATCCTTCTTAGCTTGCTTGAGGGACATTTGTTTGTATGGTTGTAGCTGTAAAAATACCCAGTCTCCTACATCAAAACTTCTCTCACTGCAATGTAGATTTGCCTGTTGTTTCATTCGATTTTGTGCCAAATTCAGGTTATAATTTAAGAGCTGGAGCACTTCTTGTTGATGCTCGATGTGATCTTCCACTGCTTGAACCTTCGAATTTTCTCTTAAAGATGATGCGATGGATGGTGTATGATATCTATAAAGTGCCATAAATGGAGTCATTTTTGCTGCAGTATGGAAGGAAGTGTTATACCACCATTCAGCGAGAGGTAACCACTTGACCCATTGTGTTTGTTTATCAAATACAAAACAACATAGATATCCTTCCAAACATTTATTTACTATCTCAGTTTGACCTTCAGATTGAGGATGATAAGATGACCTATGAGATAATTGAGTACCCAAACAAGAAAATAACTCCGTCCAAAAATTTCCAGTAAAAATGGGATCTCTGTCGCTCACAATAACCCTTAGGTTTCCATGTAGCTTTTGAATTATGTCCATAAATGTAGTAGCAACTATACTTGATTTAAATGGATGAGATAATGCACAAAAGTGTGCATACTTGGTAAGTCTATCAACTACCACCATGATGACACTCTTTCCTTCGGACTTAGGTAAACCTGTGATAAAATCCATTGAAATCTCCTCCCAACGTTGACTTGGAATGGATAAAGGTTGCAGAAGTCCTGGGGTCTTAATTGTTTCCACTTTATTCTGCTGGCAAACCAAACATTCCGCCACAAACTTTCGAATATCAGATTTAAGGCCATCCCAAAAAAATTCTTTCTTCACCCTGTGGTAAGTTTTTTAAAATCTTGAGTGTCCTCCTAAAGGAGAAGTGTGCAATTCCAGAAGAATCTTTTGTTTTAGTTGGGAATTCTTACAAAGATATAAGCGATCTTTGCACCATAAGGAATCATTTTTCCAAATAAATGTATCAGATGTACTAGGATCTTGCTGCAACTTTTGAATGAGTGTCCATACATCTTTGTCCTTCTTCCACTCATCTCTTGCTTGGGTTATCCAATCTGGTTGGATAATAGAAATGGCACAAAGCAATGCTTCCACCTCTTCATTCTTTCTTGAGAGTGCATCTGCAACAACATTAAGCTTTCATTTTTTTGTAGATTATTTCAAAGTCATAACCCAACATCTTTGTGACCCATTTTTGCTGCTCTTCTGAAGATAGTCTTTGTTCCAAAAAGTGTTTAAGAATATCATGATCATTTTTTACCTTGAAGTGTCTTCCCATTAGGTAAGTTCACCATTTATTTAGTGCATGTATTATTGCTAACATTTCCTTCTCATAAATAGGTTTTTGTAAATACTTTCCTTTGATTGGACGACTTTCAAAAGCAATGGGTCTTCCTTCCTACATTAAAACAACACCAATTCCATTTCCTGAGGCATCACATTCCACAATAAAGGTTTTTGTGAAGTCCGGCGTAGCTAAGACCGGTGCTAGGCACATTGCCTCTTTAAGATGTTCAAAGGCCTTAGTTGCTTCAGGAGTCCATGAAAATGCATCTTTCTTCAATAATGTTGTTAGAGGTGCTGCTATTCTCCCATAATTCTTAACAAACTTTTGATAATACCTTGTTAACCTGAGAAATCCTTGGAACTGCTTTATGGTTGTGGGGACTTTCCATTCTTTAATGGATTTAATTTTGTTAGGGTCTACCTTAACACCCTCGTGAGATACAATATGACCCAGATATTCCACCTCTTGTACTCCAAAGAAACATTTGGATGTTTTTGCATATAATTGTTTCTCCTGCAATAGTTTGAGCACCCCGTCAACATGTTGAACATGATCCTTCCAAGACCTGCTGTATATTAGTATATCATCAAAAAATACTAGCACAAATTTTATAAGGAAGGGTTTGAAAATGGAATTCATCAACCCTTGAAATGTAGAAGGTGTATTGGTAAGGCCAAAAGGCATGACCAAAAATTCATAATGACCCTCATGAGTTCGAAATGTTGTTTTTGGAATATCTTCAGTCTTCATTCTAATTTGATGTTATCCTGAATGAAGATCCAACTTGGTAAAATAAATTGCTCCATGTAATTCATCCAATAATTCATCAATCACAGGAATGGGAAATTTATCTTTAATGGTGAGCTTATTGAGCTCCCTATAATCTGGACACATGTGCCATAATCCATCCTTCTTGTGTACCAATACTACAGGAGCAGAGAAAGAACTTTGACTAGGTTGAATTATACCCGCCTCTAACATTTCTGCAATCATACGTTTAATTTCGCTCTTTTGGAAGTAAGGATATCTATAAGGCCTGATGTTTGGAGGAACACTTCCTGGAATCAAATGAATAGCATGATCATGATCACGAATAGGTGAGAGTCCTTTGGGAGTTTCAAACACCTTGGAATGATTGTCCAAGACTTGTTGGAGATCTACAGAAATAGATGATTTTGATGTTGGAACTTCTAGTGAGCATAATTATGCAATTATGCCTCGTTGTTCTTTCTTTAGAAGCTTTGTCATGACATTAGAGCTTATTATCTTTCTCGGCTTCCCGACAATACCCCGTAATTCGACTTCCTTTCCTTCTGAAAAAAATTTCAAGAAAAGTTCTTGAAAATTAAAAGCTACCATCCCCAAAGATTGTAACCATTGTACTCCTAGTACAACATCCGCACCTCCCATAGGAATGGAAAGCATTGGACTATTCAATACATATTCCCCCATGGTTAGCTTGATATTATGGCATTTTCCAGAGCAATTTATAGTTCCTCCATTTGCAACCATCACTTGACATTTTGGTGCTGGGTATAGGAAACAATTCAATTCCTTGGCTACCTTACAATGAACAAAATTATGGGTACTACCTGAATCAATCAAAACTATTACCTTTTTATTCTTGATATGTCCTTCTATCTTGAGAGTTTGAGGAGTGGTAATTCGTACCAATGCATTACATGATATGGCCGGACTCATTTCTTCCTCTTCTAGGGTTGGTTCCTGGTGTATATCCTCTTCTTGTTCATTTTCTTCTTCCTCTTCACAATCTATGTAAAATAATTTATTCTCAGCACACTTATGACTTTTAGTGTATTTTATGTCTGTAATATTCCCTTTTTTGGTGTCACCTATGACAGGGCTAGGATGGACTTCCAGAGTTAGCAGCAGACTGGTCATAGGTATGGGTTGGTGTCATTAGCGGGCCCAGGGGCTTTTTGGAGGAGTTTTGAGGAGTTTCTATGTGGTCGGGTGGAATTCTCTTGATATATTCCATCATCCAAGTAGTTTGGCTTTCGTTCTGGTGCATTCCGACAACTTTCAGAAATTTGAGTTATTTATGGGCTTAACTGAGCTAATTACACTCACGGTGGCATTCTGGGAGGAATACATGACAAAACACCTTAGTGTAATAGCTCATTGGAACCGGGACAAGGATACCTCCATGATGGGATAGTTGGACATGAGTTTCAGTGACCAGGGGAGACATGGTAGCCGATTTACTCTTTTCTGCATTAAAAAGGAATATTTTAATAAGAGGGAAAAGTGCACCATGAATAAAATAATAATAAAATAATGCTCTAGAAGGCTCCAAGAGATATATAAAAGAAAGGGAGGAGGCCACTGAGGGATATCTTTGGATCATATCATTTTATTGTATGAGAGGTGTGAGACGTGGTTCTCTACTTCAGTCATAGCCCCAGGACGAAAACCCTCAGGTGATTTGTGAGTGTTGGAAGAAAACCCAACTCTCTTGAGGAGACTTCATTTAGAAGTTTCACAAAGCTTCAGGGATTGGTGTGAGGATCATTTAGATATTCAACTTGTGCTTCAGTGGGTTCAGTGACAGCTTTTTCCGTAGTCGATTTTCAGCAGTCTTGTTGCTAAGACATCTACATCATTGCCAGTGTCATTCATCAGTTGGGCCAGAGATCTTTCTAGGTTTTGCTCCGCTTGCTTGGCAAGCTCAGGTTCTGCTATTCCTTTATGTTGATGTAATTTTTACCATGGATTACTAAAATGGCTCAGTGATTTTATTGACATCCATTGTGTTATATTGGTGGCTGTGTGTTTGTTTCCATTTATTTTGTTGCTCAAGTCTATTTCTGCATTTTTAGTTAAAATATCCCATTTGGGATATTACAGTGGTATCAGAGCTTCAGTCTTGGATCAGCCTACGGGTTTCTAGTTTTTAGTTGCAACTATTTTGGTTAGAAGGGCCTACGCAGTCATTGGAGGAGGCTCATTTGTGGGAGCTTCATTGGTGGGATTTTTTAGGCGGGGTGTTGGGAAATTGATAGGAGAGCTATATGAGGAGGTTGGCTGGGATTTTGGAGAGTAGTGATTGACAGTAGCAACTACAGTGCCAGAAAACGAAATTGGAAGAGGGCCAAACTACAAAGGGTCATATTTTGAAGGTTGGAATTAGAGGAAACCCTTTTTGCGTTTTTCTGGGTTTTGGGCAAGGATCACCTTCCCAAATTCCTAGAATTTTCTGAGCAGTTTTCAGTGGGTAAATCAGATGCCGAAGTCAGGAAGCAGTGTAGTCTTGGAACAAAAGTGTAGTTTCTGGAGGAGCTTGCTATTGGAGTGATTGGATTTGCTTGTAGTCATCACCTGGTGCTTGTAGTTTTCCTTGTGCAAGTCCATCTAAACCACCGTTACTTCCATATATGTCATTGAAACAATGAAGTTTTTAAAAAAATTCCTAAATCAACATAGCTATGCCTCAGTGGGTTGTGATCTAAACCAAAGACCAAAAATATTAAACAATGCAGAAGTTAGTTCCTTGAAACAAAACAATAGACCCTTCTCCAAGGAGGTACATAATTTTCTCCAACAAAGGCACCCGAGGAATTTACAAGAGGAGAGAGAAGGGGGAAATTGGCTTTATGCACTTGGGATCGACTTAAAGAGCGGAAGATCAAAAAATGACTTTCCCATGTTGTAGAAACTGGAATCCTGCCTTTGAAAGGTAGAGCAATCTTATTGGAGTTTAAATTGGGCTTTGGAGCCATATATGCTTGCATTGGTACAAGCTAGATTCTTGGAACATCCAAGTGAGTGAGTCAAGCTTGTAGCCGCCTCTTGTTTCAGTGACATTTTGAGGATAACAACACCCTTCCCTCCCTACAATGATGACAATATGAAAAAAAAAATTAGATTGATAGTAGGAACCTTTAGGGATTTGGACAATTGTGCAGGCTCTACATTTGGGAGGAAGCTTAAGGTTTTAGAAGTCATGGCCATGACCCAGAATCATGAGATCATGTTTGACTTTGAGTGTGATGGCTTGATTCTGCAGATGTTCCAATACTTCTTCAGCATTAGGAGACATCATTTTGACACAGTCATAGCACACATGTAGTCCATCTTGTCGTCATGCATGGGAATCCATGAGGCCATTTGTTGGCAGCTAGGTTGCTGAGCATTTGGAGGAGAGAGCAGTTGGTCTCACCTGCTGCTATGAACTAGCCCAAGGGTTGGTTGAGCAGAACATTGAGCTTTTCAGGAGATAATTGACCAGGGACCTTAGTGTAATAGCTTATTGGAACTAGGACAAGGATACCTCCATGATGGGACAGTTGGACATGAGTTTCAGTGACCAGGGGAGACATGGTAGTTGATTTACTCTTTTCTGCATTAAAAAGGAATATTTTAATAAGAGGGAAAAGTGCACCATGAATAAAATAATAATAAAATAATTCTCTAGAAGGCTCCGAGAGATCTATAAAAGAAATGAAGGAGGCCATTAAGGGATATCTTTGGTTCATATCATTTTATTGTATGAGAGGTGTGAGACGTGGTTCTCTACTTCAGCCGTAGCCCCAGGACGGAAACCCTTGGGTGATTTGTGAGTGTTGGACGAAAACCCAACTCTCTTGAGGAGACTTCATTCAAAAGTTTCGCAGAGATTCAGGGATTGGTGTGAGGATCATTCAGATCTTCAACTTGTGCTTTAGTGGGTTCAGTGACAGATTTTTCCATAGCCGATTTGCAGCAGTCTTCTTGCTGAGACATCTACATCATTGCCAGTGTCATTCATCAGTTAGGCTAGAGATCTTTCTGGGTTTTGCTCCGCTTGCTTGGCAAGCTCAGGTTTCGTTGTTCCTTTATGTTGATGTACTTTTTACCATGGATTAATAAAATGGCTCAGTGATTTTATCGGCATCCATTGTGTTATATTGGTGGTTGTGTGTTTATTTCCATTTATTTTGCTGCTCAAGTCTATTTCTGCATTTTTAGTTAAAATATCCCATTTGGGATATTACACTATTACAACCGTAGGAAAGCCCTTTTTCTCTTTTTCCTTCCAATTTTTGTGGTGTCAACCTTGTAGGTTGTGGAAATATAGGAGTAGCAACACTTCCCTCTTTATAGAAGTGAGTGGTAGGCTTCCTTGTTGCCATAATTTTACATTTAATTTTTCTTGCCAACTTGAATGCCTTCTCAAATGAATTAGGTTCCAAAACACAAACTTCATGTTGGATGTTATCCTTTAAAGTACCTATGAAGAGATCAATCCTATGTTTTTTTGGAATATTAGTTACCCTTATATTCAATTTTTGGAAGTCCTCAATGTGCTCCCCCTCTAAAACCTTTTGTTTGAGATTTATCAATTGGCTAAAGAAGGTGTTGCTCTTTGTATCCTCATAATGTGCTATCATTTCCTCCATAAAAATTGACCAAGTGACAATTTTTTTACAGGAGAAAAGCCATCAATACCATAAAAATGTAATTTTTTCTAAATGTAAAGTTGCAATGCGTACCTTTTGTGTGTTTTTCACATTATTGAGATCACCGTATTGCTCCATCTGTAGTATCCATGTTACAGGATCCTTTCCATCAAACTTCCTCATATCCATTTTTGGAATATGGTGGTTCTTCCCGCCAACATTAGAGTTTATAAAATCACGATTAACATTTATTTTGTTCTCATCATGAGGTTCTTCTACTATCTTTTCACCATTAGGAAACATTTCTTGTATCAACTTTGTCAAACCTTCGATGTCCGCTTTTAGATCATTCTTCATGTTTTCCATTTTCTCATCGATCTTAGCTTCCATGTCATCCATCTTAGATTCCATGTTAGCTTCCATGCCATTCTTTAAACCATACATCTTATATTCCACACCTTTCTTCAAACCATCCATCTTAGTTTCCACGCCTTTCTTCAAAACTTCCATGTCATTTTTTGTTGCTCTTTACGAGAGCCAAATTTGTTGCACTTGCTCTTGTAAATTTGATATGTCATGTTGCCATTCTTCGTATTCATGAGTCATAGTAGATCCTTCTAAAGGTTTAATGGGTGTTGAATTATCTTTAGGGGCCATTTTAGAATCCAATACTGATATCTATTCTACAATATGCCCTTGGAATCAATTCAACTTGATTCTTCAAACAAGACTTATGCAATTCAGGGAAAAAAAAAATACACACCTTTTACTTGCTTTTCAGGAGCTCTATATTGGAATTGAATTATCTCTATAATTGCAGATCCTCAATATCTGAAATTTGGCCTTGTAGTAGCCCTCTGAAGCTTCTTTCAAATGTCATAGGTCTGACCTGATTTAGATTCTTCAACGCAAAGTTATGTCCAATCTCCCATAATGACCCAATTATGGACTGGTTCAGTAGAGTGAACTTGTATGACTTTCCACGTGTCACTATTTCCTCCTTTGGCTCTGAAATTGATAGACAGAAAACTAAAGTCTATGTACTTGTGGCCACTTTTTACAACATTCCAATCTGATTCTCAAAGAGAGAGTTATGAATATTTTCTCATGATAACCTCTTTAAGATGAAATTCGGGAGCCTGAAAAATACCTAACTTCCACAGATTATATCTCTGAAATTTTTTTGAACAAAGCTCTGAAATTTTGCAACGATGTTTCTTAGGATTTCGGCTTTGCTCTATAAAAATTTTATCTTATGAATCTTCGTAGAAAACAAGTTATAGCTCAAATTCCGAAATGACCTGTTTAGGTTAAATTTAGGAGCCTGCAAAAATCCCTAACTTCCAAAGATCATATCTCCTAAAATATTGCGAACCAAGCTCTGAAATTTTGTGACAATGTTCCTCAGGATTTTGGCTTCGCACTCTAAAAATTTCAGCTTCTGAACCTTCGTAGAAAAAATTTATAGCGAAAATTCCACGATGACTGGTTTGGAGCAGCGAAAACCCTAGAATCCAAAGCTCTGATACCAAATGTTGTGAAACCAGCTCCAAAAATAGAAGAAAAGAGATATCAACGCCTTAGAAATAAGCCAATTTGAGGGGGAAACCTCCAATACATTACATGACTGAACAATTCTTGGATGATACAAATTACAAAACCTCCTTTCTATATATAGGAGTCCATGGGGCCACAATGTAATCTTAGTGGGGCCACAATGTAATCCTAGCCGACCTAACAATAATAATTTAAGGGCACAATAAGAACAATATGGGGTTTACAGGGGTACAATAATAACAATAATGGGGTTACACTAACAACAATAAGGGACTATACTAGTAATATAAGGACCTAACAGTCCAAACGGAATAGGTGGTTGGACACCAATATCCATCTGGATTAGTAACATTCTCATTCTTGTTCCAACTGTGCATCCCATTCAGGTTGTACCAAAGTCATCAGCTCAGTGGTAACTCAGAATACTCATGCTTTGACTTCCTGAAGAACATCGTTAATACAATCCAAACCATTTTTTAAATTATAATTCAATAAGAAATCTTCCATCATCTCATACCAATCTGTGGTGCCATGATGCAACCCCATTTCGAGATACCACTGCTGAGGTATCGTATCCAAGGTACGAAAGAATATATGCACTCATTCAGGCTGTACATCAAACCCAATATTCTTTTATCCATCTTTTCAAACCCATATATCCTCCATAAGCTTCTTTCCTTATGCTTTTTTTTTTTTTTCCAGTAATTATACTGCTTCATGTCACTATGTTGACACTTAGATCTTCTTTGTGCAGTTCAACTCTCATCATTTGTATGTTCTGGGCAGGATGTTGATTGTGCTTTTCCTATATTTTAGCCAATAATGTAGGACAATCTTCTATTTCATGATAAAATGCGCGACAATACTTACAAGATACGACAATGGGATTCTGACAATCCTTGGCGAAATGTCCATGCTGAACACAATTATAACATATGATATGTCTGCAACCTCGTCTAATGCCTCCTTCACAGTCATGCCATTAGCCTTGGAAACCTCTGCGTGCTATTGGAAAACCTAGATCTTTGAAACTTTTGACCTTCATTTCGATATGCTCCAAGAATCTGCATCATTAGATCATATCTTCGACAATGCTTGTCATCATGTCCCTCTGAACTACAAAAACTACAGAATGATTTCTTAGGCGACCAGATTTACTTATGCAATAGATGAAAGTAGTCCGTGGAGTGATGGCCTGCAACTTCGCATAACCTAAACCATACGTTTGGTCCCATATTTGGTCTAGTACTTGGCCCAGGCTTCAACGGACTTGGTAGCCCAGTGTCCAAGTAATCTCTATAAACATGACATTGATCCTTATGGTGGCCCTCCACTTTTCACTTTATGCACCATACTTTTGAGTGCATGTCAGAACAAACCTCTTTTCCATTTTTTAAATCTTTGAGTTCCATATGTAAGCTCACCAACTAGGTTTGGATATGTTGAAACCCTATTTTGGTATCCGCTATCGGCGAAGCTTCTAGTTTCATCACAATCTCCAATGATTCCGCTTGGGGTGAAATCTTCTGCTGAGACAATAACAATCTAAGATGTGGAAATAGTGCAGCTATAAACCATTCCTTGTGCTGCTCATCAGGGATATCAAATATCACTTGAATTAGAAGTGTATTAAACATTTGATCTAATTCCCACACAGTTTCAGTGCCCAATTTCTTGATCTCTTTGATCTTCGTAATACACCGAGATTGTGACTTCAACTTCTCAAATTCAACATTCAGCACAACCTTTTTATGGGCCAACATGGAATTTTGGTTCGTCAAGGAGTACTTCATATAATAGGATAATTCTCTATCCTGTAGTGTTATGAACTATTGTGTTTTCTTCATATTCTCATCAGTGATGTTCTGTGATCTCCATATCGCTTGAGTAATAAACGAGAACTGCTTGAGATTATCTGATCCTTTGAAAATAGGCATCTTGGGTAAGTGAGCCATGGTAAATAGGGGAGGTGAAGGTGGAGGTGAAGGAAAAATATGGGGATGGGTTTTGATGGGAGTGGAAGGTTGGGGAATTCCAGAAGCGCCTTGACGATATTCAAATTTATCGATGCAATTCTATGGGTAACAGGGTTGATTTCTCCTTCTTCGATTTTAGACCAAAATAGTGGAGTGTACTCAAAATCAACATAATTGTTATGATATACCATAAATCTCTTACCACGCCGCATAGTTCCATTTTTATTTTCTCCAAACATCACTCAGATCGCATTTGCAACACACCCTTTTCACACAATAGCATCTTAATCCAAATCTTCAATGATTTTAAGTACTTACCTCGCAAGCCTTTGAAGAATATCGATCACGAAATCTGTAATAAAGCCTCTAATGATACTATCGATCTAATAATCAAGAACCCATGTGATCTCATTATCAGTTCCCTTCAGTTACTTGATCAATTATGGAGTCCACACAATAGGCCTATTGTTGAAATGGGTAGTTTTCTAAGCTAGTCTTGATAACCACTCGTATTTATCACTTGTAAATGATGAGAAAAAGATCTCATGTTGATCTGCGAAGATATAATTTTGGAACCAATTTTCAGTATATATGTGCAAATTTCTATTTTCCTGCGCTGCAAATTTACACTCTTTCATATCTACCCAATATTTAATTTATTTTTTAGTCAGAAGCCACATCCACATATCCCTCAATTAGATCCCGTTCCTTGCAATGGAACCATTTTTTGGCTTGATGGGGCCTAAACCTAGGTTCAAAGATGGATGCACGAACCAAAAAAACCCACTATTACCGGTGCTTTTAGCAACGATCTCCTGCGCAGACCGAAGTCTCACCCAAGGCAATATTAGGGGATGCTAGAACCAGGTTTTTGCATCCATAGGGTGTCAGGGCCCTATATTACTAGTGTAGTCCCTTATTTTTGTTAGTGTAGCCCCCTTATTTTTATTTTTGTACCCATGTAGTCCCCATAGTGTTATTATTGTGCCCATAATAGCCCACTATTGTTACTATTATGCCCTTACATTATTATTTTTAGGTAATCTAGGATTATATTGTGACCCCATGGACTTCTATATATAGAAAGGATGTTTTGTCATTTGAATCATCGAAGAATTTTTCATTCATGTAATGTAAAGGATGTTTCCCCCTTGAAGTGGTTAATTTCTAAGTTCTTGATCTCTATTTTCTTCTATTTTGTGAGCTGGTTTCATAACATTTGGTATCAGAGGCTTTGGATTCTAGGGTTTCATTGCTTCAAACAAGTCATCATGGGATTTTCACTATAATTTTTTTTTTCTACAAAGGTTCAGAAGATAAAATAAAAACCCATTTTTAATGAAATATAGAGGAACTTCATGGAAAAATTTCAAATCTTGGTTCACATTATTTTCGGAGATATGATCTGTGGAAGTTAAGGTTTTTACAGGCTTCCGAATTTCATCTCAAAGAGGTGACCTTGGGAAAATCGTCATAAATGTCTCTCTGAGCATCGGATTGGAATTCTATAAAAATCGGTAAAAAGTATATAGACTATAGTTTCATGTGTATATATTTCATAGTTGAAGGATAAAACAATGACACATGGGATGTCGTACATGTTAGCTCTACTATACCAGTCCATAATTAGGTTATTGTGGGATACTGGGAATAACTTTGTCTTGAAGAATCCAAATCAGGTCAAACCTGTGGAATTGGAAAGAAGATTCAGATGGCTAATAAATACTGAAGATAAAATATTGGGGATCTGAAATTACAGAGATACATCAGTTTCAATATCGAGCACCTAAAAAACAAGAAAAATATGTGTATTTTTTTTTTTTTAAATAAATTGCATAAGTCTTGCTTAAAAAATTAGTTTGAAGTGATTCCAAGGGAATATTGAAGCATAGATATCAGTATTTGGTTCTAAAATTCCCCTTAAAACTAATTAAATGCCCATTAAGCCCTCAAAAGGCTCTACCATGACTCATGAAGAGGAAGAAGTGCAACATGATATATCAAAATTACAAGACCAAGTGCAACAAATTTCGCTTTCGCAAAGAGTAACAAAAAATGAAATGGAAGATAAGATTGATGATTTGAAGAAAGGCATGTAAGCTACGATGGATGTTTTGAATAAATGCGTGGAAGCTAAGATAGATGGTTTGAAGAATGGTATGGAAGCTAAGATGGATCGCATGGAAGCTAATATGGATGGGATTGAAGCTAAGATCGATAGTATAGAAGGCAACATGGAATATTTGAAGAAAGATATGAAAGGTTTGAAGGAAGGTTTGTCAACGTTTCTACAAGAAAATCTTCCTAATGGAGAAAAGGTAGTAGAGGAAACTCATGATGAGAAAAAAATAAATTTTAATCATGATTTCATAAACTCTAGTGTTGGATTTAAGACCCATCATGTTCCAAAGATATTTATGAGGAATTTTGAGGGCAAGGATATAATAACTTGGATACTACAAATGGAGCAATACTTTGAGCTCAATAATATAAAAAACACACAAAAGGTATGCATTGCAACTTTTTGTTTAGACCAAAATCAATTTGTATGGTATCGATAACTTTGTTCTCGTAAACCACTGGACATTTGGTCAATAAAGAGCAACACCTTCTTTAGCCAATTGATAAATCTCAAACAAAAGGGTTCAATAATGGAGCACATTGAGGTTTTCCAAAAATTAAATATAAGGGTAAATAATATTCCAGACGAACATAGGATTGATGTCTCCATAGGAAATCTAAAGAATATCATCCAATATGAGGTTCACCTTTGGGAACCTGATACATTGGAGAAGGCATTCAGGTTGGAAAGAAAAATTGAAAGAAAAATTATGGTGACAAGAAAGCCTACCACTCACAACTATAAATATGGAAGTGTTGCTACTCCTAGACTTCCACGACCTACAAGGTTGACACCACAACAATTGGAAGAAAAAAGAGAAAAAGGGATTTGCTATAGTTGTGATAGAAAATACACTGAAGGTCATAAGTGTGTTGATAAGAAATTATTTTACATAGATTATGAAGAGGAGGAAGAAGAGGAACAATAAAATTCAAAAGAAGAGGATATACACCAGGAACCAACCCCAGAGGAAGAAGAAATGAACCTGACCATATCCTGTAATGCATCACAACAATAATAAGAGCTTGGAGCTTGCCTTTGCATCAAAACAATAATAAGATGTGGTTTTCTCCCTTACAGGTTTCCACTTATATCTGTTGTCTATGGGCTGGATGAGTATGTGTTGATGTGATGTTTTAATCTACTTAATTACTTGTTTTCCACACATTTAGTTAATGGGTGTAAAGAAAAGAGTTTTAATGTCCATGAATGTACTAAATTGATTAATCCCCACTCTCAGCTTAGCTAAGGGTTCATCAATTGGTATAAGAGCTATTTCCTTTTGTAACAGTTTAATCACCAGAAGGAGGTCCTTGGTCCCCAAAAATGACTAGCTTAGAAGGATGCTCTACAAATAAATCCCCTCTATTTACTGGCATAAACTATGCTTTCTGGAAAATAAGAATGAGGACATACTTAATGTCTCTTGGAGTAGGAGTCTGGGTTGCCGTGGAAGAAAAATATGCAATAAAGGATACATACACTGAGGAAGAAGCTAAACAAAATTTCATAGCTAATGCAAAAGAAATGAATACACTCTTGAGCGGTCTAAGTGATTTAGAATTTATCAAGGTAATGCACAGTAATACTGCCAAAGAAATTTGGGATACATTAGAAAATATTCATGACATAGATACAAAGGTGAAGATGGCCAAAATACAAGCACATAGAGCTCAGTTTGAAAAGTTAAAAATGAATGAAGATGAAGATATAGCTGCATTCTTCTTAAGAGTTGCAGAATTTTTGAATATCATGATAGGCATAGGAGAAGAAATTAAATAAAGTGTTGTGGTACAAAAAAGATTGAGATCACTACCACCTAGGTTTAATCCTATGGTTTTGGCCACAGAAGAAACATCAAACTGGGAAACCTTGACTAGGAAGCAATTACTTGGCAACCTAACAACATATGAGATGAGACTTCCTAAAGGGAAGTCAAACATGAGGGAGGATACCTTTAAGAAATAAAATTTCATAGAAGAGAAGGAAGGTACATGCTCATGCTCTGATGAAGAAGAAGCCAAATTTGTCAGAATATTGGATAAAGGCACAGGTAAGTACAAAGGTAAAATTCCATTTAAGTGCTTTAATTGTGGAAGAGTGGGGCACTATGCTTCAAAATGTCCTCATAAGAAAATAGAGAATCAATCAAAATGGAAAGAGAAAAGTAATTTCAACAATAGGTAGAAAGGGAACAGATTAAATAGAAGAACATTTTATGCTCAAGAAGACAACAGTGCATCTGAGAGTTCATATTAATCCCCAAATGAAGAAGGAACAACATAATTCATTTTTATGGCCAAGGAAGAGCTTGAGGAATATTTCTTGTAATTTGAAGAAGGTGAGGTAGATCTTGAGGGGGAGTTGGTGAGTTCCCTAAAAGAAATAGACAGACTCAGGATCAAGACTAGAAAACATAAGGAAATCCTTCTGAAATATGTAAAGGAAGAACCAAACTCTGAAGATTTTATTAAGTTGAAAGAAAGGAAAGTAGAAGGAATTATGCTGCAACAAACAAGAAAGAAAAGTCAGGAATGTGGAATATTGGAAGAAGAAGCGATGAGTCTGAGGAAGAAATTGGAAAGGGCTCAAACTAATTTAACAATGAACATTCAACAGTTAAAAGGTGCAAAACAATTTGAAAGGATATTAAATGAAAAAATACCTCGTCTTGTAAAGGCTAGGATATGATATGAAGGAGAATCCAGCAAGTCAAAGGTAGAGGATAAGAAATCTATTAATTTTGTGAAATATGTCTTAAAAGAAAACGATAAATCCCATCAATATGAGATCAAAAATGTGTGAAACCCTTCAAATCCTCATGAGCTACAACAAAAAATCACTACAAGAAAAGCCCAGGAAACAAAAGGAGTGAACAACCAAGTAACATTCCAGCACATATCAAATGGCTTCCAAAGACAAAATTTTCATATGACCATATGGCTATATCCCCAAACAACCTTCTCTGGCATATATAGATACTTATTCCATGGGCATTGGTTTTGTTGTAAAAGGTTTGGTCATAAAGCCATGAAGTGTAGAGATTATATAAGGAGTCTGGAGTATGGATACTAAAAGGGAATTAATAACAATGATGGATTCACTTGTGTACACAATACATTCTGAAATATAATCAAATTTTTTAGCTGTCATAAAAATGGGCACACGTATTATGAATGTCCTCTTAAAACCAATGATCCATCTCCTCAGGAAATTTATAGAACAAACAACTGCATGAAATGAAAAATGAAGCTAAATAAGTGTGATATTGTTCTAATTGCTCAGGATTAGAACAATCAATGGTATGTGGACAGTGGGTGCTCAAGACATATGACTGGAGACCGAAGCAAGTTTGTAACATTTGATGAAAATACATATGGTAATGCAACATTTAGAAATGAAAAAGCAGGGAAAATCAAAGGAAAAGGCAAAGTCAACCTAAATAATGGAGGAGGAGAGGCTCAGAATGTATTGTTTGTAGATGGCCTCAAATCCAATTTGCTAAGTGTTGCTCAAATTTGTGATAAAGGTTGTGAGGTCCTGTTTAGCGCCCAAGATTGTGAAGTAAGGTCAATCACCACAAACTTGATGAACCTTGGCTATGGCATATAAGACTGGGACATCTAAGTTTTGACCACATCATTAAACTGAGAGAAAAGAAAGTTGTCAGAGATTTGCTTGCAATAAAGAAGACACCAAATACCATATGTAAGTCTTGCCAATTGGGAAAACAAACTCGCACATCATTAAAATACAAAGACCAACTGTCTACTAGTAAACCTATCCTTCTTGTACACATGGAACTATGCAGACCTTAAAGAACAAATGCACCAGGTGGAGAATCGTATTTCATGATGATAATTAATGATTTTTCCATATTAACATGGGTGGAATGTCTCAGATACAAATATGAAGTGTTTGATAAATTTAAGATATTCAAGTCACTGGTAGAAAATCAAATTGGATGTAAACTAAAATGCATCAAATCAGAAAAAGGAGTTGAATTCATAGGTGATGAGTTTGCGGACATGTGAAATTAATGTGGGATAAAGAAACAGTTTACTGTTGCAGATACACCTCAACAGAATGGAGTGGAAAAGAGGAAAAATAGGTCTATACAATAGATTTCCACAACCATGATGCAAGAAAGAAACATTCCCAAAACCTACCGGGAAGAAGCACTACACACAACTGTTCATATCCTCAACAAAGCTCATCTCAAACCAAATTATGACAAGACTCCATATGAACTGTGGAATGAGAAACCCATATCAATCAAGCACTTTAGAGTCTTTGGTAGAAAATGTTTCATAAAGAATAATGATGAAAAATTGGGAAATTATGATGCAAGAGCTGACGAAGGAATATTTTTGGGTTATGCATCAAAGAGTAAGGGTTACAAGTGCTACAATAAAAGACTCCATAAAATTGTGGAAATCATTGATGTGATATTCGATGAAGAACTACCAGACAGAACCAAAAGTACAAACTGTGTCAATCCTCCAGATCATCATCATGATGAGAATAAAGAAAATATAGAACATAGTTTGACAACAGAAGATACAAAAATAAACTCAAAAGGACCCTCGAGACACCCAAAAGAACCATCCAGAAGATCAAATCATTGGAGACAAAAGTGCTGGAGTCCAAACAAGAAGACATCAAGCTGAACAAACCGAGGAAGTGTATCTAGTCATGTTGTCATAGATAGAACCAAATAATTTCGATGAAGCCATAAAAGACAAAAATTGGATACATGCTATGAACGAATAATTAGACTAGATTGAGAAGAACAAGACCCTAGAGTTAATACCAAGACCTGTTGGGAAAAATGTCATTGGCACAAAGTGGATATTCAAGAATAAGATGAATGAACAAGGTCAAGTAATCATAAATAAAGACAAACTTGTATGTAAGGGATACTCTCAAATTGAAGGACTTGACTATGATGAAACTTTTACCCCTGTAGCAAGAATGGAAGCAATTAGAATGTTTCTGGCTTTTGCATGCTATCATTATTTCAAGGTATATCAAATGGATGTGAAGTTTGCCTTCTTAAATGGAGATCTAGAGGAAGAAGTCTACATGGAAAAACCTAAAGGTTTTTCCTTAGCAGATAAGAACAAATATGTTTTCATATTAAAGAAAGCCCTATATGGTCTCAAACAAGCACCATGTGCATGGTATTCTAGGTTGGACAAGTACTTTCAAAAACAAGGATTCAAGAAGGAAGGAGTAGACAAAAATATGTATATAAAGGCTGATGAAAATGAACTTTTAATTGTAGTGGTATATGTAGATGGTATCATGTTTGGTAGCAACAAGGATGAGTTAGTAAAAGGATTTGCAGAAGAGATGAAGTCAAAATTTGAGATGTCTATGATTGGAGAGCTTACCTTCTACCTGGGACTTCAAATTCTACAGAAGAACAAAGGTATATTCATTTCACAAGAAAAATACTTAAGAGACGTGTTAAAATTTTTCCAAATCGAAGGTTGCAAACCTGTTTCAACTCCTATGATCACTGGATGAAAGTTATGTGTTGATGATGGATCTGCAGATGTAGATCAAAGACTTTACATATCCATGATAGGAAGTCTGCTATACCTAACAACCTCTAGACTAGACATTATGTTGGTAGTAAGACTTGTGGGAAGATATTAAGCAACACCAAAACAAAATCACTTGCTAGCAATCAAGAGGATATTTAGATACCTACAAGGAACTGCACATTATGGCCTATGGTGTCTGAAAAGAAAAGATTTCACATTGACAACATATACAGATGCATATTGGGACAACTGTGTGGAGGACAGGAAAAGCACAAGTGGAGGTGAATTCTATTTGGGAGAAAGTATGGTGGCATGGTTAAGAAGGAATCAAACATATGTCTCTCTATCTACAGCAGAAGCGAAATACATAGCAGCAACAACTTGTTGCACACAAGTGATGTGGATGAAACAAACTCTTCAAGACATGAAGGTAAGCATCACTGAACCTATTTCTATCAAATGTGACAATACAAGTGAAATAATCATATCAAAAAATCATGTGCTTCATTCAAAAACCAAGCACATCCCAATAAAGTACCACTTCCTCAGAGAAAAAGTAGAAGAGAAAATAGTAAATACGTCTCAACAAAGGAACATACAACAGACATATTTACAAAACCTCTTGCTAGAGAACCATTCAAATATCTAAGAGACAAAATAGGGATAGTGTTTATAGATGATACTCTATGATATGATTAGAAAACAAAAAAAAGGATGAAAAAAAAAAATTAAAAAAATGAACCAACAAAGGCTGCAATATCAGTAACAGAAAAAGTGCAGTCGGAGTATCAAACAAGAAGCATCATTCCAGGGGGAGAGAAACCATCAGCCATGAACATATAAGTGAAGAGGAACCTCAAATGTTGCTGAAGATAATTATTAATGAAGAACTTCTCCTGATTTTAGCCAAAAAGTTCAGCAAGATAGCACATTTCAGCACTATACATGCAAATGCAATGAATCCCAAAGTATTCTCCCAAGATTACTTACACACCAAATGGAACAGTAGTCCCAGCGAGGTATGTGGAAAAAATGAAGAATGCTTATGCAGAACTCTAGTAATGAAATGATGGAAAATACACTGGAAAAAGGTGTAACCCTTTGCCATTGATGTCAAAGGGGGAGGAAAAGCAAGAAGAGGAAGATAAACACTTCTTAGAATGAAAGGGGGAGGAAGTGTTAGAGGAAGTGTTGCCATCAATGCCAAAGGGGGAGACTGCTGGAAATATTTTCATTGATGGAAAAGGAGCAGAAATGAGTAGCACCAAAAATTATCATTAAGGAAAAAGGAGCAAATCAGGATCACCTGGAGTATAAAGGAGCTATAAGGAAAATAAGGCAAAAGTATAGTGGAGGAGAAGAAAAGAGGAAGAGGAGCAGAAAATTGGCAAAGAAGAAGCATTAGAGGCAAAGGAGCAAGGCAGAGGAACAACAAAGAGGCAAGGATCAACACCAGAATTATTATTAAGGCAAAGGAGTAGACAGGAGCAGTAAAAAGGCAAGGAGCATCATTATAAGCTTTAGCAATGGAGAAAATACAACAAAGGAGCAAAGGCAGCAAAGCAGAAAATGCAACAAAGGAAGCAAAGGAAACAAGTTTGGGTCGAGTTGTGCATGAGTGGGGAGAGTCATGAACGTGCTAGGACAAGTAATGAACGCACTCAATTAGTGGAGAAAGTCATGAATGCATGGGCAGAGTCGCACTAGTTTGCATTCAAAACAATGCACAAAGGCACGTGCAGTGCATGAAGTTCTATGGGTAGATTCAAGTAAATTTCCACAAAAGAAACGTTCATAACGGTGTTCGGTGGAGATATCGCAAATTGCAATCGCAATAGAAGCCATAATCACATATCACAAATCGTAGTGGAAGGAGTATCACAAAACAACAATGACACAAAAATTGTGAAACTCGAAGTGTAGGAGATGACGTGGCAGACAACATGGACCTGATCCCACAAATCATAAATACATCTTGATGACGTGGTAGGTGGCATGGCAAACGATGTCAGAGTGACGTCGAACCCCGACGTGGACCTAAACCCTTTATCGCATATCGCAAGTCGCAAATCTCAGAAGGGATAGTGCTTATGTACCACGTTGAAATGTCGAAATGCGAAGAGCGACGAGGGGCCGAATGCGATATGCTTCAAAGCTAAAATATAACGGATTTAAAGTTCAGTTGTGGGACCTAATTGCATATCGCACATTGCAAGCTGAGAAGGGATAGCACCCTTGAAACATTTTGAATCGCTGAAATGCAAAGTGCAATAAAGGGACCGGACGCGATGCAACTCTGAACTACCATTTAACATATTTCAAATCACGCAGTAAGAGTTTTTACTTTGAAAGTTACATCGGAGAATGGAAGATAAATATAGAACCAAATAACAAAAGAAACGCCAAAATGCGAAATGCAAAATGGGCTCGGACGCGATACCTCTCAAAGGTAAATACTAATATATTTCAAGTCTGAAAGTATGAGCTTTTCCTTTGTTAAATCACATCGGAGAGAAAAGGAGCCTTATAACGGAGAATGCATGAATGTCAAAATGTTATGGAAAGTATGCGATGCATTCTTCAAAGGAAATAGAATATATTTCAAGTCCAGCCTTACGCATGTTTAAGTGGAAAAATGTCTGAATGCGGGTAAAGGAGACTCAGGTAAGTGACGTGACACAGAAAATGGAAAAGGAAAAAGCTAAACATTGCGGTAATAAGAATACATACACCATGGGTCGATTCAGGCTCAGAAAGACCTCCGGGCAGAGCTGGGTCTTGAGAAAAGGAGAAGGATGAACGCTGCCGGGAAGAGAAGGAAGGCAGATAGGTAGAGTCAGGAAAAATGAGATATGGTGGCACTATTGGAAACGCAAAAGCTGGGTCGAGTCGGGAAAAAAAGTGGTTATGCAGCACAGTTAGAATACAATAGCAAGAACAAAAAAGACAAGGGACAAAATGCAGAAAAGAGAAATACACAACAAAGCTAGAATTTGAAAGGGATGATTGAAATAATTGGTTTATGTATAAATGTAAATTCATTGATTATTTTATATTGTTTGTGATGCAAAGGCAAGTCTTCGTAGGCACAGGAAAAACTCCAATGAGTGTTGTAATGATTTTTTTTATGTAATAACCTGAACTGAAGTGTAAGGAATCAAATCGGTGGAAGGCATAGGGTCAGGCCCGTTCACTTTGAATTCCCTGTAGAATGCAAGCAGTCATGTAGTTATCTATATAAAACATGTAATATCAGTGTGCATAGTGAGGTTAGAGAGCATAATAATCATAGAGAGCTAATAGATATGCTGTGCACATCAGGAGCTGATATGAAGCAAAAATGAAGGAAGAAAAAGCAACAATGAAGATGGGGGATAACATAGATGATATCCAGGTAAATCAGCATATGATTTTCATGTTGAGTGAGGGGATTATAGTCTCCTTTCGAGTTGTAGCTTGATAAATTTCTAGTTGGAGCTAGTTGATGTAGGAGCCTCCTATAGGTTGTAGCATGCAGAAAATATTTGAGAGTTGGAGCTTCCTTGCAAGTTGTAACTTGCAGAATTTGAGGTAGTAGCCTTCTGTAGGTTGGAGCCTACAAAAAATCAGTTGTGAGAGGGAGTTGGAGCTTGTCTTTTCATCACAACAATAATAAGACGTGGTTTTCTCCCTTATGGGTTTCTACTTATGTCTATTGTCTATGGGCTTGATGAATATGTGTTGATGTGATGTTTTAATCTACTTAATTACTTGTTTTCCACACATTAAGTTTGATGATTCATTATGTATTATGTTGTTTATAAAATGAAGTAGTTAATGGGTGTAAAGAAAATAGTTTTAATGTTCATGAATGTACTAAATTGATTCACCCACTCTCTCAGTTTAGCTAAGGGTTCATCAGCTTTTGGACCCCAAAATATCACTTTTAGTTGTTAAGTAGTTGAGGGTACAATTTCTTCACCTTTCCAATCTCAATCCATTTATATTTTATTGGATTTGTTCCTTTGACCCCACACAAAGGTACTCCACATTCCCTCGTATTGAAGTTTTCATTCTTTTGTCAAGAATGGTGTCTTGTTGTAGTTCTTCAAGGTATTCAGGAAATAAATCCTCAATAGAAGGAATATGGACATTCTCTTCTTGATCTTCATTCAAAAAAAGCTCATACAACTTTAAGTTATCAAATTTAACAATAAAGTGCATGAGAATGATCCTGCTCCAAATGACAATTATTTTAAAGCTTTCCAAAGCTTGATAATGAGTTATCCATTTCCAAATAAAGAAAGGAATGAAGGAAAGTTAGGGCACAAAACCCTAATTCAGAAAATTCAATTATTAAAGTAGTAATGTCTTCAAAGATGTATCTTGGATGTTGACGATACATCACACCACAGAGCGTGATTCATTGTGTGATGGTATGTGAACGATGCCACTTCTTAGAACTAAACCAATCAAGTTATACAATTCTTACTCAGACTTATCCGTTCACATATTTCACGTGCATGAACCATTTAGAGAAATCTATGTTACGAGCATGATTCTCATTGCATATGGTAGGTTTGCTATAATTCATTCATGATATACGAGCCACAGATCATCACATACTTTCAACAAAGTGTGGGTTACTGTATGAGTGATGACGCCAAGATTCATTGTGTTAGAATATCTCAATCCATACATATAAATAGTGAGCCATACTTAATGCATTATAACTGAGAAACAATGTTACCAAATATCGATACAATTGTATACCATACACAAAGTTTCATAATGCGAGTTTGACTCATAAATCATATGCTATAGAGCGAATTGAATCAAACTAATAGAGATCCATTGTGAAGAATCACAACTATCCACCATATTTAATGAGAGAATTTTCAGATGTTGTATGTGATTTTATTTTGTTATTAATTCATGAATTGAGTCACCGAAGATAATCATAATATATATTAAACCATCATATATATAGTGAGCCAATTGGCTACCACAGTGGACTACGAGCCATTATACATGAGCAATTCTATTTATAGTTTGGACAGTGAGCAACAGATAAGAGACATAGGGTGTTATGAACCACAGTGTGTGATCCAACCATGTCATTTAAGGTTTCATTTCCAGAGAGAATCAACCACAAGATGCTAAGAAAAGTCGTAAATATATGGCATGTTTCCTCGACTGCTGTCGAATGATAATAACTATTTTTAAGATAGGTTTTCACAATAAACAGTTTCATGTATGGTCACAAATGGTTGTATAAAACCTTAATAGTCTTTCAAGATTCATCAAGTCAACAATACCTGCAATCCATCCTTACAATGTTGTGAATAAGCTAGCATACCCAAGAATTTTGTTAACATACAACTCTAAGAACTTTTAATTCGCAAATTCACCCGTTATCTGCTCAAATGTATGCCTAGTGGCCATTTTCATCCATAAACTTCTGCTCTTCAATCTCTGTAATACTCAAATCTAAAGTTTTGTTACTATTATATTTAGTCGAAGCACAATCGACATCTTGCTTAATTTCAACTACAGTGTCTTCTGAAATGGATAAGCTTCCAGAAAATATAAAATGCTTTACCACTTTAAAGTTTCTTGCAAGTTGGGATATGCAAGCTTCGACAATTGGTGAACCTGGTATGACCTCCTCTGGAAACTGAGGTAGAAATTTCGGTATACATTCCTTCTTCTTGGAAGATGGGGAATACAGAGAAAAGCATGGCTGACAAAAGATAAACTTGAGAATCAGACTCTTTAAGAAAGTATCGGAGAGGAGTACCCACACCAAGTCAAGTAAGTTAGAAGTTGTGATGGCCTCTCCCAATTTTGAAAAGAAAGAGCAAAACAATTTGTCTACTTGATCATCTACAGATGCCTAAATTGGTTGCTGAGAGACCAACCAATCGGTAGAAATCTGGTAAGGGAGATGTAAGGAAAAATGTAAAAATACTCCCATTACTTTCATATAGAGAACTATCCAATTCCAATGTTAATTCTTGTATTTGTCCTGCTATATGCAACCTAACAGTTGGCATGGACATCGACTGAGTAGTTGGGCTTGTATCGATGAAGTGATGTATCAAACGTTGGAACGTTCAATATGATGTAGTGTCCAAGCAATATTTGCAACGTTCAATAAATATTCGATTTATTATAATATATGTAAGGTTCAATTATCAATCTATTATAATATATGCAACGTTCAATAATATATGTAGCCTTCAATAATATATGCAGTATTCCATGATAATTATTTGAAACCAATTGCCATAATATATTCTGTAACGTATATGCCACCACCAACTAATATATATTTAACAATGCATCTTATTGGGCTTCACACATTAATGCTTCCAGAAGTTGTGCCAATGAGTAATAATGTCACTATGTCAGGGAATAAAAAAAATAACACTGAGTCATGCCAAAGGAGATATACCATTCAAAAATATTTTGAGTTGAATTAAAGAGACCACAACCCTAATTTTAATATATTCAAAATATATTTAAATATGATTATCATGTGCCATATCATGATTAACCATCCACAACAGATGTTAGGTTGTCCATACTCATTATTCTTCTATCTTTTGTCATCCTGTATCTGCCATTATTATATTTCTGACCCAATAGTCGTTACTTATTCCTTTCATTACCTTTCCTTTAGCAATTCACTCTTCCCACTACATATCAATATTACTTCAAGCGCTCAATTCTCTTTGGGGTCCCATTTTATTCTTTTAGGTGCTTGCTTATTTTGCAAGCTTTCTTGGTATTTTAGGGATCTACCCCTCATTTTCTGTAGAGAATAGATTTTTCAATTTGAATGTCTGTGTATTTTCTTTCTATCAGATAGATAAGTTTTATTTTTTACATCTTGTATAGATATGGAGAATTCTATCTCTGTATAATTCTATTTATTCTTTTGTAGCATTACTGACTCTTCATTTCATCTTTTAGATGTGGGATTTTGTTCTTCCTCAATTAAGTTGTTGATGTTTTGAAGAATTTCTTCCATAATTTCACTTTTATCCTGTAGCATCAATATTATCCAAATATTTACGACCTTAATAATGAAGTTGTAAGTGTTGCAATTGAGTGAGGCGCAATGTTTCAATCACCCACGGCCTTCTAATTGGAGAGGCATTTTCACAATTTTCCTTTTATTCTGCAATACAATAGATTTGAATGTTAATTTTTGAATTGAATTCTTCAATATGTTTATTTGAAATAATTTTATCCTAGGGTATTTGATATTGCAAAGTCTCATTTTCTTTAAAACACTGTAGTTTCTTGATATGTGATTGATGGGCTCCATTTTTTTCTTTTGGAATGGAGAATAACCTTTGGGTAGGCTGCAATTTATTTTGCACATAAGATTTTTTATTAGAACAAAGATAAGTTCCCGATGAATTGATTCCACACTCAAATTTCTATGAGATTGTGTATTTTTACTGGAACAACAAAGTGTACTTTGTTTAGTTGTGTTGTTGAAGTGCTTCACGAAGTTCATCTTTTGTTGATAAATTCATTTTACTTCTTCAAGCATTCACAACATTCAAATATTTGTGTTTATGCAATGCTGAAGGATTTAGAGGAATCCTAATGATGCACTAAGATGTTGAAATGTATTTTAACCACATTTTTCCTTTCTGGTTGTAGAAACATGTTCATAATTTTCTTCAGTAGCAATTCTTTGCAATAAAAAAAGGATCTATGCATGAAATATCCTTTGTAGTAGTTTGTACATGAGCTAGATTTCTTCATGTGAAACTTGAAAATAGTGTGGTTCAAATGTGGATCTCATGATTCTTCATGATGAAGTTTTCTTAGAAGCTTTCCACAAAGATGAATAAAATTTTCTCCTCTTGGCTTGAGGGTAGCGTACATGGCTGAAGATATCTCAATTTTTGAATGTAGCATTGCAACTTAATTATTTGATGTCCTTTGGATTTAAGATCCATTTTACTTCCATAGTGGTCTCTTTGCTTCTAGTTGCTTGTATATATATATTTGAATAGAATAGATTTTTATCCTCTACTTGATGGAAATCTTTTTCTTTTTCTTTCATGTGAATATATTTGAATGGATATCAGGTTTTCATAGATTAATTGTCATTTTTTTTATCCACAGGAAAAATCATAACTTTCATTGATAAATATGAAAATTACATGTTGTATATGTTGTTGAACATATTCTGATATGTCAACGTAAAGACACATTCAAAAATAGATATAAGGAAAAGTTCCAAAAATGTAATAGAGTTGTGTATGTATGTAGAAAAAAGTGTTGTACATTAACAAAAATATATAAATAAAAAATTGTCTCATATGACACCCAAAAAGTGTTGTGTATCATCAGCAATTAGAGCGCGCCCTACCTTTGTTATGGTATATCTTCATATGGTATATGGAAGAAATGATAATATTGATGATAATTTTGTTCCTGTATCTCCCATTGGTCCTTTAATAGGCATGTTTCCTCCTTGGAAAGTGAATCGGAAATTTGATTCCTCTCCATGTATATATGATGACAAGAGATATAGTCAAAATGAGTTTTGATTTGATATACCTCTTCCAAAATATTCTATAGTGTGTGCATGTGACAAGCAGTAAGTTGATTGAACCAATCAATGGTGATATTTGAGTCTCCGAAGATTTGCATTCTATTGCAGTGTTTTGTGAGGGAAAACTGTAGGAGAGCTCTAAGACAAGATAGTTAAGCATAATTGTTTTCACCCTTCCCCAATCCAATATTTACTTTGAATAAATGTTGTTTTGTAAGGAAAAGGATCACTCCCCCCTCAACCAATGTGTTGAGAAGAGCCATCAAAATAGGCCCACGAAAAGGATTAATCAATAGCTTCAGGGATGATGGATTGTGGAGGAGGGAGAGGAGGGTCATCTGGGATCAAATGGTGGATATGTGGGAAGGTATGGTTAGCCAAGTTGGGAGGAGATCATGTGTTATGTAAATTTTATTAATTGTTAGTTAGATGTAGTTATACTAGGTTTTATTAAGTGAAAGGGCATGAGAAAAGATCATGCCTCTTCACCAAGGGACACCATGAGGCTATATTTAAAGCCTCGGTGATTCCCCATTGTAATCATCTTTCATCTTTATCAATAATAATATATAATTATCAAGTTTACCAGAGTTTTTACACTCCATTGGTATCGGAGCCATCGCTCTTCTGGATCTGTGTGATCATCAGGTTAAAGAATTTTGAAGGAAATTTCAGAAATTTTTTAAAACCAAGTACAGAATTGTACACTTCATTCCCTACCCCGCTGCCTTCATTCCCTACGTTAAACCCTCACTCCCACTTTGCATTCCCTCACAACCCTTTGCTTTCCCATTCCCTTACGCTTTCCAACTTCCTCATTAAAAAATAATAATAATAAATACAACAAATACACTCAGGATTTTTTTTTTTTCTGTGTGATCTGTAGCTCGGACCTACGGTTTTGAGGGTGTCTGAACAGTGACAGGCTCGGTGCACCTCAGATTACCTTGAAACTGTGGACAGGTTCCATTACAGTGGACAATCATCACTTGTGAAGATCGTTCGCCGTCGACCCATTTCCGAAATTTCCCGGTCATTACTAATTCCACGCGGTGATTTACGTCTGGAACCTGTCATATCTCGTCTACCTCGATTTCCATATCCGTCTACCCCGTCACCGCCCCCACCAACACTTCCGCCTCCGCTGTCACCCGACCCCCAATTTCCTTCCGCCCCCAAATTTCTGAAATTGAATTTAAAAAAAGAAAAGGAAATCGAAAATCCTTATGGAACAACGTGACTCTTCAAACGTCAACGGAATTTCAACGTGACTCTTCAAACAAGTCAACGGAATTTTAGGCGGTTGTTTTAAATTGTATAATAAGAATATATATAATTATCGACCCATTGTTCTCCTATTGTTCCTCTGGTAGCCGCAGACAAGGCTGTCGGCTGACCCCACTACGACATACAGAGAAAAAAAAGCACATTTTTTTAATTTCTGTGGGTGTTTTTTTTAATTTCTGTGGTTGGACTTTTCAACCATTGTGTTCGGGGTTGTGCCCTTTCACTCACAAATTAAACGTCGACTCACCCCGCAACATAAGTTTTTTTTTTTGAAATTATATAAACCATATACTATATAGTTTTCAATTGGTCATTATATAAATATATATTTTAATTATATACATATTTATATATTATATAGTTTTCAAATTGATATATATATATATATATATATATATATATATATATATATATATATATTTATAAATATATAATTTATTTATATATTATATAGTTTTCAATTAATAATTATATATATATATATAATTAAAAAAAAAATTAATTAATTAAAAATTAATTAATTAATTAATTTTAAAAGAAAGAAGGAGAGAAACTGGCAGAAAAATATTCCCCACCTCATACGCGTTCGATGTCGTCATCAATGTCAATGGCTGAATTCCAGAAAAAGTTGGTGGATCTCGAGAAACAGATCACTAATAATTCCAAAGAATTCGGAAAACGATTAGTCGATCTTAAAGGTACAGTTGCAGGGCATTCCAACGATATCAAAAAGGTTCATGATACAACAAATCGAATAGAAAGACAAATGTGGCTAAATCATCACAAGGCCACAGAAAAGCAGAACGAACTCTTCAATAAGCTAAATGATAAGCTAGATAAATTAAGTCAGACAAAATCCCCAATATCTCCTAACAAGGAACAAAATCAACAAAACAATTCCGCAGATTCAGGGAACTCATAAGAGCATCAGGAAAAAACTGATTCCCCACATCATCAAGAAGATAGTAATGCAGATTTTCAAAATAATCAGCTCTGGAATGCATTCGCTAATCAATATCCCCTTCTTGTTCCACCATTAGCATATCAGCGCAAAGCCAAGATCGACCTACCCAAATTTGATGAAGAAAATACATGGTATTGGCTTAATAAAGGTATGAATATTTTGAGATTTATGACATTATTATGATGTGAATAAAAACAAGCATGCTCATGAAAATGGAAGGAGAAGCATATAATTGGTATATGTGGTGGAAAAACAACGCCGCTATCGGCTTGAGGAAATCGTGTTGATGCGTTTTCGTGCTACTCTAAGGTACAAAGAAGAAAAGTTTTTTTCAACCTTTATCAAATTACGCCAAAAAGGAGATGTGGATGAGTATACTCGAGAATGGGAGACCTTGGCAACACGAGTACCCAGATTTTCGGAATCTCGTTTAATCCAGTCTTGCATCTCAGGACTTAAAATCCACATACAGGAAGAGCTAGAACTACATGAAATTACATCCGTAGAAGTAGCAAGGCAAAAAGCAAAAGTTGCTGAAAAGAAAATTGAAAGATTATCAAAACCAGAAAAAGTATATTCGAGACGACGGTTTCCTCAATCTGAAAATATAGATGACACAAAATATGTCCCACTCCATTTTCGTGGAGAAGAAAAAACTAGTGTGGAAAAACAAAGAATGAGAGAGGGCAAGTGCAAACGTTGCGGTGAAAACTGGGACCCTAAACACAGATGTGCTAATGGAAAAGCGAAAAAATCTATATAGTTGTGAAGCAACTAATGATGCTAACAATAAGGATTCATATATAGAAGGATTAGAAGACAACTTAGAGTTCTCTCTAGAAGTGGATGGCGAAACTATTCCGCAAGTGTCATTATCAGCTATGACAGGCATATCACAACCTCAAACCCTAAGGTTAAGAGCACATATCAAGAAAAACAACGTAATGGTTCTTGTCGACACTGGAAGTACCCACAATTTTCTAGATTCAACCATGGCAAAAAGACTTAACATATTTACCTTCCCCATGCCTAATATGAAGGTAATGGTGGCCGATGGTAAGAAGATTGAGCAAGTAGGGAAATGCCATAAAGTTAAACTACAGATAAAAAGCCTTCATTTAGAATCTCCATTCTACACCGTTCCATTACGAGGAGTAGATGTGGTCTTAGGAATTCAATGGCTACAAACTTTAGGTACTTATTCTGCCAACCATCAGAAGCAGTTTATAAGTTTTAAGTGGAAAGGGCAAAAACACAGGTTGTATGGATTCCAAGCCCCAGAAGATCAAGTCGTATCTTCCTCTCTGATGACGAAGATGATTCAAATAGGAGCGCCAACATCTACAGTACAATGTCATCAGTTAGAAATTTTATCTTCAAAAGGGAGCCACGAAGAGTCACCAGAAGTCAAGACAGGATCCGACCCTGTCGATATCAGAAATTTTCACTATCCAGATCAACAAAAGATTGAACTCGAGAATATGCTCCACGATCTTTTTAAAATGTGGGAAGCAAGAGCCCGCCGCTCAAGAAACCTAGGAATTCGTCAACATTGTCCATCGTTACATATGCTTTGAGGACAAAGCATCTTTAAGAGAGGGGCAATGTTATGTAAATTTTATTAATTGTTAGTTATATATAGTTATATTAGGTTTTATTAAGTGAAAGGGCATGATCAAAGATCATGCCTCTTCACTAAGGGACACCATGAGGCTATATTTAAAGCCTCGGTGATTCCCCATTGTAATCATCTTTCATCTTCATCAATAATAATATATAATTATCAATTTTAACAGAGTTTTTACACTCCATCATGGAAGATAGATCGATTGTGAGCAATCCAAATACCCCAACAAATTAAGATGGGAAGGTTGCAGAGCTTATGTGGGTGGGAGGATTGCCACCATGATTCCCAGACATGTTTGACAGAGAGACCTGACCAGTTCTTGTTGAGATTAAGGGTTGTAAAAATATTGGTCCAGAGAGATAGGGTGACAGGGAAATGAAGAAATATATTATTAGATTCCCCCACCACGAATTTACAGAGTGTGCACCAAGATGGACCGATGAAAGAATTCTTTTGAAGGTATTCCCTGGCGGGGATCTTGTTGGAGAGGATACACCACACTAACAACTTGGCCTTAGCTAGACATTTCAGTTTCCATAATGGAATCCACCACCAGCACAATTCCAAAGGTCGGTGAGATTCATATATATGTAGATAGCCATCCTTAGGAGTATATTTGCCATGTTTAGAGATAGCCCAGATCATCTCATCATCTCTATCAGTGATTCGAACATGTGATTCAGATAGAGCAGCTAAGTAGAGTGCCCAATAATCTTCTCATAGTTGATGAATATGTAGATCATGGTACTTTAACCAACCTTGTGAGAAAATGGTTGTGTTTTCTGGGTCACCCACTTGATCAAGGGTATAAAATCCAACATTGTTCAATGCGAAGATGAATTCTTGTGGGAGTATATGATAATTTCCACAGCCAAACCATGGGTCAAAACCAATACCAACCAGCTTATAGAGCCAAAATTCCATGCTAGTCCAATTCTAATGTGTTCAATGAAGTTCAAGATGGCTCTCCATATTGTTGAGATATTTGTTATGAGCCAAATCCCCCCTTTGATCCATTCAATTGGTTGTAGTGGATGGATGTATTTATGTGCGACAAAATTTGTCCAAAGACTATGGTCATTTAGGATCTTCCACCCTAATATGGTAGTTAGCGCCGTGGGGAAATAGTTCATGTATTTGATGCCCCAACCCCCCCACTTTTTAGGTTGGGCAATGAGATCCCATCTTTCCCAAGAAAAGGTGTGTCCTTCCTTTGATCCATTCCACAAAAACAAACAACATATTATCTGAATCCTATGGAGAATACCCTTAGGTATCCAATCCAAAGACATCCAGTAAACCAGAATGGCCTCCAAGACATATTTAATAAGTACAAGTCGACCAACCCTAGAGAGCCATCTGTGGTGCCAAGCATTAAGCCTCTTATCAATCTTTGCAATTATCCAGGTCCAATCAACAATTCTGTAGTTGGCCAGTTTTAGGTGAAACCCTAGATATTTTAGACCATCCTCAAATCTAATAGAACTGAAGGGAAACTGCTGCAAAGCATAGTGAGTCTCATGTGGGGAGAATCCATGAATGGTAATAGTAGATTTGGAGTTATTACAAGACATATCTGTTTCTTTGAAAAACAATTTTAATATTAAGTTGAAAACCATTATGTCACCTAGGGATCCATTCATAAATATGAGGACATTGTCCACAAATAGCAGCTGTGTCAATATACAGTTGTCTATGATTTTGATACCTTTTAGCCTTCCCATTTCCCTTTCATCAATCAGGCACTTGCTCAGGCCTTTTATAACAAGTAGGAATAGTAGAGGGGAGAGTGGGCATCCTTATCTCAGGCCCCTGTCTACATGGAAGAAGTTGGTTGCTACTCCATTAATGAGAACACTATAGGAGACATATGTGATGCAACACATGATCCAGTTGATAACCGATATGGGGAAACCAAGGTGAGTGAGGAGCATTCTCATATAGATCCAGTTGGTCTGATCAAAGGATTTTGCAAGGTTAATCTTAAGAATCATGCCTTTGATCTTATTAGTTTCCATAGAGTGAAGTCCCTCCTGTGCTACCCCAATATCTTCATGAATCTATCTGTTTTCTAGGAATGCAAATTTTTCAGGGGAGATATGTTTAGATAGAATGGGCTTGAGTTCATTGGCAATAATTTTAGCCATGATCTTGTAAATGCAATTACACAAGGAAATAGGTCGAAAGTCATTAAAATAGGAGGGATGGTCAGAATTTGGGATGAGGGCAATGAAAGTAGAGTTAAATGCATCATATAGGCGGCTTGTACTCTCGGTGTCTTCCACCACCTCTAGTAGGTCTTGTCCTAGAAGATCAAATAAAGCTAGGTAAAATTCCACTAACCATCCATCAGGGCCAGGATTCTTGTCCTTCTTGAACCATTTGAGAACTGCCTCAAGTTCTCCCATAGTAAATGGATTTTATAGTTCCTATGCAAAGTCCCGGTCCATAAACCTAGGGAAATATCCAACGACCTTGATGGTTTCTGCCAGTGTGTCTTCCTGAGGGGATTTGAAGAGGTTCTTGAAGTGTGAAGTGCCCAAGTTGGCCAACTGTTCAAAGGATGTAGCTGGAGTACCATCCACATTTTCAAGTTCAAAAATGGTATTGATAGCCCTTATTCCTCTGACATATTTATGAAATAATTTAGTATTTTCATCCCCTACTTTTAACCATATGGTCAAGATTTTGAGTCTCCAAGTTTCTTCCTTGTCTTTGATAATTTTGAGGCTGTCAGATTCCAATTTGATAAGGTGATATTTGAAAGCATAAGATGAAATCCCACCATTATTGGGATCCTCAATTTGTGCAAACTCCCTCTCAATATTGGATAGCTCATGGTCATTATGTCTTATCTTGTCTTTTTCCGAGTTGATAGACATTCTCTTAAGAAAGTGTAATTTATTGGTAAAGGAGGCATAATGGGTGTGGTTGGGATTATTCGGAGCACTCCTCCAAGCCTGATTAATCACCCTAATATAATATTCATCCTGTATCCATATTGAGTAGAACTTGTATAGGGAAGCAGGCTTGTAGGATTCACCATAGATCTCAAGGTAAATGAGGAAGTGATCGGATATTCCCCCAGATCCAACCCATTGTCTGTAAGATACCAAGTGTTGTAGCAATTCCTCCTTGATAATAAATATATCAAGTATGCAGGTAATCATAGCTTCACTAGTACGCCGGTTGCGCCAAGTAGGGCAGGGTGATGCCATGGTGGGATCAGCCAGGTGATGGAGAGAAAATAGATGTTTGAATAAGTTTGTGAGGGGGTCCATGTGTGCATTGGGATCCCATGATTTGACAGGACCCATACAGAAATTGAGGTCCCCAGAAAAAATGATGTTATCTACTTGCATAAAATATATTTGTAGTAAGGAGAGCCAGAATTCCTAAAGATGTTGACAAGGTCCATACACATTGAAAATACTTAATACTACCCCTATTTTCTCAGAGAATATGTTAGCTACAAGTACACCTTCCCTACCCCACCAGTTGATGAGTCTGATAACCCGTGGGTTATATCCTAGAGCCAGACCTCCTGATCGCCCCCAGACATCTAGTGCTTGAAAGATATAGGAGGGAAAGAGGGATGAGAGGACAACAATAGTGGACTTAGATAGCCCAAGGGTTTCTTGAAGGAGCATAATATCCACATTAACAGAGTCATAGAGGCGCATAAGGGCAAGGCGCTTAGCAGGGCTAGCAAGCCCTCAAAGTTGACAAAGAGGAATTTCATTGGGTAACCATAGGGGGGAATTTCTTTCTCTAAGGACCCCTTCAATGGAGAATTTCTTACCAAATGCAATGTCCAGGCCAGCCTGTAATATGGCATTGGAAATATCAGAGTGACGACCTTGGGAGTGTTTAATAGGGATGTGGGAAGGAGTGGGTACTGAACCCAAACTGACATGGGCAGGAGTGAGGTGAGGTCAAAGGTTATAGGGGTGAGAGGATGCAGAATCAGTTGTATTCTCCATCGAAGATAATGAGGTGGATGGGCGAGGGGGGATAGATGGGGGGGGGTGGGGGAAGTAAACCTTCGAGGTGGATAAAGTGGAAAAGCAATGGAGGATACACAAATACCATACAAAATAGAATCAATACAAAAAAGAAACGTAGGAGAAGACAAGAGAGATGTAAAATTAAAAATGGGGAGAGGAGAGGTACCAATACCTGGAGGGTGTCCTAATGTTGCAACTGATGTCATGGATCTGTTGATCCTAGTCGACGTGAGGGTGGTAGCATCATTGGCAGTCCCTGAGGGTGGAAAGTATTGCGAAAATGTGGGGATACTCGACATAAGATTCCTCTTGTTCAAAGAGATAGTAATAAGATCTAGTGGAGCCCGGGGACTAGTTGAAGAAGGTGCAGTAGAAGTAGCAGTGAGCATCAGATAATCCTTGTATACATTCCCAACCTTGTGGCAGTGTCTGCATCTGAAGGGAACACCTTCATAGTCCAAAATTTGGATGCGATTAGTATTCCTCCAATGGATCTTAAGGGCCTCCTCCAATCCCTCCCTTGTGTCCAGGTGAACAAGTATGCTAGAAAAGGCCATATTTACCGACTTAATTTAGGACTGATCATGATCTAGATAGGTCCCTAGTATGTTTCCAATGCTGACAAAGATCTCCTCCTTCCATAAGTGCAGAGGAAGACCCGAGAGGCGAACCCAAATGGGGCCGAACCCCAGATGTTCTCTCTTTGGATCGAATAAAGAGATCCATCTCTTGAGGTGGATAGGTGCTAGCTCAATTTTCTAGACCTGTGAGAGTAACCATTCCATGAGATTCTTTGAAGAGAATTGGATGGCAAGCCATCCCTTCATTAACGTGAAGACGGTGGGGAGTTCCTGTAGGGTGTTGCCCCAAATTTCTAATACTCAATGCCTGAGTCTCTTAGCGCTGTAATTCCATCCACGGAACCGACCCACTAGAACCCTATTTATATTTCCCATCACATTTTCCATTTGAATGCCCTCACCAAGGGTGAGCTGACTACCTTTGTTGCAGACCCTGATGCACTTAGTTTTCTTGGTTGCACGAGGGTGTGCATGGGTGGAGCGTGGCTACGAGGAAACCGAGGATGGTGGAGTAGTGGCCACTTCATTGGTAGAGGGGATGTTCAGTTCAGGGAGGAAGACATTGAAACAACTATATGGAAGGTGGGATGAAGCATGTACAATACTTGATGGAAGAGGGGAGGTGCACACTGCAATAGGAATGGACGAGTACAACGTACCAGTGAAACTAGGGCTATAAATAGTAGGTGGTGGGAGCCCTAGAGATTCGATAAGTGGAGGGTTTGGATCTAAGGGTTCCAGAAGTGACAAGGGGAAAAACTGTGTTAGGAAAGAAAGGGAAGATGGAGATGGAGGGAGAAGATCCGGTGAGTGGATGTGGTTTAATTCAGCTGCGGTAAGAAAAAAAATGGAAGTTACAACATTGAGGTAGGAAACCAAAAAAGAGTCGAAATCTGAGAAGGGAAGGAGGAAGTAGGGTGAGATAGTGAAACCCTAGGAAAAAAGTTCAGAAAATGAGAATAAATAGCCACCAAAATTCATGTCATACCTGTAGTGAAACGAGGAGGGTCCAACCAGATGTAAGCGGATGTGAAAGGATCCTCGGAGTAGTCGAGGAGCTCTTCATCCATTTCTGAGGCCATGGTAAAAATGCAGCCGATAACCAAAACTGGGAGACTAATGATAGGAGGTAGTGAGGCAGTCATGACAGTCCAAAGAATAATCATGAGAGGGTCAAAACACCATTGCGCGAGTAGGAGATGGTAACCATCAGGGATGTGGAGAACCAGGGTCACCCCTCAACACACTGGTTTGCCTATTCGCAGGTCATGGGTTTGAGTCCCCCAGTGCACAGTCACCAACCTCCAACTCATCCTCCTTCCATTATTCCAACAACAAGACTCTCTAATATCACTATAGATAACATATTATCAAAAGGTGCCCATGTACTTACATTTTCATAATTATCTAGATAATTAAGTCACTGAGATGAAGGCCACCAACCACCACGTATGAGTTCCATATAAGGAAGATGTCGAAGGGGGTACACTATGTGGGCCCAAATATTGAGAGAAGCTTGAAAAGAGGAATGGCAGTGGTGGAAATTCTAATGGGGCTCCTTAGGAAATTGGCATTGTGCCTACTGAGAACTGACCCGAAACTTCTAATATGAATAGAGCCAACTGGTGGATTCATGCTATTGGGTCCATGAGGGAATGGATGACGAGTTGCAGGAGTTGATGTATATTCATTGTTTGCTTCAGCAGAGGTGTTCACATTCCTTGCCAGACCAAAATGGGGCGTAAACCCATCCTATAATTGTCCTAGTGCATATGATGACAACACTACAAGTGGTCTGAGAGAGGCATTAGCTAGTTGTGGAAAAGAGGTAGATATGGGCCTTCCCATGTCACTATTTGGAGCCAAATTAGGTGGTGTACCACAATAAGGCAGTCATGCAGGCCTAGCATTGGACGAATAATAGGGCCAAGCCTTGTTGCATGGTTGAATGATGGAGGAGTAGTAGCCAACATAACAGGTGGTTGAGCAACTAGTTGTGGTGCATGAACTAGAGCTGAGAAAGGCAGGCCCATGGGACAAATATCAGCTAGGGAGATCAATTGTCAGTTAATAAATAGATCATCACAATGTACATCAATGCAATCCTTATAAACAATCAAAGAATGGAGGAATTTTTTGAGAAATATCTAATAATTCTAACATACTTTGTCTATTTATTTATTTACATGATTATATACAGAATGTATGCATGTTTCATTTTTCTATAAGCCTTTCATTAAATACTAGTGCACCTAATTGATGTCGCTTGCTCATGAAGAAGATGACTTCATCTCACAATTTTATGATGCCTTTTTTTTTACTGCTTTTGTGGTCATCCCCTTAGATGGTGCATTCAATTTCAAGATTTATATTCTCCTTTTGAAGTTTCATCATTGAGTAGCACTTGTAGGCAATATCCATAGCATGTTTCTCAGATACTCAAATGGTTCTCCAACAAGAGTCTTTGTAAATACGGCTGCTATCTTGTTGGCGTGAGGGGTCCGGACCTAGGTTCGAAGGTTAAGGTTTGCCAACAAAACCCTATACCACTGGCCCTTTCGGCAGTGACCTACTTGTGCAGGCCAAAGTCTCACCCGAAGTAGTATGGGAGGGTGCAGAAACCAGGTTTCCGCACCCTGAGAGAGAGCAGGTTAGTCAAGCAGATCCAAGTTTGCAACCTACCAAGTTCACATAGGTCTATTCACAGGTTTCCATAGTATATTCAGTTATTAACCACAACAGAGCTATTTAGATCTATTTGATACCTTCACATCCACGTGCATACAGTAATTATGATATCATGAAACACAACTTATAATATATGTAATCGCAGCTAAACAGAAACCATCACAGAACCCTTATACTCGCAGCTGAGACAGATCATAGGTATATATAGATGCATAACACAAATATAATTACAATATAAGCAGATAATGTAAATGTATTTGTAGTTCTAAACAGGTTCCAAAGGTTCACTTTAAAAATAACACAATAGATCCCGATCACACAAGGGTAATTCAACTATATCCGCATATATTATTATTCAAAATCAGTTATAGTCTAACACAACCTGCACACACAACCAACAAGGTCTGCACACAGCAGGACTGAGGATCTCCATGCACACATCCAGCAGGAGTCCTTACCAAAACAACCCAAGACAGATCTAACAATTTTCACTTAGCATCAAACTTAATCCTTGCCTACCTCTAGACTTAAAATGTTCATCTATTTATAACAACTTAGCCTATGCTTTCCTATGGTCCGCAAACCGTGGTTTGCGGACTCTAGGTCTACCCTTGACCCATTACAATGCATTCAGGGATTTGAACCACCCCCAAAACCCCTGCGTTAGACTAATTAAAACCAAAAATATAGAAAATTGTACAAAATTTGAAACTTTTAGGGGACTTGGTTCCAACAGTCCCACAACACAATCTTGTGACTCGTCTCGAGTCACTGTGGTGGTGGGCTCTCCACCTTTGCTTGCAGAAACTTGATTACATCAATCAACTCAGACAACACTCCTTCACTTTGTGCATCAGCATTATAAGCTATATCCACCAATTTTTGTGAAGTTGGTCCCTCTGTGGCAAATGTGACACCTTCCAAACTGTGGTTAAGTTGCTTTACTGTGAGATCAATGTCCTCGGAGAGCTTGAGGGCTTCATCAACCCAAGGATTGAGACGGTCACCAACAATATTCTTCTTCTGGCGGAGCTCTTCAATTTCGTTTCTCAAGGTGTGGTTGGTACGCAGCTGTGCTAATCGTTGAGTAGGGATCAAATTAGGCATTGTGGCTTCCAGCCGCTCAAACTATTCTTCCTTTTGTCGCAGCACCTGATTGATCTCACGCATGAGAGGATCGCACTGCACTTTGGTCCATAACTGCATTGCCGTTTCCAACATCTCGACACCTTGAGAAATTTGTCCTGTGATAAAATTTTTAGCCTCTGTAACCAGCGCGACTCGTTGGGCCCTTACCTCTAGTGGTCTTTTTGGCTGCAACTTGGCCTGTAAGTCCGCAATCTGTTGCTCCATCTATGTTTTGACCACTTGGATATCAGTTTTTGATTCCTTCAATGCTGCGACCAACCCCTCAATCTTGGCCTAGGGGGTGGAAGAAGCTGTAATATCTTTGGAGACGTCCATGCAGAGCCTACTGATGAGGTGCTCCAATTCTGTCTGTTGCGCGGTGGTGAGGGTACATGCAACCTGTACTTGGGACACTTCAACATTTTTTTCTTCAATCGTCTGCTCAGTTGTACTAAGCTGCTGGTGCACTTGATGATATCGATGCTGGATTTATTCAAATAGGGACGTGTGAAGGACCTACAATGGCTCATGCGTTAGGTGGGCTAGATCCAACTGCACCTTTGTGCAGGCTGGACTTGCGCTCCTAAGTCGGGTGGACTCAGTATGAAGGCGGCGCCCAGGAGAGGGCAGAGGCGGCTTTCTAGCGCACTGATTACTGTGTTTCTTGTTGCTATGGTCGACCTTGCCTAAATTATGCTAGTTTGCAAGGTACTCGTTTTGAGCTGCAGGGCCTGGAGCTTAGCCTCGAGTGTTTCCACCATGGTTTTCTGCTGCTCTTCCAAAGCCAGCCATTTGTCCTCGGCATCCAAGGTGACCGCATATGCGATTTTCTCAAGGTCATATTCTGTCAGTGTAACTCCCATGCCACGTTCTTGGAGGATGGCTCGTTGCTTCTTCCGTGGCCCCTTAGCAGGCTCACCAGTCTATTTGGTGTCCCGAGGGGAGTCAACATCTACTGCGTCCAGACCTTCTATGTCTAGATCCTGCTACGAGTCCTTCGACGAGGCTTGTTCCACATCCTTCCTAGTACTTGTGCCTTGCTGCAAACCCTTCTTCAAGGCTGGTTTTGTTTCCTTCCCTATGCGCTTTCCCCACTATGAATCCTTCTGCGTTGCTGGTCCCGTTTCCTTCCTCGTACCCTGGCCCTGCTCTCCGGTTTCTTTGGTGGTGTCAGGCGGGGTGACTTTCACATTGCTTATTCCTACGGTGCTCTACGCACCTGATTTGAACCCAATCTTCCATTGGGGAGGCTAGGTCACAATTAATTAGTCAATGTTCTCATTCAAAACCATGTACGGGAGTGAGACCCATGCTTGATTCTTGCGACTTCTGATTTGGATGTTATGCATAGTTACCTGGAATGCCACGATGTTCTTATATTTTTCATATACCGTAGGTGACAAATGCGACTGGGAATTGATTGCTGTGGCTAGTCCACTCTGGAAGAGGACCCAAAAAACTTGATTTTCCTCAATCCGTAGCGTGTCCTTGGAGTTCCATAAATTTGTGTAGCATGCCCCTTTACACATATCGGGTGTGAGCTCAGGGAGGACCGAATCTTTCGGGGCTTCCCATGCGACCAACGCAATGAGAAGCAACAACCATGAGTAGCAAAATGCACACCCCTGAACCTGGGCTTCACGTACGTTTTCCAGGAACTTGTTGCACATATACTAGGCCCAATTGAAGCAAACCCCCTTCTCGCACTAGCCCACTAGATTAATGACATATGCAGCGATGGTGGTAGCCTGACATTTGCGCATCAGCTAGCATGCTAGCAATAATGTACCCAGTTGTGCCTGAGGGTCACTGATGGTGTCAATCATGAAGTCTCGAGTGTTTTGCAACACATGGTAAACCTCACACACTTTTTTAGTGATCTTCTGCTCGTACTTTTTGCGGACACGCAGAATAGGGTCCGGGCCTTCCATGGGGTGGCCAGTATTTCAGTGAATCAAAGCGGCATCAATAGGGATTCGATCCTGGATCCACAAGCTGCCATCATGGACCAAAGAAAGCAGTTAGAACATGAGTCTGTTTGTAATGTTGTAGTGGCCAAAATGTGGCATACTTAGTAGGTTCAAGAGCCCGAAACCAATTAACCCACGCACCCAACATATAGGGACAATCTGTATCCCATCGTCTTTAAATATCCTTTCAAGGTAAAGCTCAGGTGTGAGTTGAGGGAAGGCCTCGAAATTGGCCAGTCGTGGTCGTCGAATTTCACCTCATGAAGCTTGCCAAAGGGTTCTCCAATGATGGGGACCTCGCTCGAAGTCAGAGGCATCTGCAGATAAGTGCGTAGGCCATCAAGATTCTTTGGTGTGCGCATCAAGGGCTTGTGAGGCCGAACAAAGGGCGGTAGCCAATTGATTGGTTCAGCCATCTGGGCCTTTTCCTAAGCAGACATGGGTCTCTTTACTGGCCCAGGCGAGCTTGCCTGGCCCGCGGCCCGCGACGACTTCACATTGCGGGGTGAGGTGTGGGGCTTCATCCCAGCCCATTTCATGGGTTTCCCTGATCCTTACGATTTTTCTTTTCGCTTCTTCTTGGCGGGACTCAGCGTAGATATAACCTCCTCAGCCTCTGATTCGACTTCCACTACTTCCTCGGTTTCTTGTTCTGTCGAGGTCACAGGTTCTGAGGCTTCAGCGGGATTAGTGGCCGTCATTCTAGTGTAGAAGATGAACTCAGGGTTGCTACTGTCAGAGGGTGTAGGATGCTTAGACATGAACAAGACACAATAGACATAGAAACTCTTACAACACAAACTTGCCAAGGACAAATATTCCAAGTACAACCTATTCTAGAGATACAGAACCCTTGTCCGATCTATCCTTCTACTTTTATAGCTGCAGGGATCGATCAATGGTTGGGTGACCCTCACTTGGAACTTACCATCGAGTAAACGGTAAAAAATCTTTGGAAATTGCCTCATTAAATGCCGATTGTCCACTCCTTTCAACGGTAAATTTTGCCTTTAACCCTATTTTACTGTTCCAACAGCTAGTTTTCACACCTTCTGTGTGCCCAGCGCACCCGTGCACTCCCAACATACCTCCTACACTCCTAGCGCACCTCTACGCTTCTAGTGTGCCTTCTGCACTCTGAACATGCTCCTGCACCCCCCGTGCACCCCTCAGGTCTTTCAAATTTGTTGCTACTTCCTGCGCATACCATGGTCCTCTCCGTACTTATCTGCCCTGGTGGAAGTGCTCCGCCCCATACAACTACTCTAGCCATATAGTAATTTGATCCAATACGATTTGAGCCAATTACCATTGACATAGCCTGGTATCATATCGCCACGCAGGGTAGCTAACCAAACAACTCCACCATCCGTGACTTCTTTTACCATATAGGGACCTAGCCAATGCTGACGGAACTTTTCCGGGTGTTTCGCAAACTAGCTATCATACAACAGGACCAATTCACCCTCCACAAATGTCTTTTGTTGAATATGTCGATCATGCCATGCCTTATCCCAAGCCTTCTGAACCTACTACTGGAAATTAGCAACGAAGCGATCTTCCTCCAATGCCACAAGTTGTGCTAAATACTCCTCCATGATATCAGGCTCTTCCATGTTCGTAAAGGCTATGATGCGCAAGCTAGGAACAATATAGTTCATGGGCATAATGGCCTCCTTGCCATAGACCATTCGAAACGGTGTCTTCCCAGTCAACTTCTTGTAGGTGGTTTGATAGGCCCAAAGAACAGACAAGATGCACACGTCCCAGTCATTGCGATCAGCATTACAGACCTTAGTCAGTGCTTGCTCCAAAATTTTATTAAAAGCTTCTACTGCTCTATTTACCTATGGATGATACGGAGTGCTCTTCGCGTGATGGATCTGAAATTCTTCCATCAAGGCCTGTATTGTTTCATTAACAAAGTGCATACCTCTGTCGCTCATTAAGATGTTCGGGCATCCAAACCTGGTCAGAATTTTCTCGAAAATGAAGTGCGCAACGGTATCAGCAGTGCAATCCTTCACGGCTTGTGCTTCAGCCCATATGGTTACATAGTCCGTGGCAGTTATGATGTAGCGTGCACTCGTCTTCTTTCCTGGTGGGTTGTAATATTCCTAAATTAGCTTACAGCTAATAGGAATATTAAATTTTCCTTTAAAATCTAGATGGATGAATAAATGGGCAAGGAGGCTCATAAGTTGCTTATGTATGTGTAAAAATCCCTCACAGTGTGAAAAGGGATCATGAAATAACCAGATCAAGCATCCACATGTGTGAACAAGGTCTAATCTATGTGGACAAGGTCAATTTTGACCAAGTCAACATGATTTATCCTCCAAGAATGGATCCTAAATAAAGAGAACTCAATGTGAATAGGGATCAATCCAGCTAGTTAAAATGAAGACACCTTGAGTGTGAAAAGGGATAGGGCATGAAGATTCAGTCAAGGTTGAATAAATCAAACGGCGATGTAAAAGGATGAGCAAGGCACATAGAGACAACGTAATTATGGTGGAGGAGCCTTTGCATGGAAGCAACCTCATGGTGTGGTGGGACCCTTGGTGAGGAAGCTTATCAACTATATAATGGAGGAGATGGAAACCATATGGGCATACTAGAGATTATATTTCATGTGGTTTGTTTAGACTTCTTGCATACTTGGTTTTTTAGCTAAGTTGCTACACTGCTTAGTGCAAGGGTTTTCCCAGGTGGGCATTCCCTACTCTTTCTTGGAGATCTTGTCTAAGAAATCTAAGAGGAGATTTATGAGCTACATTTTCCACTACCTGGTGTTGGACCAAGCATCTACCTTCAGAAAAAATGCATTCCCTTGAGTAAACTGCGTTATTTCTTAAGGTGTGCAGTGGGAGGGGTCAAAACCCCATTTTGAGGAGCTAGTTTCCCAAGAGGAGGATCAACCTTTCTTTGGGAGAGCTAGAAGAAGGGTATACAACCATTTATTTGCATGTTCAGCCATTATTATGCAGAGCTTCAGCTATACAACGTGATTCAGCCACATATCTACAACAACTTTCTCTTGTATATCTTTTCTGTCAAGAAACCTTTGCCGGGTCTTCTTGGATCTGTATAAAAGAGATTAGATCTTTGTTTTTATGCCTCATTCAGTAATATAATAAGAAGATCTGATTTCTCTCCCTATTTTTTGATTTTGACCTCCATTAGACTGCGCAGTCTCTTATGCAACAATTTCTGTGTATTGCAGTCTTGGGGTTTTGTCAATTTTAAGCTGCTTTGAGCATGGGAGGCCTGTTTAACTAGGCTAAAGGCATTCGTTTCTGAAACTATTTTGCATGCATGTCCTATACTTCCTATTCTAAGGAAAAAACTGTTATTTTTTACTATTATAACTCAATCTTCAGAAAATAACGTTTTTGAGGCCAATATCGCTGCTTGTCCCACTTTGTGACTTGTATAAAGGCATAGTTTGTTGATGTGTTTGTTCTATGATGGCTATGTGTTAAAATACACCATATGAGTTTATTAATTACTTATTTCCAACTTTGGAATACCTTAAGGTATTCTTATTGTTGTAGAAAATCTCGGTTTTGGGATATTACACAGGTTAATAGGCCCTACGAAGTCAATGGCCCACTTTTCAAATGCTTGCAGGGTCATTTTTGGTTGCAGGGGAATTTCATCCCTGCGTGATGGCCTTCCTATTTTTTGGCACATATTGCAAGCTCTACAATAGTTGTGAGAGTCACTATGTAAGGTAGTCCACCATAGGCCAGCTCTCAAGATCTTCTGCGTTGCGGCCTTCCCTGCGTAGTGACCTCCGGCCACCCCCTCATGAGCCTCTACTATGATAGCATGCCTTTCATGCTCCAAAATGTATCTTCGCAACACTACGTCAGCTCCCATATTATATAGATGACTTGCAATGATGGTAAAATCCACTGCACTGGTTACTAACTCCACCAAATCCTTCTTCTATTGTACCGAATATTCCGTAGGTGCCATGCCCGTAGTCAAGAACTGAATGATGTTGGTGAAGTGCACATCAAATAATTTAATGGTGAACATCTCTGCATCAAGTAATCCTTCTTCTAGGTTGGTGGGTTCTTCGCCGCTTTCGATTCGGGACAGGTGGTTCGGCCCAACATTCTACTTCTTCAGCTTGAAAATGATCTAAAAATCATATTCCTGAAATAGTAGTAGCCATCGGCAGATTCCCCTCCCAACACAGGCTTATTCACCAAGTACTTCAAAACTGAGTGATATGTAAACATTTTGAAGTGCCCTCCTAACAAATAGTGTTGATACTTCTGTAGTGCATAGACCATGGCCAATGCCTTCTGCTCCGTAGTGGAGTAGTTGCACTCTGCACTATAGAGTTTACTACTAGCGAATGCAACAGGGTGATCAATGTCTTCGGCTTAAGGCTGCATAAGGGCTGCTCCCAGGGCGATCCCTGATGCATCTACATGAACATGGAACACCTTCTCCCAATTAGGAAAGATGAGAATAGGTGCAAAGACCATATTTTCTTTGAGTAGCTCGAAGCTCTTCTGACACTTGTCATCCCAAAAAAAGGAAAATCCTTCTTAAGAAATTTTTCCATAGGCACTGTAATCAGTGCGTACCCTTGAATGAAATTCCTGTAGTAGCCAGTATGTCCAAGGATCAAATGCAATTGTTTCTCAGTTGTAGGTACTGCCAGGTTTATGATAACTGCGACCTTGGCGGGATCAACCATCAGTCCTTGTCAACACACTATGTGCTTGAGCAGGATTCCGAAGGGTACGCAGAATATGCATTTTTTGATATTCAAGGAAATCTGGTGCTTTCTACAGGCATCCAACATCATGCACAGGTTCGAGACGTGCTTCTTCACCAATCCGAAGATAGTCCAGTCATAAAAATATACCTCTAAAAACTTGTGGATGAACTCTTTGAATATTGTGACCAACAACCACGAAAAGATGGCAGGGGAATTCTTGAGCCCAAATGGCATACCAGTATATTGAAAGGATCCCATTCAGTAGTGAACATAGTTTTTCTGCGATCTTCAGGTGCAATCCTGATCTGATGGTAGCCCGAGAACCCATCTGTAAATGAGTATGCTTCCTACCCGCCTACGATATCAAATATTTCATCGGAGAACGACATGGGAAAGGGATCATGCACGCAGACATCATTCAATTTTCACAAGTCAATGCAGATTCATATCTCCCCCTTCATCTTTTTCTCCTGAACTGCCATTGGACTTACCTAGTCTAATTGTTTGACCGGTTCGATGATACCTGCGGTGAGCATTTTATTGATTTTTTCCTTGACCTTTTGCTTATACTTAGGGTTCAATTGATAAGGATGCTGCTTAACAGGGCGCATATCTGGTTTTAAAGTGATGCGCATGACCCCTAGGTCCCCTATAATCCCCTTGAGTTCTGAGAACTTTGTGGGGAATAATTCCTAGTATTCCATGAGTAGTTCTACCACTTTTCCTATTGTATCATCATCCCAGTAGTCCCCAATTTTAGCCAACTTAGGTTGCTCTTCCATGCCAATTTTGACTTCTCACAGCTTCAGAGGCTTAGTAACATCGACAGTTTGTAATGGGGGTCCAGCAATTGCACGCTCTTCCTCCGACTCCGGGATAGAGACATTTCGTGGATCTTCATCTTATCGTTCTATTGCTAAATTGCGGCAGTTGACAATATCATGCATCTGCGTTTCCCATGTTGGTGCCCCAAGTGTCGCGTAAGGCCATGATCCATCAAATACGAAGGTATCGATATCCTGCGGAGCTTCATCAATCGCCTACGTTCCACCCACTAACCAAATGTCTTTACAAACTCATCCTTCAATTTTTCCCAGTGGCGGGTGCATTGATGTAGCTCTGCATCTAAATACCATGCAGTGGGGATTGGTCCCAAGGCATGAATAAATAGGTGAACCCACTCTTCTACATTCTGGCTGCACCATTGCTCCATCCAAGCGAACAAATGCTCGCGTGGGTCCCTATGCCAAGGAATGTCTTTACGCGCAAGTGCACCGGAGGCTCAAATCGTAGGATCATCATATCCCGACACTCTTCCCAATCCTGGAACGCTGTCTTATGCGTGTCCCACCAGCTCACAGGTGTTGCGCGCATGGCTAGATTAAGGGCCCATAACCTTCGCTCTCTTGGAACCTCAGCTTCAAATGTTTGTAAAAGCTCCTTAATACTACCAACACCATCAAAGTAGGGTAGTTATCTTACCTCCGAGGAGATGCATCAGAAGTTCCTTGTGATTCTAAGACATCGAAGCACAGAGACATCATATAACCAATTCTTCTAATTCTCCATCTCCCCGTCGGAGTGAGAGAAACATTCACTGTCATTTTCCTAGCAAAGTACACTACCAGTCGTAGGATTGATCCAATATTTGTCCCATGCAGTTAACTTATAGATGTGATCCACATTCTCTTCTTCGCGCACAGACTCCGTATACCGTTCTCCTTCTACAGGGTCTAATGGTACTATCACCCGCGTACCTTCATTTTCAAACACCATGCTTCTTTTCTTAAAATTGATAATACCTCCCATATCTATGGCCCAATCCAACCCCAGGAGCGCAGGATAGGGGTCTGCATCTTCGACAATCTTAATTACCTCAAAGTCGGCCCAGACCTTAACTCTTGCGATATCTACCACGATTTTTTGTAGTCTCCCCAATGGTATAATATTTTGCTGGTTGGCCATGCGCAGCTAGACAGTGGACCATTCCAGCTTATGTTCTCCCATTCTCTACCCTGTTTTCTTGGGAAATACGTTCGCATCTGATCCCAGGTCCAAAATAACCCGATCCATTTCATAATCACCAATCTGTGTGGTTAGCCGCATTTCACTTCCAGTGTGTTTCTTATGCTTGTATAGTTTGTGCACATCCTTAAATTCCTTGGGTGGATTAGTTCTTTCTGCGTAACTGTCTATTAATGCTTGAAGTTTTTCTACAGCCCTTTGGTTGTGCAACAACTTCATATATGCCTGCAAAAATGGTTTGACTTCATCATCTGCGTTGACACTTGCGGGGGCCTGAGAAGTAGACGTCTCAGCCTTAGCAAAGTCTTTGTGAGCTGTGACAAAGTTTTCCTTTTCCTTTTGTAGGTCCAATACTTCTTGTTTAATAGCTGCTTTTCGGATAAGAGGCTTAGCCACAACTTTATCCTCATCTCCCCTAGTGGCCATGCCACTGCGTTTATGACATTAATGCTTGGTCCTTCATCTTGAGGTTCTGCCTTAACCCTATGCACATTTTGCATAGGTGTCTGCTGCTTTTCCTGCATTTTTGCTATCAGAATTGGACAATCTTCAATCACATGGTTCAATTGTCTACAATATCTACAATATTGTGTTGCAGGGTTCACGCTGTCCCTCGCAAATTTCCCTACTTCTCCGTAGTTATAGCAGATCAGTTTTCCTCTTCCCTTACCTACACGTCCACCTCTGCCCCCTCCCCTGCCTCTAGTTAGGGAGCGACCTATGCTTGAGGGGGATCTTAGTGAAGAAGGGTTCTCTTGTACCTGATATAGGTTTCCCTGGTTTATCATTAAATCATACGTTCGACAGTTCTATTCATCATGTCCTACTGATCGACAAAATCGGCACCATTGTTGTTTTAGTTTTGAAACATATGCACCCAGATGGGGGCAGTGGTTAGTATCATGCAGGTCAGCTACGCATCAATCATCACACCACAACGTTTGTCAATTTGGTCTCGCAAAATCCCTAGGGCACTATGGACTGGGTCCCCTAGCCTATAGGTAGTTTGCCAGCAATGGGCACTAATCCTTGGTATGGCTAGATACCCTGCATCATATGAACCATATGTTTGGGCTAGATTCTTTCCCTTGGTCCTTTCACAAGTTTTGGATTTCCATGTGCATCGCCTCCAACTACCCTTGGATTTTTTGTACTCCCAATTGGGTATCATCCCTTGGCGCAAATTCTAACTTTATGGCAATATCCAAAGCTTTTTCCTGTGATTCAATGGATTGCTGACCCATAGGTATGCGCAGGTGAGGCAGTACCATAGCGATGAACCATTCCTTGTGTTACCTATCATCATATAGAAATTCCCCTTCTCTGATTGCCTTCTTTAGTCATTGGTCAGCCTCCCATACAGACTTAGAGGACCCTTGTTTAAAGTCTTTTAGGTCATTCACTATCTGAGAGTAAGATTTAGGCTTCCGAAAATGCTGTTTTAGGGCATTCTTAACCTCTTGAATGGTCACATTTTCATGCTGATCTACGTATCCCATATACCAGTCCATGGCTCTTCCTTCAAAGGCAAGGGATAGCTGCGCCCTTTTCATAGCATCACCAACCACATTCTTCACAGTCCATACTGACTCTGCAAAAAACTAGAACTGGTCCATATATTCATCCCCTACGCCCTTGAAGGTAGGTAGCTTCATGTGCGAGGCCATCTCATCTTTTGACAGAGGTGGAGGTATGGGTGAGATTTTACCCCTATGCTGGCTTGAGGGTGGTTTAGTTGGAGGGTTATGCGCAGTCGAATCTCTTAGTAGACTATAGACAGATCTATACCCTTCTTGATTAGTTCTGTAGTATTTACCACTTCGTGTTGTGATCTCTCCTAGATCTAAGGTCATTCACTTGGTGTGGCTACACAGAATACCTTTTTTGCACAAAACAATTTTGATTAACAGGGGCAGTGTTTTTAGGAACTTACCTTAGAACCCTTTGAAGAACCTCTGCTCTGATTCTGAATAGGACATGAAATGATCGACTGCAAATTCCATCACAAATCCTCCAAACACACTATCCACCCAGTGATATACCGTACGAGTGATGGTATTATCAGTTCTTTCTAACTGCTGGATCAACTCTAGAATCCACCGCGTGACCCACTCATCCTTCCAACACGTCTGGAAATCTACGAGCCTTGCTAGCCACTCCTGAATATCGTTCGAAAATGTTACAAAGAATATTTCATAGACTTAAGTGAAAATGTATGTATTCTTCCACTTCTCTGCCATCAACTTCGTGCTGCGATTCTCTTTTACCACAAATTCCTAAACCTGTTTTTCAAACCACTCTTCAATTTATTTCTTCTTAGGTCTCCAATGTTCTCTTGGCATTACTTGATCTCTCTCTCAATATGCTCCCGGTCCCAGAAACAGAACCATTTATTGGTGTGAGGGATTTAGACCCAGATTCAGAGGTTAAGGTTTGCCAAAAAACCCCTATACTACTGGCCCTTTCGGTAGTGACCTAATTGCACAGGCCAAACTCTCACCCGAAATAGTTTGGGAGGGTGCTAGAACCAGGTTTATGCACCCTGAGAGAGAGCAGGTTAGTTAAGCAGATCCAAGTTCGCAACCTACCAAGTTCAAATAGGTCTATTCTCATGTTTTAATAGTATATTCACTTAGTAACCACAACAAAGCTATTCAGATCTATTTTATACCTTCACATCCACGTGCATACAATAATTATGATATCATAAAACACAACTTATAACAGATGTACTCGCAGCTAAATAGAGACCATCACAGAAGCCTTATACTCATAGCTGAGACAGATCACATGTATATGTAGATGCATAACACAGATATAATTACAATATACGCAGATAATGTAAATGTATTCGCAGTTCTGAAAAGATTCCAAAGGTTCACTTTAGAAATACACAACAGATCTCGATCACACAAGGGTACTTCAACTATATCTGCATATATTATTATTCAAACCTAGTTGCAGTCTAACACAACCTTCACACACAGCCAGCAGGGTCCACACATATCAAGGCTGAGGATCTTGGCACACATAGCCAACAAGAGTCCTTACCCAAACAACCCAAGACAGATCTAACAATTCGCACTTAGCATCTGTAATATCCCAAAATGGGACTGCTCAACAATGCATGCATAAAAAATGCATTTTCAGAAATATATGCTTCAGAAAATGAAATGAACACTTGGATCCCTTAGATCTAACAATATACCATCTAAATCCAAGAGGATATCAGAAACAAATCAAACTAGATGAGGTAAACAAACCTCCCACACCTAGTATGGCTCAAAATTGTCAAAACCCCAAAACTAAAGAGACAGTGTAGTCTATTGAAATTTTATGCATAGAAATAGCTGAGAAAAATAGATCTGATATTATATTCAACAATATGGCTCAAGAACTGAGATTTAGTCTCTTTTATACAAAATCTAGAGAACCAGGGTAGGGTTTCTAGGAATACACCCAAATACAAATGGTGATATTCAGAAATAAGGATTAATAATCACTGAAAACTAAAGCACAAGAGTGTAGAAGGCTGAAATTATGTAGATCTGATGTAGATCTGATCAAAGTTTTTCCCCCATGGAAGGATCAACCCTCCAATCACAGGAAAACTCCCAAAAAGAGCCACAAAAGACACTGCTGAAACTGCCCTCCAGAAATAATGCTATTCTAGACTGGAATAACGCTATAGGTGGTGGAAATATGTTGGCCTACTACCAAAGATCTGAAATCAGCCCAAGAACCCTCCTAAATTATCTCCCAATAGAAGGAATCCTTCCTCTTATGCAAAACCAACTCAGAAAGTGGGTTTATCAACCCTCCACTGCAACACCCTGCAACTCAACACAACCTCCTGCAGAAACTGTGCTGAAACTGAAGACTAAAGCTTGGCACCAATGCCAGATGTGTGGAATGATAGATCAGGTCTCTCCCAAAAGCTACTCAAAGGGAAGAGATGGGATTCCTAAACATGAATACTTTAGTGCTAAATAGCACCAACAATCTTAGCTAAACAACTGAAGAAAGCAAAAGTCTAAATAGACATATCAAAATAATATTCATAAGATAACCTCAAATGGCTTCTATCCTCCTCCTTATAAACTAAGTGAGCCTTCTCACCTTGGGTCCCACTCATTAGGGTTTCCACCATCACATAATCAATCTCCCTTCGAAACTGCGTTGTACCCTCATCAAGGCTACTCCTCCATGACAACGCTATTTGATTTGGTCAAGGTTGACCTCTTTAACCTACTTCAGCCCTTTTCACACCTAAGGGTCTTCAATCCAGCCCACATATAGTTTTCTAGCCTTATCCTCATTCATATTGAGCTATTTTGATTTATGACCCACTCCTCCTACATTTATGTTGTTGACTTGGTCAAAATTGACTTTGTCCACAAGAAAATGTCCCTTTTCACACATGAGGGTGTGAAATCCATCCATGATAATGATCCATTTTCACATCATAAGGGATTTTATTCCTATTTTTGAAATGTATGGGCCTCCATATCCATTTATTCATCTCCTAAGTGAAATCAACAAAGATCAATATTCCAATTAGCCGCATGCTAATTTTTGAATATTACAGTCCTCCCCTCCCAAATGTTTCTTGTCCTCAAGAAACTACAAGGATAGAACTGAGAAGTCTCCCCTCCTCTTGCTGTATCATCCACATATGATAAAATCTTCCAAGGAAAGAGATGTTGTCTCATCAATAAATCTCCATATTTCCCCTCCCAAGCATGCAAGCTAGTTGAATAGCTATCATCATGAGAAGGTAGAGTACTAAAGGAGGCAATAAGGTGCTGCCTAGAGGTCCCTTTGAGGCATGGTATCAGAAATGTATTGGGAATTATCATTACCATGTGGATCCTCCATCCCTAAGAAATCATTCATACAAAGTGAGTCACCTCCCAACATGGCAACTCCTGAAAATTTTTCTCCACCTTTGGCTCCTGCAAAGTAGGTGGGCTGAAAATATGAACATGGTAGGAAAAGTAGCCTACCCCACACTATCCTCCTCTCCACTTATGATAAGTGTAGAGTGTCTGCTAATCTTAGGCTGCAATAAAGTTTCCCTCAAGTGGCAAGAAAGAGACTAGACCTCCAAAGATCTCCTCTTCAACATTGTGAATCAAGCTGGCCCAAATAATCCCATATGTGATGGATAGGAAATCGCCACCATATGGTATCCCATCAATCTCATGGCCCACATCATAAAGAAACAAGTATTTTTCTGTGGTAGACATATTACTTCCCATGCTCCCTTTAGCACATGTAATGCAAAAAGTGCGGGAATCCTCTTCCCCAAAGGACACATCCAACCAATGTGTTTCTCCCCCAACCATGCTCCCAATAAAAATAAGAACAACATCAAAAAATGGAATCATGATTAGAATCAAAATGAGGGAAATACTGAAGGTTTCATGTGGTGCTGGAAGGTACCAATAGTTTCCCACGAGGTCACAAAGCAGTCTTCCCCACTGCAACTTCAGAAAATAGCATGGCAAGTTGTTTCTTGACAAATGGCTATTTGTGTAAGTCATCACATCTACTAGGAAATAGTAAATGGCTAAGTGTATCAATTGAGCATACAAGAAGTAACCAAACACTTTCCCAAATTCATACAAAATATGGCTATCTCCATCATAATAGTTGGCCAAAATTTGTCCATGGAGCTCAATAATAAGCTTGCCCTCTTGTGGAGCAATGCACTGAATAGAAATGGTAAGAGTATGCAAATACTGTGTTAGACAATCAATAAATGAAAAAACAAGGTTCTTACCATTTACTGAAAGTAAGAAGATGTATGGATCCATGAATAAGTCCTCCATAGTGGTATGACATACTCCCATGAAGAGGAATGAATCATATGCTGCATGAAGATCACCCTTCTTATGCTTGGAAATCCAAGTTAAGAAGATCATATCTCTGTAATAGATGTTTCCATCCACTACTCCATCTCTCTCACCTCCTCCTTTTCCACCAAGTGCATGCACTGTGAAGTGGTCCTATGGATACTCCATAAATAAACCCCAGCTCCAAAGTGACAGCACTGTTGGCCTATGAAAATAGGCTCCTGCCAACTCATAGCTCCATTATTTGACATGTTCATTATCAAGGACATCTTCCACAATGCTGCTACATATAGGTAGTTACTTCCAAGTTGGAAGTAGCTCCTGATCATCCAAGGCTAAGGAGTAGCCCCTTTGCACCATGATAGTGCCGTCTCCTACTCCTGCAACATCATGCAAAGCAAGGGAGAAAATCTACCCCTGCTCTCCCAAGAGCAACCAAAACAACAATATATTTCGCTTCCTCCTCATACCTCCATCATACAAATCATGTGATGAAAACATAGGGAGTGATATGAAGAATGTCATATCAACACAATGCATCCCTACTCCTTGCTGCCCTATGATTTAAGTATCTTTCCAAACCTTCTCCACCCACATACCCTTTGAAAGAGGATATGTCACATGATGTCCAAACTCCTTCAAGAGTAGCCAACACAGCCAAGCCTCCTGTTGCCCGGTGTCGTAAATTTTCAAGTAGCTCTCCAGCCTCTTGCTCACCATCCACACCCATTCATCCAAACGTGGGTGCCTACCATCATGCTCTATCTTGGTACCCTTCCAATGAAAACTACCATCCTCCCAAAACATATTTTTCTCATTTCATTTCATGGGATGTTGAAATTCAACTCCTTGGAGATCCCCTAGAAAAGATCTCACACCCATTACTATCTTGAATCCATAAGGATCCAAGTGAGCTGAAGGCAAAAACTCCTCACTGCTGCTTATTGACATCGTTGTTAATCTCCTCCATGGTGTTTTGGATATCTCATGTTCCAACTCAAGGATGAACATATGGTTTTGCATAAGTTTGTTTGGGACAAAGTTCATCCTATCCTCCAAGAATTCAGACCCCAACCCCAAGTGTGGAGTGTAGCTCACTAGTGACTGATTAGGATGATTTTTCATCCCTTCCTTGATCAAGTCAAGGTTGCAAATCACAGTGCCATCCTGCTGCTCCAAATCAACAATATGTGTTGACCCTTGGTCATGCAAAGGTAGATTTCCACAACCTTTTAAAATATTTGTTGTAATAATAAAATGTGGAAATTTAATCATACCTTGATTGAACTTGGGAACACCTTGCATGGTTGTAAGAGTTTGTTCCCCCAATGTGTTGGCTCCTTCAACTGATGATGTTGAGGGCTGCTCCTCCATAGTTGTGACAACGCTGATACAAGTCTCCTCCAATGGTGGTGAGGGCTTGCTCTCCTCTGATTTCTCTTTGCCAAATTTTCTGATCAACCTTTGAGTAAACTAAGCAAAAGAAGTCACTCTTGCATGACTCAAATGGCTGAACCACAAAATATTTTCTTCATGCTCAAGGTGCATCGTTGCAATCTCTACAACCTCTCTCTCTACCACTGGATGTAGTAGGAAGAATGCATCAAGTTTTCTTGCCCAAGCCCTTGCTGTAGATGACCCATCAAAAGTAGACAACAGAAACCTATTTCCCTTGATTCTCCCTTTGCTACAAGGTCTTCTTTCTTCCTCCAATTGAATGAACTGAGGGAAAGCTAGAGTCTCCTTGAAGGCTCTAGGTTGAGATTTTTACTCAACAAGGTATTCACTTAGGATCTTGTGGTCCAAGTGTCCTCCATCTTTCTGCAACTTAACCTCTTTTCCAAAAGGAAAGGGTATAGTCTAATGATTTGGAGCTCTCTGCAACACTGGTTTCCTTTTTTGATCATAGGAAGTGCATGGGTCTTCCTCCTCTTGAAACCCTCTAGAAGTTTCACTGCTTCTCTTTTCTTCTTTTTGTTTAACCTCCTTGGAGAGGTTCTTCATGGATTTGAAAAGTGATGAGAAAAAGCTCATTCTTTCCATAATTATGATATTCCATTCTTATTATATAATTTAGCTTGAATTCCACAGGCTGAGCCAAAGATCTTGCTATGATACCACTGTAATATCCCAAAATGGGATTGCTCAACAATGAATGCATAAAAAATGCATTTTCAGAAATATATGCTTCAGAAAATGAAATGAACACTTAGATCCCTTAGATATAAAAATATACCATCTAAATACAAGAGGAGATCAAAAAGAAATCAAACTAGATGAGGTAAACATACCTCCCACACCTAGTATGGCGCAAAATTTCCAAAACCCAAAAACTACTGCAACATGAAATTACTGCATAAAGAGACAGCGCAGTCTATTGAGATTTTATGCATAGAAATAGCTGAGACAAATAGATATGATATTATATTAAAAAATATGGCTCAAGAACTAAGATCTAGTCTCTTTTATACAAAATCTAGAGAACCCGGGTAGGCTTTTTAGGAATACACCCAAATACAAATGGTGATCTTCAGCAATAAGGCTGAATAATCACTGCAAAATAAAGCACAGGAGTATATAAGGCTGAAATTATGTAGTTCTTATGTAGATATGATCAAAGGTCTTCCCCCGTGGAAGGATCAATCCTCCAATCACAGGAAAACTCCCAAAAAGAGCCACAAAAGACACTGCTGAAACTGGCCTCCAAAAATAATGCAATTCTAGACTGGAATAATGATGTAGGTGGTGGAAATATGTTGTCCTGCTGAAAAATATCTGAAATCAGCCCAAGAACCCTCCAAACTGATCTCCCAATAGAAGGAATCCTTCCTCTTATGCAAAACCAACTCAGAAAGTGGGTTTCTCAACCCTCCACTGCAACACACTGCAACTGAACACAACCTCCTGCAGAAACTGCGCTGAAACTGAAGATTGAAGCTTGGCACAAATGCTGGATGTGTGGAATGATAGATCAAGTCTCTCCCAAGAGCTACTCAAAGGGAAGATATGGGATTCCTAAACAGGAATACCTTAGTGCTAAACAACACTAGCAATCTTAGCTAAACAGTTGAAGAAAGCAAAAGTCTAAATAGACATATCAAAATAATATTCATAAACTAACCTCAAATGGTGTCCATCCTCCTCCTTATAAACTAAGTGAGCCTTCTCACCTTGGGTCCCACTCATTAGGGTTTCCACCATCACATAATCAGTCTCCCTCCAAAACTGCGTTGTACCCTCATCAAGGCCACTCCTCCATGACAATGCTGTTTGATTTGGTCAAGGATGACCTCTTCAACCTGCTTCAACCCTTTTCACACCTAAGGGTCTTCAATCCAGCTCACATATATTTTTCTAGACTAATCCTCGTTCATATTGAGCTATTTTTATTTATGACCCACTCCTCCTACATTTATGCTGTTGACTTGGTCAAACTTGACTTTGTCCACAAGAAAATGTCCCTTTTCACACATGAGGGTGTGAAATCCATCCATGATAATGATCCATTTTCACATCATAAGGGATTTTATTCCTATTTTTGAAATGTATGGGCCTCCATACCCATTTATTCATCTCCTAAGTGAAATCAGAAAAAATCAATATTCCAATTAGTTGCATGCTAATTTTGGAATATTACAGCATCAGACTTAACTTGCATACCTCTAGACTCAAAATGTTCATCTATTTATAACGATTTAGCCTACGCTTTCCTGTGGTCCACAAATCGTGGTTTGCGGACTCTAGGTCTACCCTTGACCCATTACAATGGGGACCTGGTTCTAACATATATGTTCTTTTATGGGTATGTACACCATCTTCACTGTTTTCTTAGCCACTTTTTCTCTGAGAAAGTGGTACTTTATAGGGATATGTTTAGTCTTTAAATGAAGAAAATGATTTTTTGAAATTATTATTGCAATTTTATTGTCTCATTTGATAGAGATAGGATCATTGAAGTTTACCTTCATACCTTGAAGTGTTTGCTTCATCCAAAATACTTGTGTGCAATAAGTTGCATCTGATATGTATTTAGCTTCCGTTTTAGATAGAGAAAATGATGTTTGTTTCTTGCTTAAAAATTCTACCAAGGACTCTCCTAGGTAGAATGCACCAACTCTTGTGATTTTTCTATCATCCACACAACTAGCCCAATATGCATCCATGTATGTTGTCATTATAAAGTCTGTAAATTTCGCATACTAGAGTCCATAATATGTAGTCCCTTTCAAGGACCTGAATATCCTCTTCATTGAAAACATATGACTTTGTTTGGGTGTTGATTGATATATTACTACTAATCCAACTGCCAACATTATGTCTGGTCTAGAAGCTATTAGGTATAGAAAAATTCCTATCATAGATCTGTAAAAAAATCTATCCACATCGTGGGACTCATCATCTGCACATAGCTTACATACAGTATTTATGAGGGTTGAGACAAGTTTAAATTATTCCATTTGGAACCTTTTCAGCATATCTTTTAGATGTTTCTCTTGAGAAATGAATATGCCTCCAGCCTTTTGTAGGATTTGAATTCCTAAGTAGAAGGTAAGCTCCCTAATCATTGACATATCGAAAATAGACTTCATATCTTCAACAAACCCTTTTACTAGACTATATTTATTGTTTCCAAACGTGATACCATCCCCATATACAACCAAAATTAATAATTTATCTCCAACAACATTTATGTACATATAGCTATCATCTCCTCCTCCCTTGAAACCATGTTTCAGAAGGTACTTTTCCAGTCTAAAGTACCACAATTGTGGTGCTAGTTTAAGACCATATCATGTTTTCTTTAACCTACAGACATAGTTAGGCTTATCTAATAATTAAAAAACTTCAAGTTGTTCCAATTAGAATTCTTCCTCAATATCTCCATTTAGGAAGGAATACTTCATGTCCATTTGGTACACCTTGAAATCATTGTAGCATGCAAAGGCCAGAAACATCTTGATTGCCTCCAGTCTCACGACTGGTGCAAAAGTATCTTCGTAATCAAGGCCTTATAGTTGTGAGTAACCCTTACACTATTCTAGCTTTTTTTCTAACAACTTGACGCTATTCATTCATCTAATATTTGAATACCCATTTTGTGCCAATGATATTCTTTCTGACAGGTCTTGGTGTTAGTTCCCAAGTCTTGTTTTTCTCAATTTGGTCTAACTCTTCGTTCATAGCATATATCCAATTTTTGTATTTACTTTCCTCATCAAAGTTTTTTTTCTCTATCTGTGATAGCATAGACTTATGAACTTGCTCATATTTTTCTGCTAGTTGCCCCCTTGTTTGAAATCCTTCACCTTTATCTCTAATAATTTTATTTTCAGGATGATTCTTTTGAGTGTATCTTGAGGGTCATTTTGAATGAGTATTTTTATATTATAATTCTTCATATTGTAATTCATTATCTTTATTGTCTTAATGGTGATGATATGGAGGAGTAATAAAACTTGTCCTTTTTTTCTTATCTGATAGCTCTTCATCAAACCTTACATCTATGCATTCCAAAACCTTATGAAACCTCTTATTATAACACCTATATCCATTAATTTATGATGAATATCCAAAAAACATTCCTTCATCAGATTAAGAACCATACTTTCCTAGATTTTCATCATTATTTTTCATATAACATTTACTCCCAAATACTTTAAAATGCTTGATTGTTGTTGGTTTCCCGTGCCATAGTTAATATGGTGTCTTATCATAGTTTGGTATGAGATGTGCCTTATTGAGAATATATACTATTGTATGCACTGCTTCTTCCCAATAGGTTTGAGAAATGTTTCTTTCTTGCATCATGGATCTAGATATTTGCTGAACATACCTGTTTTGTCTCTCTGCAATTCCATTATGTTATCGTGTATCTGCAATAGTATACTATTTTTTTTATCCCAAATTAATTAGACAGGTCTACAAACTCATATGATGTAAATTAACCTCATTTTTTTGACCTAATGCACTTTATCTTACACCCTGTTCAGTTTTATTTTAGTGCCTTGAATATTTTGAACTTTTCAAATTTTTCTGACTTATTTCTGAGAAATGCCACCATGTCAATCTTGAATAGTAATCAATTATCAACATGAAATATTTTCTCCTCCTGGTACATCTTTTCTGCAAGGTCTGCACAGATCCATGTGAACTAGTGGCAAAGGCTTACTACTTGAAAATTTATCTTTGAATTTGAATGATGTTCGTGTTTTTTCACCCATTTGGCATGACTTATGTCTCGTCTATTTCATCATGTTTGTTGATGTAGCATTCCTCACTCTCTTCCTTCAATATATATACATTATTGTCTATTCAAAATCCTTGACCAAAGTCTTTCCTGTAGATATTGACCTGATTTCAGAGTCTTGAGCTCTAAATAGAACCTCACAACCTTTGTTACACATCTAAATTACACTAAAAAAACTATGTTTTAGACCATCTAAAAACAGTACATCCTGAGCCTTTCCTCTTACATTATTAAGATTTATTGTACCTTTTCCTCTAATTTTTCCTGCTTCATCATTTCTGAATGTGACATTTCCAGTTTTATTTTCATCCATAGATACAAACTTTCTTTCGTCTCCTATCATATTTCTAGAGAAATCACAATCCACATATTTATTGTTTTGATCTTAAGCATATAGAACTAGGTCACACTTATCAACTTTATTTTATTCCTTCTTCTTTCTCCATTACATGCAACCATCTGTTCTATAATTATCCTATGAAGAAAGTATATTGTCCTTAAGTTGACATTCATATGACTTATGCCCAAAGTTGTGACAATAGGAACATTCAGTGATATCAAGGAGAGGAGGATATGAATTTTTTTCTAGATTCATGTTTGTTTTGATGTGTGTGAATCAATTATTAGCCTTAATTATTTAATAATTTCCCACATCAATTCTTCTTACATAAGCTCTACAATCTATGGATTTATGTCCAAATTTTTCACAACAGTAACAATATCCATAGAAAAAACATTTGAACCTGGTACTGGATGTCGTTTGGGGACATAACCATCTAGACATTTGAAAATCATGTCTTCTGAAGAATTATGGTCTCCGATAGTTTGTTGTTTGATTGTTCATTCCTTTTATCTCCTCGACCTTTCCACTAGTTTTTAGTTGCAATTTTTTATTTGATGTTGAAGTGTTTCTCAAAATTTTCTTCTCATATTAATGATAACTATCATTTTCTCCTATGATATCTTTTACAAAAGTGGTTGTCCTGTTGTTGTTTACCTTGGATTCACTGGATTCTCCTGCATAGCCTAACCCAGTATTTAGAAGTGGAGACCGTTGAGAATTTCATATCTTGTCCATTTGTTCAGAACCTTTTATCTATTGAATGTTCATGTTTTATTCAGTTGTGCCTTCTCTAGTCTCTTCTTCAGACTTACCACCTCTTCTTCCAATATTTTACACTTTATTTTTCTCTTTTATTTGCTACATCAAAATGTCTTCTACCTTCTTTGCTTCTTCAATTTCAACTTTCAATAGAATTTTTTTTATTTCTTTCTTTTTTCTATTCTTTAATTTAATCCTTTCTATTTCATCCAGGGCACTGATTGAATCCCCCTCAAGATCTACCTCGCCTTCCTCTTATTCTTCATATTCCAGGAAATCCTTTTCAAGTTATTCCAAGGCCATAAACATGAATTCGCTGGTTCCATCTTCACTAGAGGATTCATTTTAGATTTCAGATACAATGTTATCTTCTTGAGAATAAAGGATTTTCTTTTAAACATTTTCTCTTTGTACATCTTATTAGAGTTTTTCTTCTCTTTCCCTTTAGGCTGTTTTTCTTCTTTCTTATAAGGACACTTTGAGGAATAATTCCCCACTCTTCCATAATTAAGACACTTAAATTGATGTTTTCCTTTGTATTTACATTTACCTTTATTCAATATTCTAGCAATTTTTTCTTCTTCTTCATCAAAACCTGAGCATGAACATTCCTTTTCTTCTATGCACCTGCCTGCCTTGAAATTTGCCTCCCTAGTGATTGATTTCCCTTTTGGAATTATCATTTTGTATGATTTAAAGGAACCAAGTAGTTGATCCTTATTCAAAGTCACAAATTTTGGTGTCTCTTCTATAGCTTAAAATTTAGGATTGAATTTAGAGGGTAATGACCTCAATATTTTCTGAACTATTACACTTTCTTTGATTGTTTCTCCTAAACCTATCATGATGTTTAAGACTTCATCAACTCTTAAGAATAATTTAGTTATATCTTCATCTTAATTCATTTTAAGGTCTCAAACTGTGTTCTATATACTTGTAATTTGGCGATCTTTACCTTTTTATCTCCTTCATAATACTTCTAATTTATCCCAGATTTATGTGGTTGTCTCACAATGCATTAATTAAATAAATCCAGAGTCACATAAACCACTCAGAAGTGCATTCATAGCTGTTGCATTAGCTATGAACTCTAGTTTGGCATCTTTGTCACTAGTTTCTTCCTTCTTTTCTACATATCATACCATCACAGTAACCCATACTTCTATTCCAAGAGACATTAAGTATGTTTTCATTTTGACTTTCTAGAACACATAGTTTGTACCAGTAAATAAAGGGGCTTTATTTGTTGAGCATCCTTCTTGACTAGCCATTTTACTGACTTAGGGAATCTTTCTTGTTGTTAGATTGTTACTAAAGAACTTGGATCTTATACCAATTGATATTTATGACTAGATTTTACTAAGAGGGGGGGAGGGTGAACTAGTAATTTAATATTATTTATTTTTTCTCAACTTAATTTTCTTATTATGAAACTAATGGTTTATGTTCATGCTCTATTGAATTCCTTTTTCACGTGTCAAAGAGAGAAATTTGTAGATTTACTTATAAAAAATTCAAGATCTTTCACACAACATTCAAAAGAAACACATGAAGACACCAGATATAAGTGGAAACCCTGAAGGGAGAAAACCACGAATGTTAGGCTGAAAGGGATGTGAAGGCAAGATGTTACTCCTTATTACATCATATTTTTGCAGGCTCCAACCTACAAGAGGATCCTACCTCAAAGGAAGCTCCAACTCCCACAAATTTTCTACAGGCTACAACCCATAGGAGACTCCTACCTCAACAGGCTACAACATGTTCTTTTTCAAGCTGCAACATAGAAGGTAACATAAATTTCTCAATCACAACATTAAGTCACAAATGCTAGTTACCTCATATACAATTATGTTTTCAAGTTTACCGTTGAACTGCTTATTCTCTTCCACTCTCTCTATCTTCTGCTACTACTCATCCAATTTCTTATGCAGAATCCCTCTCTTCAAAAAAATGTTCTTTTTCCATTCCGCATTGTATGTTTTATAATCAAGCCATCTTGGTTGTTTGTATTCTTTGCAGGAATATGAAATGAAGCATTGTCTTTTGGACTTCCAAAACTGCTCACAAGCTTGTCTACTCAATTTAATTTTTTAAAATAATTTGTAATATAAAATAGAGTTGAACTAAGAGCTCAATCAATAATAATTACAAGAGACAAATCATATTTGTATTATCTACATTTTTTTTCAATGAAACATATGTATTTTAGCTTTTGTCTCAATATTTTATGTCCCATTTGACAATATTTAGCCTTCACATTGATTAGCATAGCCTTTGCACTTCACATCACTTTCAACCTTTCCAATTACATCAACAACATTCATTAATATTAATTAATCAACTTGATGAAAATAAGTTTCCTTACCATGGCCATTTGGAATCAATGCCAATATTACCAACAATATTCACAAAAATAACCATAAATGGGTGAAACATAATTTTATTTTTACTATTTTACATTTTTCCTCTTGGTGAGTGAGCTTTGATTGCATTTTTCTCCAGATATTTTGTAGCTGATTGTGCCCAATATGGTAGATTATTTTCAGTACCATCACTTCTAGGTAGGAGATCTTACCTTATTCTTTTTACAGTTCCAATTTTTCATTTCATGTAATTATTTTCAAGTTTTGAGTGAATAAGGGCTTTAATTTTGCACCCTACCTCTAGCGCATCCCAAAAAAGTTGAAAAGTGCATTGGGCTAGCAAAAAATTAACCGTGGAGAGCACTACAGTGTATTGTCTCCCTTTAGTAGGCTGCGCTAGGTGCGTTTGAAAAACCTTTTTTACTCCTTTAGCTCAAATTTCTCTCAAATGTTTTCATGGGATTTATTCTAATGATTTATATTGTCATATTTTAGGTATCCATCTAAACAAAAATGATTTGATTTTGTGAGAAAGAGAACTCGAAATCCAATATATGGATGGTGCTAATGATCCAACAACCATCGAGGCATTGAGAAACTGTGGGCTTCTCAAGTTCTTTTGGATTCTTGGGATGAGACAATAGATGAAACTATTGGAGTACCTTATTAGATAATGGGATGTGAATTTAGGATTGGAGGACATATTCTCAACATACAGGTGGAATAAATCTATTTCTTGATAGTTTTATTGAGGAGAGGTGCTCCTATCTCACTATCTGGTTTGAGAAACGGTGGAGAAACTATCAAGGATTATAATTTCTCACATTATAGACCTTGATCCCAGCTAAAAAAAGATGGGAAAATCAAGATAAAGGATGTGTTTCATCTACCTATTAGGACAATCCTATTCATTATTGCTATATTATCCTATAGTGCTACCTTGCATTTGGCTAATAGGTCCCAAATGCAATACACATTAGAATGCATAGATCCAATAGTATTCAATTAGAGCGTGTTGAAATTCAATAAGAAAATGCACCACATACTAGTGTGGGGTTCTAGGTCACACATGAGTGAGGAATTCCAGTGATACATTAGTGAGAAAGTGGGCAACCAATTTTTAAATAAATTGGAAAATAAATTGTAATATTATCTCATAACAACTTGTAATAATTAACTAAGTGTGATAGACTTAGTTAGCTCAAGAATTTCGAGATGAGGGTGTTAAGAATCTGTAATTTTAGCAGATTGGTGAGACTAAAACTGCAGAAGCAACATTATTTCAACCACTTTGGGATTCTAGGATCTAGCCCTCCTGAATCTGGAGAGGGATCTCTCCAATTAGTGCAAAGATGGATTTGTCTTTGAAGTTTTGGGGTAATAATATTAGGCTAGTTATGACGGCCAAGGGTTTGTTTTGTTTTGTATGGTTGAGTATGAATACCGTTTGAGGTGGAAAGTCCTAAGTGCAAAGAGTTTCAAAGGTGAGAAGTTGCAAGTGAATAGAACAACTAGGATAAAAAGATAGATATAACGGTGGTTTTTAGTCCATTGGGCTATGGAGTCATAACAGGGCTTTAATTGAGCAACAACATCAAGAGTGATCCAAGGGGCAAGTCATCTACATCACAAGATTATTGAGATTAAAATGATGGAATGGAAACAACAAAGTGTTGGAGAGGTGGAAACTGATAATAATTTCACAAAGGATTTATAGTCAGTCCAAACAAGAAAAGCCTCTTAAGTAACTGTTTAAAACCAACCAAGAAGAGGGCTAACCATTGACTTCTTGGGCAGGTTTGTATTAAAGCAGCTTAATTGACAAACAATCCAGTAATCCACATAATTACCTTCAGAAAGTACGAAAAAATATAAGAGAAGATGAAGTGTAACTTAAGATCAGATAAAGTACTTTTAAACCTAGTCTACTTTCAGTCAACACCAAGAGAAACTTTCAGAATCTGCCTTTGGAGAATAGAAGCTAGAAACAGGGAAAACCATCACTTTTCTAGTCTAACTTTAATAAGCGAATAAGGAAAATAACTTTTAAGAACAATGTTTAAAGAAAACAGTCAGATGAGGGAACTCCAGCATTCCTAACTGTTCAGACTGTATTAAATTGTTCTTAAATAAACAAATTGGAGGAAAACATTGAGATAAAGCTTATCAGTAAGAGAAGGGTACTGGTAAACAATAAATCCTAACTCTATAATTGCTGCTCTTTACCAGAGAATAGTGAACAATATGACATACATAGAAGGTAAACAATAACGAAGAAAGAGGCAGTTCACCAGCGATATAGACCAGGATCCCAAGAAACAACTTGTTATTGATGTCAAACCAGTTATAGTACTCAGGTCCAATGTTTCAGTTCGGAAATCATCTTCACTATCCAGCCTAACTAACCTAACACAAACAGATCTTCAAGGGCCAGTGAACACTATTTACAGATATAAGTCTCAAGCTCAATTACATTACATTGTTCAGCAACCTAATCAACCAACTCCTCTCTCATATTTTGCAGAATTATATATAGAAGAATGAGGAGGTGAGATATGATAAAAGATCTCCAATTACAATTAATGCAGACTTAATGGCTTCTTGGCCTTTGGGGGGCTCAATGAAGAAACTTACAATAGGTGTCTTGTGTATTAAATGATTTACATAAAGTTTTAAGCTCGGTGGGAGCTTTTGTTGACCTTGGAGGTTTTGTGTGATGTCGGGGTTACTCCGCAGATATTGTTTGCATTAATTTTCCCTGCAGAAGTAACTCTCTGGCTGCGCTGAGGCGAATATCTTCATTTGATCAACAAATTCGGCCTCTGATTGAATACTTTGAGGCACAGGTGGCATTTCGGTAGATGGGAGGAATCAATTTTCCTCAGATGTGGCGGTGGAGGCTTTCCCTTTGATAAAACACTTAAGATTTTCTCCAAACTGTGTTTAAATTGGGGATTAGGATTTTGATAAACCACCTTAGATGTAATCCCCATAAAACCTGTCTTCAATCCTTAGCTCTGGTATATTTTTGTTGTTGACATTGATACTCTTTGATTTGTGATTGAATTGCTGCATTTTTCTAGTGTGCAGGGTTGCACAGGGGCGATATGGCATCAATGCGTCATGAACCACTGATGACACGTGAATTTGAAACCTGCAAATGATTTTCTTTGATGGATCAAAGGCGGGAGGATCGTCACCCTCTGCCTTTGAATTTTCTTTAAACACAGTGGAAAAACCATTAAAACCCTGCAAAATACGAACAAAAATTATAAAATCCATGCATATATAGGTTTACTTCTTTAGAAGGCACGTGGAGAGAGCGTGGCTGTTGGATGGCATCATCCAATGGTTAGGATTTGATTAGAGGAGTCAAAGGGAGGGTGGTAGAAGAATTTGAATCGGGGCCGTCGATTGCGCAAAGATCGACGACGAGGAGCAGAGGTGAAGGGACGATCGTGGGCCGTTGATCGCGCGAAATCGACGGTCGGGAGCACAGGTGGAAAGTCAAAATGGAGAAAACAGGTGATGAATTTTGGGCTGTCGATCTACATATCAGATCGAAGACAAAAATGCTGTTACCGCTATGCTGTAGCATGGTTATCGTGTGGGCATATTCGGTGAGCGATTTCCATCTGATGGGCAACCTCAGATCGGATGGTGGACGTCCATATCGCGTCGGGTCCATGTCTGAAATTTAACGCACGATGGACGGCGGTTTCATGAACAGTGCCCAAGACACGTGTCGGCCAACGTATGGAATCGCTACAAAATAGAAGAAATCACTGCGTGCTTGGAAGTGGTGCGATGAAAACTGACCAGTTTTGCAATCGGTGAGTGGATGGCAGGGACCACCGGGGTGATGGACTCCGCGCTGTCGATCTGCAGATCTGATCGACGGTCGGGATTGACTGAAATTTTGAACCGACGGAAAAACTTAGAAAATAATTAAAAACCCAAAGTTTTAAAATAACATACAGTTTTAATATTTTCGTGGGGCGGGATATATATATATATATATATATATATATATATATAATATGATCAGGCTCTCGGCTGCGGGGCCTTTGTGCGCATGGAGAATAATGTGACCGGGGTTTTTAAGAGGAGGGGCTAATCGCGATCGGGCAATGTGACAAGCACTAGGAAGGCTGGCGCTTGGTTCCAGGCACCAGGGCGTATGGAGGGGGGTTAAAAACTTAGCCCAAGGGGGCTTAAGTCCACAATACATAAAAATATGATTTTTATGGATTTTTGAATGATTTTCAAAGGAAATAGAGGGGTTCCGATAAAGCAATAAAGGAGTCTTTAAACCTTATCAATGGATTTTGAATAAGGGAAAAGGGAGAAACGTGAAAGTGAGGGTTTTTTTATGGAGGATGAAGGGGTTAAAATGAGGTCAGCTTTGGAAGAAGGGAAAAAAGGAAAATGGTGCTTGCAACAGTAATCTGTCTTGGAAACCTACAGGATTTCTGAATGTAGAATAGGCACAGTAGTGAAGATTATGGACAGAGGCATGAGGTAGGAGGCTTTCAAGAGTCTTCAATAGCCAACACTTTTTAGCAATAAAATTTGTTCCTTGAAGGCTCAAAAAAGTTTTAGCCACCTTTTTCTATAACAAATTTATAGGTGGCTAACAGTGGCTCCACTTGGGGATGGTGCCTTCTTGAAGGCATCAAGAACTTCAGACTTGCATTCTCTAGGAGGCTGACCTGTGCCTGATCGATTGGGCTGCCTTTCTTTCTGTGGATGATGTTCTTTGTTCTGAAAACATATTAGCAGTCACAAAAAATGGATCTTCATCAATACAAGCTTCTACCTACCCAATCCTACTAGTCTAACATTTTCTCTTCATTAGAGTGCACTTGGATTGGAAAACTCTTTTTACAACATTTATTCTTTTGAAAGCAAGAAGTCTAATCTATTTCTATTCCTTATTTCTTCGTGGACCCAGATTAAACAGTTGAGCCCATATGATTCTCTACCTAATCTACTGTCTGTTGGGATTAAACTGTCCAATAGACTTTCATTCTCTAAATTCTACAACAGAAATTTAAACGCACTCAAGTCAGGATTGAACAGTCTAACTTGATGCTGGTCTATGGCATAATAAAAAACTGCACATAGACATTATTTTGCACAAAATTTAAAACAAAAATGGAAGGCTTGAGATCTGAAATTTGAAAACATTTCCTCCCTCTTTTCTACAACTCTGTTTTGATCTTGGTTTTGAGCTGTCTTTGCTTTTCTTCTGGTTCAGATTTTAATCTGATTAGAACCATATTTTTACATATTTTGACTCCGAATTTGAAGCAGATTTGAGTCATTTTCTTTTTGAAACCTTAGGTTCAGATTTTGATCTTGTTTGAACCTTTAATTTCTATCCTAAACTATCTACTGATAAGCCAAGATTAAAAATTTTGGCAAATCGAATTCACTATCCTATCAATAGAAAATTTAAAGCTAATTAATCAAGATTAGACAGTTTGACTAACTAGAAGTGTGTTTTGCAGGAGTGGCATTTAAGCTTGCACACTTTCAGAATTTATTTCTCTTTTTGGGTATGGGGTTGTACCTTTCTTGTTTAGACCATCTGCCCTCTTTTCTTTCTTTTATTGTTTTTGTATTTTTTGATTTTTATAACTTTGAATGCAATGGTGGGTGAAGTATTTATAATGAGAAAAAGATAAAAAGGCTTTCGGAGCATAACATGGATCAAGAGAAGTAATGCTTAAGCATCCTGCCATTGACAGGACCCCCAAACAGTTCTGCTCCATTCAACTCCTGCAAGAAAAATGCATTGTTACCAGTAGCTGAATGAATAGAGTAAGGGCCAAGCCATAATGTCAAATTTTCCATGCTTGCCCTTCTCTTCCCTCCTTGAGTCCCACTTTAAAACTTTGTCCCTAATTTTGAAATTGTTGGCCTTTGTTCTTTTGTCAAATTTTTTTTTAATGCTGATTTGTTTCTGCAATTCTTTGTTATAAACTTCCTCTCTGGTTTTCTGAAGATGAATGGTTTGATTTATTCTCCTGATCATGTCATTATCTTCAGTTTGAAACTCTTGAATCAACTTAATTACTGGTACACCAAGGCTATTTGGAAAAATTACATCAGTACCATACACAAGCTGGAAAGGTGACATACCAATAGATTTCTTCAAAGTCAATCTATCAGCCCACAGTGCATGAACTAGCTTTGTGTGCCAAGACTTTTTATTTTCCTCCAACAGTTTCTTGATTATGTTCACTAAACTCTTGTTTGAGGATTCTACAAGTCCATTACCTTGAGGGTAATAGGCCATGGAATTCTCCAATGTTATCTGATATCTATGACAGAAATCAACCATCTTGTTTGATCCAAATACTGCTGCATTATCAGTGATAATCTTGGCAACACAACCAAATCTAGAGAGAATGTTAGTCTCCATAAATTTTATGATAACTGAATCATTGGCCTACCTACAAGGTATGGCTTCTATCCACTTAGTGAAATAGTCTATGGCAGTGAGAATCCATCTATGCTGGGCAGAAGATGGGGGATGGATTTATCCTATGAAGTCAAGTCCCCACTGTTGAAATGGGGCTTCAACAGTGATTGGATGTAGAGGCAGGGGTAGTAGTTTTCTTTTGCCTTCAAAAATTTGACATTTGTGACAGGCTATAATCATCTTGTGCACATCATGGAAAATAGTAGGCCAATAGAAACCAGCCCTCAAGATTTTGTCGGCTGTTGTCTTCCAGTAAAAATGACCTCCACACTCTCCTTTATGGAACTGGTATTTAACCTTTTCTGCATCAAACTCAGGCAAACATTTAAGCAATACGCCACTCGCATTTTTCCAGTAAAGACATCTATCAATAATGCAATAGTTTACAACTTTCAATTTGAGGAATCTTGCCTTTGTTTTTGTCAAACCAGGAGGTGTATTCAAATTAAGCAAAACATAAACAATATTAGCATACCAAGAGGAATTCATAAAATGGTTTTCAACAATGGGAGTTGAGACTTCCTCTTGATTATCTAAAGCATTAATCATATTAATATCAAGAACTTCAAAATTGGATTCAGCCATTAATCTAGCCAGACCTTGGCCTTTGATGAGTTTAGTGGGTTTTATCTCTAAATCATATTCAAGGATAATAAAAATCCACTTACCTCTCTTACCATTTGGGTCCTGTGTTAGAATGTCTTTAAAAACTGAGTTTGGGACAAAGGCAATGATGTGTGAGTGAAGGATGTACACTCTGAAGTCTTTCAAAGCTTTAACTAAAGCAAAGGCTTGCTTTTCCATAATGTTATACTTAAAATGGGCATCCCTCAATGCCTTGCTAAAGAATGCAATAGGCTGCTCTTGTCCTTGTGGATTTTTCTGTAGAAGGACAACAACTATGGTATGTTCTGATGCAAATGAAAAAATATAAAAATATTTTACAAAATCAGGACTTATAAGAACTGGTGTTTTGGTTAATGCTTGTTTCACCAGCTCAAAGGACTCCTTTGCTTCCAAGGTCCATTTTATCCCTTGCTATTTCTTCAACATGTTTGTGATATTCCTAAGGAGCTCGGCCAAGTTGGGAATGAACCTTCTCAAAAATTTAATCTTCCCAATGAAATATTGCAACTCCTTGATGTTCCGAGGATGAGAGATTTGCAATATGGCCTCAATCCTCTTTGGATCTATCTTTATACCCACCTTAGAAATAATGTGCCCAAGAAGTTTACCTTCTTGGAGACCAAATAGTGTCTTCTTAGGGTTTAAAGATATCCCAAACTTCCTGCATTTCTCGAAAACTTTTCTCAAATGTTCTAAGTGCTCTTCATCTATTTTTGAAAACACAGTGACATCATGAAGGTATATAATGATGAAGTAGCCCAATTGTTCCGAGAATGCTATGTCCATGGCTCTTTGAAAAGTTGCTCCAGCATTCATTAGACCAAAAGGCATTTTCACATACATGAAAGTGCCCCATGGTGTAGTAAAAGCTATCTTTAATTGATCAACAGGGTAAACTAAGATCTGATTGTACCTTGAATAGCCATCTAGCAAAGAAATTCTTCTAGACCCTACCACCCTTTGTAAAATATGATCCATCTTAGGTAAAGGGTAGTTGTCCTTCAATGAAGCTTTGTTTAAGTCTCTAAAGTCTATACAAAGCCCGATTTCTCCAGTTTTCTTCCTAACAGACACTAGATTAGACACCCACTCATAATATCTAATAGGGACAATAATACCAGCTTCATACATTTTCATGATCTCCTTTTGAACCAAAGGAAATTGAACAGGGTTTATTCTGCGCAGTTTTTGTTTGAATGGCTTTTGGTTTTCTTTTAGGGGAATTTTGTGCTGTATTATTTTAGTGTCATAGGATTTAAGATCTTCGTAACTCCATGAAAAAACATCAGAAAACTCTTTAAAAAACTCTATGTATTTGAGTTTAATGTGAGCTGGTAAAGTCTTAGACAGTTTAATCATTTTCAGTTTTTCCTCACTGCCTATATTGCACTCTTCCACTTCAGTCTCTACAGGTTGCAGTTTTGGTTTATTTGACACATCATTAAAATCGAACAATTCTTCTAAAGGGGCCAGACCCTTAGGAAAAATTTCATCTTTAGAGTGCAGAGTTTCTAACTCCTCTGTTTCTAACTCTGTAGTTGTTTCTGTTTTGTTTTTAGGTTTGCTAGGTAACAGGTTTATATTAGCAAGTTCAGGAGATGATTCTTCTTGATCAAGGAAATTTTCTTCACTACAGTCTGTATCATAACCTGAGTCCAAACTATTTAGTTTGAATTCATTTCTGAATTGCATGAAGTCTTCTATTTGTTTGTCATTTTCAAACCTACCAATAATTTTCATTATCAGGCACTGCTGGTCTGAATTTTATCTGAGCTGTGTAGTCTTTGGTGTTATATGGCATTAAGCATGTTCTAGCTGCAAAGGCTAAATTGTGGGCGGCAATATTTATTTTTCTTGGGACAAAAAACAATTTGGACTCCTTGAATGTTTTCAAAAGGTCCATGACATCGTTTCTGTAGGCTCTAAGTCTGGGATGATTTGTGTTATACTTCCCATTGAATTGCCTAATGACTAACTCTGAATCCCCATACACATTGATTCTTGTGGCTCCTAACTTTTTCAATAAATGTAAGCCTAAGAGAAGGGATTCATATTCTGCTATATTATTGGAACACTGAAAGTTTAGTTTGCAAGAAATGCTTTCTATGTGGTTGTTTTCAGTGTTAGTAATCCAAACACCTACACCGACATTGTTCTTAGTGCATGAACCATCAAAATACATATTCCACAGAGGACTATTTTCGGTTTCTCCTTGGTTAGTGTCTTCTTTAACTAATGTGCTCAAGGGTTGTTGTGGAATCTTAGCACTTAGTTGTATTTGTTTTGATTTCCCAGGTTGTTCGTTTATTTAAAGGTTGTTTTCTTGATGGCGAATGTTTAAAAGCAATGGACACCTGCCTTGTAGCTCAAGACCTTTGTTTGGTTTGATATTGTCTTTAAATGCAACAAACTGTTTTGACACTTCTGCGTTGTGTTCCTCTTCCTCCTTATTGGCCATTAATCTTGTTAAAGTGACTTGTTCACCAAGTGTTTCATCATTAAACATAATAAAAGAATCAGGGCCTGTATTTACAGAATACAGGGGAGAGTTTTGTGGTCTGTCTTGACTTGTAACTGTGAATTTCATATGGGACTCCCTGTAAAGTCTTCTATTTTGATTGAAAACAGGGATAGTCGCATAGGTCATGTCCATTTGCATAGTCCCTTGTAACTTAGCCCCCCAATATCTTGATAGTAACATTCCATACTTTGGGGGCACATCAGCCACCACAATATCCATGACTAAACATTTGGTTGGAATTTGGACTAAGTTAACACAGAGGTCTTCGATTAATCCTAAACATTTTACTCTGCTGGAATCAAATGAGTAAAGGTCTTTGTAAGGTCTGGTGATTTCTAGACCCAGGCTCTCCATTACAGCTTTTGGCATTAAATTATGAGAAGCTCCTAAGTCGTGCATAGCATTGTGCAAGATCTTGTCATGAACGTTTAAGCTTACATAAAAAGGAGGAACATGTCCTTCTTGATATCTACCTTCAATCTTAGGACCAAAAATCAGCTTTGGTTGGTCATCATTAAGATTGACTGTGTCCTCATTTTCTTCTATTCTTAAAGCCTTGAAAATTTGGGTCTTATATACATGTTGGGCAGCTAACTCAGTCAAGGCAACAAAGATTTTGATTTTTGAAATTTTCTGCTCCAAGCTGAAAGGAATTTGACTCTTTGAAGTACTTGTTTTAGCCTTATTAGCTGCTACTCTATCAGCAACATCAACTTGTTGATTTGTTTTATTTACACTTGACAAAGTTGTTTTCACAGGAGTACTAGCTGAAGTGTTAGTACTACTAATGTCTGCACTCTGTTTTTCATTGTTTTGAGTGCCTTTCTCTATACCATTATCAGAATTTACAGCCACTGTTTTATCCTTTTGTTTGACAACTTTAGGCTTGTTTGCAGTGCTGTTTTGTGAAGATTTATTAGAGGTTTTGGTGTTGGGAGTTTGTTGACTGGTTTTGTTTCTAAGGTCATATTCTCTTTGAGATTATATGATGACATTTTCCATGTCTTGATAATAATTTTCATCATCATTTCTTTTGTCATCATAAGGTGTATAAAGACCTTGTTTTCTATTATAATGAGCTTCAAAGTCATCATCCTCTACCCCAAACATGTTGATATCATCTTCCTCTGTTATTTCATCTGTTTCCTCAACCTCACTTACATAGTTTTGATGAAAGGGAGGAGTGATCTATTGATCATGTTCCCTAGGTCTGTTTGGAGGTTGATTCCTTCTAAAATTTTGGTTTTGGTTCTGGTTTCTATTTTGAGGAGCAGTTTGATTTTGTCTTGCTTGTGCTCTCTTAATTATTCTCATCTCTTTCATCATCTCTTCCATCATTTTCTCCATTTTTGAATTGGAAGTAGAGGGTGTGGATTCCTCTCTAAAGGACACTCTCTTTTCATTTTCCATTCTTTCTCTCTTTTCCATTAAGTTGACCTCCACAGAAAGAGTGCCTCTTTGAATATCTTCAAGAGTTGCAAAATCTCTCTCTCTCAGCTGATAGGCCATCTCAGGGTCAAACCCTTCAGGAAACTTGTTTAAAGCTGAGCCTTGTGGAGGTTTTAGTTCTGGGGAAAGTGCATTATGCACACTGTTAAATCTAGTGCAATAAGCTTGTACACTTTCCCCAGTGTTTCTATGGAGGTTATTGTAATCAGAAAGGATTTGGAGAGGATTCTTTTTTACCTCCCATTTGTTTAAGAAAGTTTGATGGAAGGCTTGGAGATCATGGATACTATGGGGGGTTAAAACTTTGAACCATTTCCCTACTTCTCCCCCCAGACTTGAGAAAATAATCTGAGTTTGACAGAATCATCATCAATTTCATTTCTGTCAAAGTAGTCATTCATCTTATTCACATGTTGTGATGCAGTTGGAGCATTGCTAGCATCATACAATGGAATTTTGGACTGATAGTCCTGTGGGAGGTTGACTAATGGTACAGGAAGGACTAAGGGAGCATACCATGTTGCCATGATATGTGGTGGAGGTGGGTTTACAAGAGGTGTATTAACAAAAGATAAAGTGGGCTGAAGTGGAGTGGTTTGAAAAATGGATGTAGGATGAGTAGAAGTGGATGAAACAGGAATAGATTGCTGAGCTGATCTTGGATGAGAGACACCTAGGTTGTGAATGAAATGTAAATCAAGAGATGTTGTTTCTCTGCCACCAAGATGTTCACTGGTTTCAGGAGAAGAAAGTGAAGACTTAGAATCTAACTAATCTAAATCACCAAGAGACCTAGTTCTAAAGGGATTTACTAAGTCAACTTGTGATTGTTGTAGACCTGAAAGATTTTCAGGGACTGAATTAGCTCTCAAGGGTGATCTGAAAACAATTGATAATTTAATCCTAGGAGACTTCCTAAGGATACTTTTTGGGTTATCAACTAACTCAGGTGGATCAGGGTCAGGATAGGCTCTAGTGTGAATATTTCTAGGAGCCACTATGTTGTGTTTTTCAGACCCAAATAAACAAGAAAAGTTCAACCAGGTATGACAATATTTGAGAGGTTAACTAAACTGTTTACAGATATTTTAATCCTACAGTCCTCTAACTGAGTTTGAATGATTTTATAATGATAAGGGTTCTTCCCAGTGGAGTCTTAAGGTCTGTTTAGGATTGTGGAGTCGCCAAGTGGAATTTTTTAGCTCCTAAGGAGGTAAAAGGTTTTATGGTCCACCACCATGTTTATTTGATACCAATCTGAAATATTTTAGGTTTTCTGAGTTATTTTTCTGTTGTGTGGTTTCTAATAATTTCCTGACTCTATTTCAAAAATCAGCTGCGGTTATGAGACAAAGAGAGTCTACTCTTATGGCTAAGCCAACTGATATTTCAAGGTTAGATAAAGTCTTAAGAAAATCCTAGGGGTTACCTAGTTTGTCACTGATTCAAACAAGTTTTATCATGATTACCATTCTTTGGTAGTGCTTGAAAATGATGCTTTTTACTCACAAGTTTTATGAAGTGTTTAAGGGAACCTAAGGTGAAAATTCAACTGATTCCCCAACGGAGTCGCCAGAAATGTTAGTTGTTGGTGGCTCAGCTGGCTAATATAGAAAATGTTCTTGAACCAAATCCCTGATATCCTATGGTTACCCTCAAATGAAAATGATTCTAGGTTTGATCCCCAGTGGAGTCACCAGAAATGTTAGGAATCTGTAATTTTAGCAGATTGGTGAGACTAAAACTGCAGAAGCAACATTATTTCAACCACTTTGGGATTCTAGGATCTAGCCCTCCTGAATCCAGAGAGGGATCTCTCCAATTAGTGCAAAGATGGATTTGTCTTTTAAGTTTTGGGGTAATAATATTAGGCTAGTTATGACGGCCAAGGGTTTGTTTTGTTTTTGGATGGTTGAGTATGAATACCGTTTGAGGTGGAAAGTCCTAAGTGCAAAGAGTTTCAAAGGTGAGAAGTTGCAAGTGAATAGAACAACTAGGCTAAAAAGATAGATATAACATTGGTTTTTAGTCCATTGGGCTATGGAGTCATAACAGGGCTTTAATTGAGCAACAACATCAAGAGTGATCCAAGGGGCAAGTCACCTACATCACAAGATTATTGAGATTAAAATGATGGAATGGAAACAACAAAGTGTTGGAGAGGTGGAAACTGATAATAATTTCACAAAGGATTTATAGTCAGTCCAAACAAGGAAAGCCTCTTAAGTAACTATTTAAAACCAACCAAGAATAGGGCTAACCATTGACTTCTTGGGCAGGTTTGTATTAAAGCAGATTAATTGAAAAACAATCCAGTAATCCACATAATTACCTTCAGAAAGTATGAAAACATATAAGAGAAGATGAAGTGTAACTTAAGATCAGATAAATTACTTTTAAACCTAGTCTTCTTTCAGTCAACACCAAGGGAAACTTTCAGAATCTGCCTTTGGAGAATAGAAGCTAGAAACAGGGAAAACCATCACTTTTCTAGTCTAAATTTAATAAGCGAATAAGGAAAATAACTTTTAAGAATAATGTTTAAAGCAAACAGTAGGACGAGGGAACTCCAGCATTCCTAACTATTCAGACTGTATTAAATCGTTCTTAAATAAACAAATTGGAGGAAAACATTGAGATAAAGCTTATTAGTAAGAGAAGGGTACTGGTAAACAGTAAATCCTAACTCTATAATTGCTACTCTTTATCAGAGAATAGTGAACAATATGACATACATATAAGGAAAACAATAACGAAGAAAGAGGTAGTTCACCAGCGATATAGACCAGGATCCCAAGAAACAACTTGTTATTGATGTCAAACCAGTTATAGTACTCAGGTCCAATGTTTCAGTTTGACAATCATCTTCACTATCCAGCCTAACTAATCTAACACAAACAGAGCTTCAAGGGCCAGTGAACACTATTTACAGATAGAAGTCTCAAGCTCAATTACATTACATTGTTCAGCAACCTAATCAACCAACCCCTCTCTCATATTCTGCAGAAGTATATATAGAAGAATGAGGAGGTGAGATCTAATAAAATATCTCCAATTACAATTAATACAGAATTAATGGCTTCTTGGCCTTTGGGGGGCTCAATGAAGAAACTTACAATAGGTGTCTTGTGTATTAAATGATTTACATAAATTTTTAAGCTCGGTGGGAGCTTTTGTTGACCTTGGAGGTTCTGTGTGATGCCGGGGTTACTCCGAAAATATTGTTTGCATTAATTTTCCTTGCAGAAGTAACTCTCTGGCTGCGCTGAGGCAAACATCTTCATTTGATCAATACCTTCGGCCTCTGATTGAATACTTTGAGGCACAGGTGGCATTTCGGTAGATGGGAGGAATCAATTTTCCTTAGATGTGGCAGTGGAGGCTTTCCCTTTGATAAAACACTTAAGATTTTCTCCAAACTGTGTTTAAATTGGGGATTAGGCTTTTGATAAAACACCTTAGACGTAATCCCCATAAAACTTGTCTTGAATCCTTTGCTCTGGTATATTTTTATTGTTGACATTGATACTCTTTGATTTGTGATTGACTTGCTGTGTTTTTCTAGTGTGCAGGGCTGCGCAGGGGCGATATGGAATCAATGCCTCATGAACCACTGATGATACGTGAATTTGAAACCTGTAAATTATTTTCTTTGATGGATCGAAGGCGGGAGGATCGTCACCCTCTGCCTTTGAGTTTTCTTTAAACAGAGCAGAAAAACCAATAAAACCCTACAAAATACGAACAAAAATTATAAAATCCATGCATATATAGGTTTACTGCTTCAGAAGGCACGTGGAGAGAGCGTGGCCGTTAGATGGCATCATCCAACGGTCGGGATTTGATTAGAGGAGTCAAAGGGAGGGTGGTAGAAGACTTTGAATCAGGGTCGTCGATCGCGCAGAGATCGACGACGAGGAGCAGAGGTGAAGGGACGATCATGGGCCGTCGATTGCGCGAAATCGACGGTCGGGAGCGCAGGTGGAAAGTCAAAACAGAGAAAATGGGCGACGAATTTTGGGCCGTCGATCTATAGATCAGATCGATGGCGGAAATGCTGTTACCGCTGCGTCGTAGCCTAGTTATCATGTAGGCATCTTCGGTGAGCGATCGCCATCTGATGGGCGGCCTCAGATTGGATGGTGGACGTCCATATCACGCCAGGTCCACGTCCGAACTTTAACACACGATGGACGGCGGTTTCATGAACAATGCCCAAGACACGTGTCGGCCAGTGTATGGAATCACTGTGAAATAGAAGAAACCGCCGTGCTCTTGGAAGTGGTGCGATGAAAACCGACCGGTTTTGCAATCGGTGAGTGGATGGCGAGGACCACCAGGGTGATGGACTCCACGCTGTCGGTCTGTAGATTCGATCGATGGTGGGGATTGACTGAAATTTTGAACTGGCGGAAAAAATTAGAAAATAATTAAAAACCCAAAGTTTGAAAATAACATACGGTTTTAATATTTTCGGGGGGCGCGATATATATATATATATATAATATGATCAAGCGCCCGACTGCGGGGCCTTTGGGCACATGGAGAATAATGTGACCGAGGTTTTTAAGAGGAGGGGCTAATTGCGATTGGGAAATGCGACAAGTGCTGGGAAGGCTGGCACTCGGTTCCAGGCAACAGGGCGTATGGAGGGGGGGTTAAAAACTTAGCCCGAGGGGGCTTAAGTCCACAATACATAAAAATATGATTTTTATGGATTTTTGAATGATTTTCAAAGGAAATAGAGGGGTTCCAATAAGGAAAATGAGTCTTTAAACCTTATCAATGGATTTTGAATAAGGGAAAAAGGAGAAACGTGAAAGTGAGGGTTTTTTATGGAGGATGAAGGGGTTAAAATGAGATCAGTTTTGGAAGAAGGGCAAAAAGGAAAATGGTGCTTGCAACAGTAATCTGTCTTGGAAACCTGTAGGATTTCTAAATGTAGAATAGGCACAGTAGTGAAGATTATGGATAGAGGAATGAGGCAAGAAGCCTTCAAGAGTCTTCAAGAGCCAACACTTTTTAGCAATAAAATTTGTTCCTTGAAGGCTCAAAAAAGTTTTAGCCACCTTTTGCTATAAAAAATTTATAGGTGGCTAAAAAAGGGTCAAAGGATAGGAATTTAGAGTGATTCTATTATTTACAGGGTCTAGTTACAGTTGTAGCACTAGCGTGGTGTGAGTGTAATCAATTAAGTCAAATTAATTGAGTTAAAATTAGTTTAACTAGTTCTAACTAATTGATGAGCTAGTGGAAGATCAAGTGAATTAAAATAGATTTAATTCACAAGTAGTAATCTACCAAGTAACTGATGATTCACTATTAATAGATGCCTGCATGTCAATTATGATGGAGACCCAGTTGAGACAAAGGTTTAAGGCAAGTAAAATATCAGTTGTATTTTTACCGAACTTCCTAGGTGCAGTTATAAATCCACAGGAAGCCCATGATGGATTGCGCAATCAAGGAAGGTTTCAATTCCTATTTAATAGGAATTATTTTTCCTAGGGATTGTGTGAGCAAGGAAGACTGAGGGTAGGCAGGAAATTGGCTATGTACTTGTCCATTTTTTCCTAGATCAGTGTGAAGAAATTAGTAGAGTGTATGAGGTTGTGGCTAGCACACATGAATTGTATTGTTTCATGATTCCTTGATTGATTATACAATAAATATGGAGGGGTTTTGAGCAGTTGCTTTCCCCAGGAAAATCTTGTATTGTGTGATTGATTTACTTCTTTCTCTTACTTGCATGTGATTGAATGATCTTGATTTATATTCAAAAAATATTGTAGAAGGATTCAATATCTTGTTTTAGTACATTTCATGATCAGATTGAATCCACTGGTGTAATATATACATGGGATCAGAGTGCCAGGAATCCCAATAGTGGAGAATAAATTGAGTGTGTGTTTAACAATATTCAAATTTGCAGATACTTTCTTTGGAGCTATAAGCAGATCAGGATGTATTTCAATGGCTTGAGACTCGAATATGCACTCGAGAGAATTTTGAATTATATTGCATGGAAGGACATGATGGAGGTAGTGTTTGAGGATAATGGGTTGAAGGAATTCATAGATAATGATATCCCAAGCCTGCAACAGCAGATGCCCAACTTCTTGATGCATGGCAGAAGAAGGTAGCAAAGGCGAGGAGGATCTTATTAGAGGGAGTTCGAGATCATATTGTCTCGAGTCTCCATGGAAAGGAAAATCCATATGCTGTGAATAAGGCCTTAATATATCTATTTTAAAGCAGCAGTGACCACAGAAAATTGGCACTTAAGGAAAAGCTCAGGAAAATCAAAATGGAGAAGGGAGAAAAAATCTAGAAATACTTGACCAAGTTCACTCAATGTCGAGATGACCTTGGAAGTGTTGGTATTACTTTAGCTGATGATGACTTGGCAAGCCTAACACTTTTAGGCCTTCCAAAAAGTTGGCATAGTTACCAAGACTCTGTGAATGGGAGGGAGAAGTTACCAGAATGGGAGAAACTATGGGCAGATTTGGTACAAGAAGATTTTCGGTGGAATACGAGTGATGGATCCTCATCCAAGACTAATGATGAGGAAAATTGTGCCTTGGATGGTAAGGAAAAGAAGGGGAAGGGGAATAAGTATTATCCCAAATCTGAGATCGACAAAGAAGGAAAGAAGTCTGACATGTCAAAGGTGAAATTTTTTCATTGTCATGATCATGGACACTATGCCACAAATTGTCCACAAAAGAATAAGAACAACAAGAAGGCTTTGGGAGCTGCAACAGGTGAATCTTTGCCCTCACAGTTTGAGTTAGAATTCTCTCTCATTGCATGCATGGCGTCAATTGTGATGGGATCTATGTGGTTCTTGGATAATGGAGCATATTTCCACATGATGAGAAATAAAGAACTCTTTAGTAGCTTGGAGGAGAAGGATATTCAGATGCACATCGAGATGGGTGATGATGGGAGGTATAGCACTATCGAGATTGGTACAGTTACTTTCCAGAGACAGTCATGTAAACCTTTCATATTAAAATATTTCATGCATGTACTAGGCTTGAAAAAGAATTTAGTTTCAGTTGCTATGTTGGAGGATCTTGGATATGATGTAGTTCTCAGTGAAGGAAAGGTGTTCCTTCGTCACAAAGTCACATGACAGGTAAAGAAGATTGGGGTTCATGTAAATAAGCTCTACAAACTTGAAGTAGATAGTTGCGCAACATTCAGAAGTAAAGCATGGAAGGTGGTGAGCCGAGATACAGGTGAGTTATGGCACATGAGATTGGTCCATCTACACCACAGTGCTTTGAGGATCATGCAACATATTTCTATAGGTCTTCCAAAGGGTAGTCTTGCGCAGATAGACACATGCAAGGGATGTACCATGGGGAAGTATACTAAAGACACTTTTCACGAGAAGGAGAACCGAGCAACGAAAATCCTTGAGAGAGTTCACTCAGACGTGTGTGGACCATTCTCTACACCTTCCATAGCAAAGCACAAGTATTATGTGATTTTTGTGGATGATTTTTAAAGAAAGTGTTGGATCTTCTTTCTGTAGAAGAAATATCAGAAATTCTCCAAGTTTTGTGAGTTAAAAGCACTGGTAGAGAAAGATACATGGAATAAAGTGAAGGATCTAAGGAGTGAAAATGGTGGTGAGTATATCTCTAATGAATTCAAGAACTTCTGTGCCAAAGAAGGAATTCAAAGAGAATTGATTGCACCTCATAACCCATAATAAAATGGGGTTGCAGAAAGAAAGAACAAAACAAGTATGGGAGAAACATGAGCTATGTTACATGATCAGGGCCTACTGTTGCATCTATGGGAAGAGGCATGCAACACAACAGTATTTGTGCAGAACTATAGTCCTCATCAGATACTTGGCATGAGTACACCAGAGGAGGCTTTTTCAGGTAAGAAGCCAGATGTTTCATATTTTAAATTTTTTGGCTCATCTGTCTATTTCCATATGAAAAACGATTACACGAAGAAGCTAGAACCAAAAAAAGAAGTTGGGATATTTGTGGGTTACACTGATACTCCCCACAACTATCGGGTGTATTTACTGGATAACAGGATGACGATTGTCAGGAGAGATGTTAAATTTGATGAGGAGAAAGCCACGTGATTGTCCCTTGAGAGGGAGCTTGACTTGCATGCAGATGAGGAACTCTTAATTATAAAGGATGGTCCTGGGGATGTGGAGAAACCACAAGCAGAGGATCATGGAGTGGCATAAACCATTCATGCAGAGACATCCACCAGAAATGGTAGGAAGCGCACCAGAGAGGCTGACAGATTGATGCTAGATGTGACAGAGCATGTAGGTGCACCTACATCACATCATAGGTAGATAAGGTCCCCAGATAGGTATACTGGATACATGGCTTTTATGAGTGAGTGTATTGTGACATAACCATCCTCTTTTGAGGAAGCAATGCAGCAACCAACATGGGTTGATTCCATGGTTGAGGAGTATGAATCCATTATCAGAAATAATGCATGGGAAGTGGTCCCAAGGCCAGTGGGGAAGTCAGTGGTTGGATCTAGGTGGATATACAAGGTTAAGAAAGTAGCATATGGGAGTGTGGAGAAATACAAAGCTATATTTGTGGCCTAAGGATTCTCACAGGTAGAGGGGATTGACTATGAGGAACATTTTGCAACAATTGCAAGGGACTCATCGATTAGATCTATTCTTGAATTTTCAGCGTAGATGGGGTGGTAGTTAGAAGGTTTTGAGAACTTTGATAGGGATTCACATGTGTGCAGACTCAAGAGAGCATTGTATGGGCTTAAGAAATCACCTCGTTCTTAGTAAACTAGGATCGACAAATATTTCATCGAGTTGGGCTTCACAAAGAGTGAAGCGGATGTGAACCTATATCATATTGTGGTTGATGGTAAGCTTTTGATTATTGTACTTTATATTAATGATATTATACTGACAGGTGATGAGGAGCTCATAACTTCTTGCAAAGAGGATCTTGCAAGAGAGTTTGAGATGAAGGACATGGGGCTCTTGCACTATTTTCTTGGCTTGGAAATATGGAAAAGAAATGGGACGCTGTTTGTATCTCAGGGCAAGTATGCCAATGAGATTCCGAGGAAGTTCCACATGGAGGGAAAAAAATCCATGAAGACTCCTCTTGCAAGAAAATTGAGGAAGGAGGATGCTACTTCAGGTGAGGTAGTGAATGCTACTTTTTATAAGCAGCTTGTGGGTTCAATTATGTATTTGTGAACACATGACCAGACATATGCTACACAGTTAACCAACTTAGTCAAGCTATGGTTAGGCCTACCAAGCTCTTTTGGAAGGCAGGGAAGCATGTGTTGAGATATCTCAGGGGAACAACAAAGTATGGATTATGGTACAAAAGAACAGAGGGAGTGAAGCTTCAAGGCTTCACCGATGCAGATTTGTCAGGTAGTCCATCAGATAGGAAGAGCGCCACATCAGGGGGCATCCTCAGCATAGGATCATCAATAGTTTCTTGGTACAACAGGAAGCAGAGATCAGTTTCCCTTAGTTCATCCAAGGCAGAGTACATGGAATCTAGTCAGGCTGCATGTGAGGCCATCTAGAGGGGAAGATACTTGTTGGTTTGTTCGGTCATCAGATAGATCCGAAAGTGATACATTGTGATAACCAGAGTTGCATAAAACTCTCAGTTAGTTTGGTATTCCATGACAGGTCCAAGCATATTGAAATTTGGCACCACCATATCAGAGATTGTGCTTAGAGGCACATTATGTTGTTCCAGTATATTCCCACGTAGGATCAAGATTCAGATATCTTGACGAAGGCGATTGCGAAGAGAAAAATTGAATACCACAAAGGCAGGATCGGGGTAGCAGATAATCCCTTTATTGTTGATAAGGGGTGTTGAAATTCAACAAGAAAATTTACCACATACTAGTGTGGGATTCCAGGTCACACATGAGTGAGGAATTCTAGTGACACTAGTGAGAATGTGAGAAACCAATTTTTAAATAAATTGGAAAATAAATTGTAATCTTATCTCATAAAAACTTGTAATAGTTAACTAAGTGTGATCTGGATTTATGCAGGAACACAACAGAATATAGAAATAAAAATAAACATAGAGATGCAGCGGAAATAATGTGTCATTTCATTCATATCAAATAACAGAAATATGATTACAGACATAATGGAAATAAAATAGCTAGGGTGCTAGTAGCGAATATCTGAGAAGAGATTTGGTGGCTAAAAAACTCTAAACTATTTTACAATGAGGCTAAAGGGCCTATTTATTATTGAGAAACAATGGAAAAACTGAAAAGTACAACAACCTAACTCTAGGAGATGAAGCGCCAAAACTGTGGGCCCCCGTTTGGGTAAGTCGGTGTTTCAACTTCCCGGGGATGTAACTTTGGAATCCGATCTCCATTTGACGCGCTCAATAGCTCATTAGAAATATCTATTCGAGGAGTAAAAATTTTTATGTGAGAAACACTAATCCATGGACCCATGTTGCTCCCATTTTTCCCAAAAAACGTCGTTTATGGCCTCAAAACGGCTCCGAAAGTTCAGGACCCAAAAACTGCTAAAAATAGTTAGTTGTGCTGCAACTTAAAAACTGAATGAACTAATGGTGGGGGTTCAAATGGAATAGGTGGGTGGCCACCAATATCCACCTGGATCATTAAAGCCCCCAAAACGGCTCTGGGAGTGCAGGACCAGAAAACCTGCTAAAATTAGTAAGTGGTGCTGAATGTGAAAAGATGCAAGAATTGATGTTGTGGGTCCAAATGGAATAGGTGGGTGGCCACTGATATCCACCTCGATCATTCCTCCCTCCTTAGGAAGAAACGGTCCCCATTGCATTGAGATCCTCCCTGAGATGAAGAAAATTCTGTTGAACTGGGTATTAGATTGGTTGAAGATGTCATGGACCTGTGGGCAGACATGGTGGATGCATTTAGTAAATTTGGTTTCTTTATCAGCCTCAAATAGTACATGTGTGAATTTTGTATGTGTATTTGCAGGAGGTATGGTAACATCAGGTAGCGGCGTTGTGGGTCAGATCAATGGAGTACTTGTCTTGACAGTGTAGAGGAACCTCTGTGAGTGAGGAGAAAAATTCCTCGTATTCCTCCATGAATTTGTCCATCTGTTGCAGCTGTGCAGGGGAGCCCTATTTTGAGGTTGTGGCCACAATATTCTTCTTTCCCTGTGAGCGAGTTTTAAGGAAAATGAATTTCTTCGTTTGGGAAACAATCTTACTGCGTTGTTTTGCAGTAGTCAAAGAGATGACAAGAGGCAGTACTACCTCTGCTATCCTGTACAAGCTATTTCCAAAAGTAATAATAACAACACAAGGCCTAGAATCCTACAAAGCATGTCGCCTCCACAAGTATGGTTGGCCCAATAATACATCAGCTACATCAAGAGGAGCAACATCACATAATACCTCATCCATGAATGGCTTGCTGTTGTACGGAAGGCGACATTGTTGGCGGATGCAGATATCTCTCCCTGGGTGAAGCCACCCGATGGTATATGGTTGTGGGTGTGCTATGGTTGATAGGCCGAGCCACTTCACGACCTCTGCTGAAACGAGGTTCTTTTAGCTTCCGATATCGACAAGGAATTGTAGCGGAGAACCCTTCACCCACATTTGCGAATGGCAGAGGCGCTCCCCCTCCTCTGGATCATCTGGGTCCTCCCTCTGGATCTTGGTGGTGGCAACAATGGCACTAGGATCCGCATCAATGATCTTCTTCCCTTTGTCATTTCCTTTTTCTGGTTTTGACTCAGGATTAAAAAATGTATCTGATTCAGGTGCCTTTAGTTCGGCCACCAATGACTGTTTGGCCCGACACTCGTTTATGCTGTGAGTGGGGATGTTATGAAATTCACACCACTTCCCTGTGTCCTTCTTTTGATTTTTGGTGTTGTTCTGAGTAGCACCACTTTGGCCTTGCCCCTTGTTCTTCAGTTTGGGGGCACCTTTCGGATTCGCAGATCCAAAGTCTCGCTTCTTCTGCTTAAATTTCTGCTCGATCTTGGCGGCATAGCGATATGCCATGCCAAGTGATGTAATGTCGAGGAACTCCATTTCCTCCTAAATGTGTTTGTGTAGAAAACCACAGTAATTTAGCACCAAATGTCTCTCTGAATCTTTAATACCCAACTTTTTGTGCAGGGTATGGAACATATTCGTCAGTTAGTGCACATCTTGATCCCTTTGTTGCCGCAGTGTGGTCCATTGGATGTATTTGTCCTCATAGCTCCCCACGGGGTAATATTGTTCCTTGATGCCATCTCAGAACGAATTCCAAGTGGGTGTGGCTGAGAACAGAGAGGATTCCCCTTTGTCCTCTTTCTCACAGTAGGTTTCCCACCAGTCTTTGTCATGGGGGGCGCCTTTGAGGAGTGCAAAAATAATCTTTTCTCGGTCAGAGAAATCATGGACCGAGAAATACCCTTCCAGCAAATTCAACCATCTATCTATGGCATCTGCATCTATTTGGCCTTCAAATACAGGAATATCAAAGTTTACTTGTACCTTGAAGGGAGTGGCGCCTCCAGAGTGGCTATTGGATGCATATGCGCTGTAGGTGGGCATTCATTGAAGGATCTGAGAAAAGTTATCCATCATCGCGTTCCTTTGTTTCTCGAGGGCCTCCTCAAGAAATATTTTGATAGGATCTCCTGTTCCCTCATCTTTCTTTTCTTCCGCCATGAGAGGTCGTCGGGGTTTGTGCAAGGGTTCAACCAGATCGAGCCCTAACACCTTATACCTTGACCGCGTTGGGGACATGCAAAGAAAAACAAAGAAAGAGCAGACCGCTCTGATACCACTAATCCGGATTTATGCAGGAACGCAACAGAATACAGAAATAACCATAAAAATAGAGATGCAGCGGAAATAATGCGTCATTTCATTAATATCAAATAACAGAAATATGCTTATAGACATAATGGAAATAAAATAGCTAGGGTGCTGGTAGCGAATATCTGAGAAGAGATGTGGTGGCTACAGACCTCTAAGCTCTTTTACAATGAGGCTCGAGGGCCTATTTATTATTGAGAAACAATTTAAAAACTGAAAAGCCCAACAACCTAACTCTAGGAGATGAAGTGCCAAAACTATGGGCCCTTGTTTGGGTAAGTTGGTGTTTCAACTTCCCGGGGACGTAACTTTGGCATTCGATCTCCGTTTGATGCGCTCAATAGGTCTTTAGAAAGATCTATTTGAGGATTACAACTTTTGATGTGAGCAACATCGATCCATGGACCCATTTTGCTCTCGATTTTCCCAAAAAACTTCGTTTAGGGCCTCAAAACGGCTCTGGAAGTTCATGACCCAAAAAACTGCTAAAAATAGAAAGTTGTGCTGCAACTTAAAAACTGAACGAACTAATGGTGGGGGTTAAAATGGAATAGGTGGGTGGCCACCAATATCCACCTGGATCATTAAGACCCCAAAACAGCTCTGGGAGTGCAGGACTCGAAAACCTGCTAAAAATAGTAAGTGGTGTTGAATGTGAAAGCTACAAGAATTGATGTTGTGGGTCCAAATGGAATAGGTGGGTGGCCATTGATATCCACCTCGATAATTCCTCCCTCCTTAGGAAGAAATGGTCCCCATTGCGTTGAGATCCTCCCTGAGATGAAGCAAATGCTATTGAACTGGGTATTAGATTTGTTGAAGATGTCATGGACCTGTGGGCAGACATGGTGGATGCATTTAGTAAATTTGGTTTCTTTATTAGCCTCAGACAATACATGTGTGGATTCTGTATGTGTATTTTCAGGAGGTATGGTAACATCAGGTGGAAGTGTGTTGGGGGTCAGATCAATGGAGTACTTGTCTTGATAGTGTAGAGGAACCTCTGTGAGTGAGGAGAAAAAGTCCTCGTATTCCTCCATGAATTTTTCCATCTCCTGCAGCCGTGTAGGGGAGCCCTGTTTCGAGGTTTTGGCCACAATATTCTTCTTTCCCTGTGAGCGAGTTTTAAGGAAAATGAATTTCCTCATTTGGGAAACAATCTTACTGCATTGTTTTGCAGTAGTCAAAGAGATGACAGGAGGCAGTACTACCTCTAGTATCCTGTACAAGTTATTTCCCAAAGTAATAATAACAGCACGAGGCCTAGACTCATACACAGCATGTAACCTCCACAAGTATGGTTGGCCCAATAATACATCAACTACATCAAGAGGAGCAACATCACATAATACCTCATCCATGAATGGCTTAATGTTGTATGGAAGGTGGCACTGTTGGCAGAAGCGGATATCTCTCCCTAGGTGAAGCCACTCGATGGTATATGGCTACGGGTGTGCTATGGTCAATAGGCTGAGCCACTTCACGACCTCTACTGAAACGAGGTTCTTTTGGCTTCCGCTATCGACAAGGAATTGCAGTAGAGAACCCTTCACCCACATTTGCGAATGGAAGAGGCGCTCCCCCTCCTCTGGATCCTCTGGGTCCTCCCTCTGGATCTTGGTGGTGGCAACAATGGCACTGGGATCCACATCAATGATTTTCTTCCTTTTTCATTGCCTTTGTTTGGTTCTGACTTAGGATCAGAAAATGCATCGGATTTGGGTGCCTTTAGTTCGGCCACTAATGAATGTTTGGCCCGACACTCGTTTGTGCTGTGAGTGGGGCTGTTATGAAATTCACACCACTTCCCTATGTCCTTATTTTGATTTTTGGTGTTGTTACGAGTAGCACCGCTTTGGCCTTGCCCCTTGTTCTTTGGTTCGAGGGCACCTTTCAGATTCACAGATCCAAAGTCTTGCTTCTTTTGCTTAAATTTCTGCTCGATCTTGGCGGCATAGCGATATGCCATGCCAAGTGATGTAATGTCAAGGAAATCCATTTCCTCCTGAATGTGTTTGTGTAGAAAACCACGGTACTTGAGCACCAAATGTCTCTCTGAATCTTTAATACCCAACTTTGTGCGCAGGGTATGGAAAAAATTCTTCAATTCGTGCACATCTTGATCCCTTTGTTGCTGTAGCGTGGTCCATTGGATGTGTTTGTCCTCATAGCTCCCCACAGGGTAATATTGTTCCTTGATGCCGTCTCAGAACGAATTCCAAGTGGGTGTGGCCGAGAACAGAGAGGGTTTCCCTTCGTCCTCTTGCTCACGGTAGGTTTCCCACCAGTCTTTGACATGGGGGGCATCTTTGAGGAGTGCAAAAATAATATTTTCTCGGTCAGAGAAATCATGGACTGAGAAATACCCTTCCAGAAAATTCAACCATCTATCTATGGCATTTTCATCTATTTGGCTTTCAAAGATAGGAATATCAAAGTTTACTTGTACCTTGAAGGGAGTGGCGCCTCTAGAGTGGTTGTTGGATGTAGATGTGCCGTAGGTGGGCAATCGTTGAAGGATCTGAGCAAAGTTATCCATCATCGCGTTCCTTTGTTTCTCAAGGGCCTCCTTGAGCAATATTTTGATAGGATCTCCTGCTCCCTCATCTTTCTTTTCTTCCGCCATGGGAGGTCATTGGGGTTTGCGAGGCTAATCTTGCAAGGGTTCAACCAGATCGAGCCCTAACTCCTTATACCCTGACCGCGTTGGAGACATGCAAAGAAAAACAAAGAAAGAGCAGACCGCTCTGATACCACTGATCCAGATTTATGTAGGAACGCAATAGAATACATAAATAACCATAAACATAGAGATGCAGCGGAAATAATGCGTCATTTCATTAATATCAAATAACAGAAATATGCTTACAGACATAATGGAAATAAAATAGCTAGGGTGTTGGTAGCGAATATCTGAGAAGAGATGTGGTGGCTACAAACCTCTGAACTATTTTACAATGAGGCTCGAGGGCCTATTTATTATTGAGAAACAATGTAAAAACTGAAAAGTCCAACAACCTAACTCTAGGAGATGAAGCGCCAAAACTGTGGGCCCCCGTTTGGGTAAGTTGGTGTTTCAACTTCCTGGGGACGTAACTTTAGCATCCTATCTCTGTTTGACGCGCTCAATAGCTCATTATAAAGATCTATCCGAGGAGTACAACTTTCGATGTGAGAAACATCGGTCTATGGACCCATGTTGCTCCCGGTTTTCCCAAAAAACGTTGTTTAGGGCCTCAAAACGACTCCGGAAGTTCAGGACCCGAAAAAATGCTAAAAATAGTAAGTTGTGCTGCAACTTAAAAATTGAAAAAACTGATGGTGGGGGTTCAAATGGAATAGGTGGGTGGCCACCAATATCCACCTGGATCATTAAGGCCCCAAAACGGCTCCGGGAGTGCAGGACCTAAAAACCTGCTAAAAATAGTAAGTAGTGTTGAATGTGAAAAGCTGCAAGAATTGATGTTGTGGGTCCAAATGGAATAGGTAGGTGGCCACCGATATCCACCTGGATCAAAGTGTGTTAGACTTAGTTAGCTCAAAAATTTCGAGCTGAGGGTCAAAGGATAGGCATGTAGAGTGATTATGTTATTTACAGGGTACAGTTGCAGTTGTAGCACTAGTGTGGTGTGAGTGTAATCAGTTAACTCAAATTAATTGAGTTAAAATCAATTTAACTAGTTCTAACTGATTGATGAGTGAGTGGAAGATCAAGTGAATTAAAATATATTTAATTCACAAGTAGTGATCTGACAAGTAACTGATGATTCACTATTAATAGTTGCATGCATGTCAATTCTGATGGAGACCTAGTTGAGAAAAAGGTTTAAGGAAAGTAAACTATCAGTTGTATTTTTAGCGAATTTCCCAAGTGCAGTTATAAAGCCACAAGAAGCCCATGATGGATTGCACAGTCAAGGAAGGTTGGAATTCCTATTTAATAGGAATTATTTTGCATAGGGATTGTGTGAGAAAGGTTGGGTGAGGGTAGGCAGGAAATTGGCTATGTATTGGTCCAATTTTGACTAGATTATGTGAAGAAATTGGTAGAGTGTATGAGGTTGTGGTGAGCACACATGCATTGTATTGTTTCATGATTCCTTGGTTGTTTATACAATAAATATGGAGGGGTTTTGAGTAGTTTCTTTCCCTAGGAAAATTTTGTGTTGTGCGATTGATTTAATTCTTTCTCTTACTTGCATGTGATTGAGCGATCGTGATTTATATTCCGCAAATATTGTAGAAGGATTTTGTATCTTATTTTAGTACATTGCATGATCAGATTGAATCCAGTGGTGTAATTTATACAGAGCAAGGGGGTATTAGCAAACATGAAGGAACAACTCACCAAGGAAAGGAATGGATGATTGAAAAAATTCGGGTTCAGTTCCATTTTAATCTCATTCTCTTTGGAGAGGATTCAATTACTCCTTCCATAGTATATCTCACTCGAGCTTCCATATCCTAGAGCACCACGAATGAGACGATGGGTAGGCCTCATGTCTAGGCATGCTGGTCCATCATCCATTGATATGGAATTATGCAGGAATGCAATAAAATACAAAAATATACATAAATATAGTAATGAAATAGAAATAAGACATCATTTCACTAATATCACATAATGAAAATATGCTTAGAGATAGAATGGAAATAAACTAGCTGGGGCGCTGGTAGCTTATTTATGAGAAGCAATGTGACGACTACAGGCATATGAACTATGTTACAATGAGGCTCGTGTTGATGATTTCAACCCCCATTCTGATTCTCAGCCAATAACCCCTGCTTTAACATGTTAAATCCCCTCTCATGGTTTAAGAAAATCTTTCTCATAGATCGTTCCCTGCCTTCAGAGTCAAATTTCATCGAAAAAAGGCCAAAAAATGAAAATATTAAAGGCCCAGTCCTTTCTGTCCTAGCCCCTTTAGCTGATTTCTCATGTAACCCAGGCGCTAGACCATGTGCCAGACCAAAAAGCGCTTACCGTCTGTGGCCATCGGGCGCGCTCTGAGCCGTCTGATCCATTGAAAATCAACGCACCACAGCTTATCACTTTTGTGGTCCCCGCCGCGCCTTACCCCTAAAACCAGCCTGATTTTTCCGCACCACCTTTGCTGGGCAGGCGGTATTTCTCAAAAAGCAGCGATTCCATACGTTTCCTGCCAAGTTTCCCAGGGTATGGCCTCAATACCGCCCTCTCCCGCGCGTTAATGCTCGACCCAAGACACGTAGCGGAATTAATGTCAACCATCAGATCTGGAGGCCCTCATCCAACGACCATCGCACTCTGAAGATGCGCGCGAATTAACTAAAGCTTCCATATCCCCTGGCCCACTGTCTCCTCACCTCCTGATATGTTTTTCACCGTTTATCTCACCTGGAGATCGGACGGTCACGATCATCTGCTCATGACACGCCTTTGACCTAGTCTTCCTCCACGTCATTGTCTTGCGTGCCAATCACATTTCTCCTCCACTATCCATATATTCCACCCATATGCCATATTTTAATGTTTTACGTTGGGAGCTGTCACTAGTCCATCCTTCACCGTGTCACTGTGTTTACATCGCCACCCTGCGTCGTTTCACCACTTCGCCAGTTTACTCGATCATCTTCATTAATATCACCACCTCCACCACCCCTGTTTTCGGTTTTCTTAACTAGTTTATGGGTTTTGCAGGTTGCAGTGACGAGAAATCACCATTAAGCTCCGCCTCCATTATAGAAGTCGAAGATGCATCTAAGGATCGGCTTGCAGAGGAAGAAATTATGAAGGAAAGCCCTGGGTAGTTGCCGTGACATGACTCTCATTAAAACAACAAGGTTCAAAATCTGTCAAACCCCTCAGAGTAATTCAAAAGGCAGATTTTAGTAGATGAAAACATTTATGTCACGGCAAAGAGTATCGGTTGAAAATCAAGGGATTCAGCGTCCGACATTGAGGATTTTAAATCCTAATTCAGGGTCCAGAAGGCAGAAAGTACAAAAGCACAAAAAGCAATGCTCTCAAGTTTTTATTTCGGCTGAATTTTCTTCAGGAAAGGACAGAATGTTCATGTAAATTTATCTTTATACCGTGTTCCTAAAGAGATTTTCTACCCAGTGCATTTATTTTTGCAAGCAGGTTGTCAAGTACAGACAGTATTACCTAGTCATTCAACAGTATGGGCGTGGATGTTTCCGCCATTTTGTTCAAATTAAGCAAATTAAATGTTTTCACCTACTTCTTTTATTAGGTCTTTCTCCTTCTTCGTCTATAAAAACTCAGAAGAAAGACATTGTAAGGGTTCCAGATTTTTATCAGAGAATTGTGTAGTGAAAGACATTTTGTATACATTTTTTAAAAGCTATTGTATGAAGGCTCAGAGCCCGTAGGGTCTCAGTGGGGAGGAGTTATATATGTATTAGAGGATTCTGGTCTTTGGTATCCCACAGTATGTAACTTCCTTTTATGTGTTTAATACAACATTTCATTTTATCCATCTTCTTGTATCGTGTACTGGAATGCGAGTGGCTCACTGATTTTAGGTAAGTATTTATCCTAGTTGATACCCATACTTGGATCAGTCAAGCGCTTTAAATATGGCTCAGGCATGATATACTGTTTCATGTTCATTTCATCCATCTTTCTGCTATATTAGTTGCTTTGGGAGGGTGATTTTAAAACACCATTGTCATGTATGGATTCTTAGATTGATAAGCCCATATATGGTTCTGTTGTGTATCTGGGTATCAGACCAAAGATAACTAATATCTTCTTATATTTCTTTCACCGCATATACCTTATGATATTTGATTTTTGTGGCATATTACTTGAATCGGCCCTCTTTACAGTAAATTGTCTCTTAACTGTCTGATGTTTTTGTGTTGGAGCTTTGCATCTTGTCTCTGCAACATTACTTTACCCATGACAGTTTCTGTAAGTTCTGGTCCCATTTAAATCAATTTCCTTGTTTACGAGAGATAGAAGGAGAGCCTTTGGATTGACACCAAAGTTTTATTATATGCTCCTTGCTATGATAAGATGTCCTAGGCACTGGTCTATGGCAACTCTAGGCTGTCTCTAGGAGTGAAAAATTCTGTTGACAACAGCTCGAATGCTTATTTATTATTTAGAAACAATGGAAAACCCTAAAACTCCAAAAACCTAACCCTAGGATATGAAACGCCAAACTATGGGCCCCACTGGGGTAATTTTTTACATCAATTTCCTGGGGTCGTAACTTTGGCATACGATCTCCATTTGATGCGCATGATACCTCATTAGAAAGATCTATCATAGGAATACAAATTTTGATGGTGAATTTTGAATCAAAAAATCACATTAGTCAGAGGTGATTTTCCAAAAAAACATCATTTAGGGCCTCAAAATGGCTCCAAAAGTTCAGGACTCGAAAAACTGCCAAAAATAGTAAATTGTGCTACAAATACAGAAACTGAAATATTGAAAGAAAAAATTGTGGGGGTCTAATTGGAATAGGCAGTGGCCACCAATATCCACCTGGATCATTCCTCCCCCCTTATGAAGAAATGGTCCCCATTGTGTTGAGTTCCTCCAAGAGATGAGGAAACTTTTGCTAAACTTGGTCCCTGGTGAGCCACTTGCCCTAATGAAGTAGTTGTCCTTCTTTGACAACTCGATATAGTTGGCTCCTCTGCTATCAGGTGTTCTTGATCTATGTGTCCATGCTCTAACTAGTTGTAGCTTGTTCCATGCAGTCTAGGTTTAACTTTGTTGGTGTGAGTTGTTCTGCCATGTCGAATTTTCCCTTACAACCTTGGTGATGGTGTATGGGCCATATCAGTGTGGGAAAAGCTTGTGGCAGGGTCTAGTGAGGCACTCCTTTTGCAAATGTAGCCACACTTTGTCACCCACTTTGAAGTTATATGGCACCCGATAATGATCATGTCGCTGCTTGTAGTTAGAATTGGCTTCGTCCAATATTTCATGAATCTATTGGTAGATGTCCTGAATGCACTCAATGAAATTATTTTCCTTGTTAGCTTCAGATTGGACATGAGACGAATTGGCATGAGAAGCTGAAAATGGCATAACCACGTTAATTGGACATAGTAGCTGGAATCCCAAGCCCACCTAAAAGGGGTTGTGTCTAGTTGAACTATGGAGAGCTCGATTATAGTTGTGTTGTACATAGGGGAGGATCTCATCCCATGTGCGTGGTGTTTGGGTTCCCATGTTTTGGCCAGATTGGCAAGACCAAAAGATGAGACAACATCAGAACCACTTTTGGGCCCTAGGATCTAGCCCTCCTAGACCCGGAGAGGGAGCTCTCCATTAAAGCAAAGAATGATGTATCTTTGAGAGCTCAAAATGAGATGTTAGGCTAGTTATGAAGCACAATGGGGGTTAAATGATTTGGTTGGTTGGTTGCTAGGTTGGTTATGGGATCATAAACTGAGAAGGTTTTGGGAGGGAAGGAGCAAAACAGTAGGATGCTTCAGCAAAGGGGAATAGGTCAAGAAAGTGCCATCCATTGGGCTATGGAGTCATGAAAGGAGAATTACTTGCAACCACTAGCCAAGGCTTTCAAAGGGAAAGTCATCTATACCAAAGGATCTTTTAGATAGATGATGAGATGGAACATTAAGGACTGAAGGTGAAAGAAGGAAAGACAACCAAATTTTTGTCTATAGATCAGGTCAGAGGTCATTCAACTCCAGACCTGCTTGGACATACTCAAAGGCAGCTCTCAAAGAGGGACAAAGGGGCTACTTATAGATCGGACCAGAGGTCATATAACTCCAGGTCTGCTTTAGCAACTCCAAGGGAAAAAACAGAGATAAATTTGACAAAGAGACATCCAAGCAGCAAACCCCCAAGTTCATACATAAGCTAGCAGGAAATAACATCCACTGCACTGGTTAAACCACATGAATTCACTCTTAGATAACACATAAAGCAAAAAACATTAAAGGTAGGGAGTGTAGGTTTTAACCCTAAACAGAAATTATCTACACACGAATCTTATAACAGAAAATAAACAATAGCGAGAGCATAAAACATAAAACAGATAAACACAGAGATTTTCCCCTGGATCCCAAATCGGGACGACCAGCTTGATTTTTCATTATATTCCTTTTAGTGTTACAACACATATATATACATGCTGAAGAATACATAAACCCCAGTCCATAAACCCTGGATTAGAACATAACCGTAGTTCCCTTGACCGGATCTACAAAAATACCAGGGGCCAAGAACCATCGTACCCCAAAACCATGTGCAAAACCATGGACGCAGACTACCCACCGGAAATTAAGGAAAGAAAGAATATAACACATACCCAACAAGGAGAGCAGGAACATAGGGCACCTAACAAGGGCAAATCCTATACTATACTTCTGTTGCCTACCGGAAGAACATGAAACAGTATGAAAATGTAATAAACAAAGTTAGAAAAACATCACCAATAGTAATAGACCATGATCCTGTGAAATGTGCTTTGATTAACTTATGCAAAACCAGTCATGTACAATAAGCCCAATGGCTAATACAATCCAAACTATCTCCTCCCAGCCTATTACATACAAAATACTCTGTACCTCCCTCCCAAGATTGTTCTAATAGTCAAACTGAATCCCTTTAACAGAAACAGCCGAACAACTGAACACCCCCTACAATATGTTCTTCTGGATTCTTATAGGAGAAACAGAGCAAAAGCGGTAAGTGAATAATTGAATGAAGAATTATCGCTCAGAAGAGGAGGGAGGCCGCAACCCATTCTTCTTTAAATCTGTGTATTTACCTCTGGCAATCTGGCTGCAGCACTACTGCCATTTTCAGTTGACTGGAAAAACTGGTGAAATAATGATGCTAGGGCCTCCGTACCGTGTAACAAATTCTTCTGATAGTGTAGGACTACTTATAGGGCAGAAAATCTTCTCAGGGGCATGGTGTATAAATAAAACTACATGGGCGCTTTGTCCTCTGATGAAGAAAAACATCTCTGATGATGTGAGAACCTTGATGTTACCCTATACTATGCACAGGATCTCCTGTTCGATCCTCGGGGTCTTCAAATTTGTACTTTTGCCTTCTAAAAATCCCTGAAGAAGCTCATACGTCTTCCATTTCTCGCCTCGAGCTCTCTGCTGTTCCCGTACTATCTTTGTTCATGCATTCTGAGCTTTAATGGTGCCGGAGAGGGTTTGCAGAGTTTAAATCTGTCCTTTGATGGAGAAAACCACTCTGCCGATGTATAAAACCTTCTATTCATTAACTCTGGCGCACAAACTCTCTGTCGCTGCATTTAAACACTGTAAAATCATGGAAAACTTTCCCACTTCTCTGTAAACCTACAAAATACGCAACCCGTTAAGAAATCCGTGGATGGGGGTGATGGATGCAGCGGGATGATGAGAATGAACGTGTAGATTAGTGACATGGAAGAATGATGCGGGGTTACGGTGGAATATGCAGTGGGAGACTTGGCGGAAACAGAGAAAATATACATGAAAAACCTTAAAAACACGAAAATGGTCCAATATATGTGATGGAGTGGGCGCATGTACGATAGATGCACGTGGAGATGACGTGGCGGGACCGGGGACAGTGGAACAGTCAACGGCGGAGGGACAAATCTAGACCGTTGATCGCGGTGGAGATCAATGGCAGAGGGCGACGGATGGCGGGCCATAACATGGGTTATCACACGTGCAACTACATTAAACATCGTGCACCTTCGACGAGTGATAGCCGTCGGATGGCCTGTTCCAGATCAGACGGTCAACAGCAATTTCGCTGGGCATCCGTGTCTGGACAATAACGCATGATGGATGGAGTTAACGGGTGGGGACGATGGTTTGGAAATCGTACACAAGGACACGCGTCGGACGGTGAATGGAATCGCTGTGTGCTCGGGGAAAACCACCCACCGCGCATAAGTGGTGCCGAATAACCAGGTGGTTTTTGAACAGTACGCGGCGGAGACCACATGGCGGATGGGCTCCGCACCGTTGATATGGTGGTGAATGGACGACGATGGAGCGGTCGAAGATTTGAACAGAGAACCACGGGCGCCTATGGGATTAATGAGGACCATCCGATCTATGAAGATCGACGGTCAGGAACGTCCCCGATATGGATGGACTGTGAACCGCTGATTTGCGGGATTAAATAGACGGTGGAGATGAAATTCGGGGGACCAAGGTGTACGGACATGAGAACTTTGGAGCTACCCCCCACAGTGGATAACAACCGTTCGATTGAGTCTTCCCACATCCCAAGGAGTCAACTGCGGGGGCACCATGGGAATGAAAAGGGACGGGACTTTATAATAATATAGTTTTATTATAAAGTTTTATGGTTTATGGAGGGGGAAATATGAATGCTGCGGGGGCAGTGATCACCGTCCATTCCGTGAGGATCGACGGCTGTAATCGCGCCCGATGAAACACTGGGGCGAGCGCCTTTGGGGATGGCGCTTGGTCACGGCGTTGGGTCACATGGAAGAAAAGGGTGCAGGGGCTTAGCGGGAAAGGGGCTAGGCTTATTATAATGTGGAAAATGAGTTTTTAAGCCATTTTAATGCATTTTGGAGCCTCTGGCGGGTAACGATAGTGGAATAGATGGGAAAATTGAGGAAACCAAGGATAATGGTGCGATTTAAAGGGGATTTTGGAGGGGTGTAGAGGGTTAATAGGGGAAATAGAGGGGGACGAAGGTACCTTGACAGAAGGAGGAAAAAAGGGGAAAAAGGGACATTTTGCAGGGGTACAAGGGGTAAATGCAGGCCTTACGGAAAGGAACCAGCAGAGGGGACTTGTATAATGTAAAGCACAGAGAGACTTCAAGGGTGATGTGTCTTCAGGGGAGATGCATTCCTTGAAGGTCTCCAAAATAATATAGCCCCCAGCTTGCTTGTCAAGAATTTCATAGGGGGGCTAACACGTGGATGCTTTGATTTGTACATGCGCAGAATGTGTACATCATCCTGTTAACGAACTTTATCTGGACATTAGTTTAGGGATGTAAATTTGTGGAATTGATGAGCTTGGTGTCCAACATTTACAAGAGGTTGGACCAAAATGTACTCAGTACCTGTCGTCCCGATTTGAGATGATATACAGTGGGATCCCAAAGTGTACCCACATTCATTCAAAGAATATTTTAGCAGTGGCTTATGCTGTGATATTCTTCTTGCAGGCCGCCATAGTGGCCATCTTCGAGAATCTGTCAATGACCACGAAAAACAGTCGTTTCCATGCTTATTATAAGGAAAGCCTGACATGTAATCCATGTAGATGGATTCCAAAGGTCAACTAGGGGTAAGAAGTGGAGTATAGAGGCCTTGCTTCTTTATGGTTGGTTTGGAAATGGCACAGGAAGTGTAATATCTGATTTACTTCCCGACATTATGTTGAAGATTCAGCCAATAGAAATACTTCTGCAGTACTGCCATTATTCTCTCGACCCCAAAATTCCCAAAGGCTCGACTGTAGTTTGCTTCTAAAATCATATTGGCATGCTCGCTTGAAGGAACACAAATGTGTCCCAGGTGACATAATAGTGCATCCTATAGGTGAAATTTTTGAACTTTCTTACCCTCTGTTGTGCTATACAACAACCCCCCATTTTATTTTTTATAAATAAGGACCCTTTAGAAATAAATAGGATATTCTTTTTATAATTTCCTAAAATAGAAAACTTAGAAAATAAAATTTTCTGTTTTTCCCTTAAAAGGCATCGCATATTACATATATTATTTCAAAAAGAATTATAAAACGTAAGATATGAGAATCGCGAAATATGCTCGAAGCCTTTCCGAAGAAATAATTAAAAAACCTTGTAAAAAAATAAAAATCATCGTTATATTCTTCATTTTTCGCATTATACTTTATTTAATCAATAAAGCTTTAAGAAACAAATGATATAAGTTGTGATACCCGTGAGCCCGACAAGAAAATAAACTAGGAAATATAAAATCTTTTGCGATCGCGTCCACTTTAAGTTTTTCGCAATTCGCATTGCACACAACTTATAATATATACTCAAACACTATCCTATAAAAGTTGCAATCTGCGATTTGCGTAGATCGCATTTCGCAGCCTTTAAAGGTTAAGCATCGCGAAATATTATAAGGAATGATTTCTATTTGCGTATTAAATGAATTCAGCGTGTGAAAACAGTTTGTGTCCTATCAAATAGAATTTAAGATCTTAATGGCTTTAAAATGATTGATAGATCTTATGTGCGAGGCCATGTGAAATATTAAATTAGGAATTATGAAATATGATTGATAGATTGACATATTCTCATGTGAATTAGAAGTAAATGATTGATTTACTCTTATAAGACTCCTTATATGTTAAATTCGCTTCTCTCTCAGGAAATCAATTACTTGGTTGAAGAAGTTCAAAATGAGAAAAAGAGGAAAGGTAATCTCTCAAAAATCATCCACAGAAGACGCAGATATGTCTTCATTATTTTTAGACACTGTCTGCAATAAATGCTAAGGCAGTTCGTCATGCGAGGAAATGTACAAACTCTTCGAAGATGAAGGACCAAGGGTGATAGAAAAAGTTTCTGCTACAGGCACTGATTCTACTTCTGATGCAACCTTTTTTGACATTGCATGCTCTCACATTCATAGGATAGCGGCGAGACCAAAGATTCTTCCTTATAAAGACATGGTTAAGTGGGAAATTGACGACTTAAACATTGAAGATATAATTTTCAAGAATTCGAGAGGAGAGATTATGGGTTCTTTCAAAGTAGAGGATTTAGCAGCAATGTATCATTTACCAACACCGTAGCAGAAATACGACAATAAGTATGTGCAGAATTTCAAAGAAAAACATCTAGATCTTATCAAAGTCATCTATGAATGGAAGGACAATGAAGGGAAATTGAAGCAAGATAAATCTGGTACGTACCCAATTGCACAAATTCCTAATCCTTATTGTTATGCCGCTGGTATGTTGTGTAGAATATTTTCCAAGCCTGATAGTACTATATTTTCAAGAGATTGGGTTCCCCTAATTGATGCAATCGTCAATTCGTCTATCCTAAATTGGGCAGACATTCTATCCAATTACCTAGCTAAGCATATCAATGAATATAGGAATAAAAGAAGTGTTTCACTCAGAGAAATACCTTTTTTTATATGTCTGCTTATGTCATGGACGCCATTTGTTTTACTTCTAATTTTCCTACCATGGGTTGGAAATGGACCACCAAAAACCCTACCACGATTCATATTTACCATAGATAACTCTGGGATTCCGAGTTCCACTTACACTTCTATAAAATCTGCTACAGAGTCATATTGCCCATGCATTAGATGATTTTCAACAAAAAGGCTCCTAGGGTTTCTGAAGAAGACAATGTAGATATTCTTCTTGTAGCAAGATGGTTTACTGAAGAAAAGTTCACATATATTAGAGTATTTGGGAGTCATGCTTCTCCCCATATTTTACCTTACTATGTTCCTGATAAATTACTTGAAAAAGAAATAGCATTTCATCTTGTCAACGGCGTCAAAAAGCAGTTAAAAGATGGTAAAAAGGCTATTTGGCCTACTTTCCCTCTACAATGCAGCACCTTTGCTCTGGCTAATATTGGCCATACATACAAAGAGGTTCCCAATATTCAGTTGTTGAAATTGGCATTTATGCTAGGAAGATTATATGATCCCAATGATGTGATTAAAAATTACATCGCAGAGCTAAAAATGAAGCCTTTTGTAAAGGAAGAAGATGAATTTGATGATTTCTTCCAAGGCATGGAAAATTTCTCTGATATTACCAAATATGTTTCTAGTCAATTAAGTCAAGAAGATGCTGAAGTTTTTCAAGCATATAGAAACAAGAGACTAGAAAAGGTTTCTTTGAATTTTTTGAGTATTGAAGAAGAAAAACACACTCCAAGTGTTAGTCTAGATGATGAAATGAAAGATATATTTGAAAATGAATCATGTCAATCACAACAGTAGTCTAATGATTCAGATCAATCCGAGGAATCCGAATCTAAGAAAGCAAATTCAGAAATTGACCAAATTTTTCAAGAGATAGAAGTGCTGGAGAAAACAAAGAACAATGGGAAAAAATCAAATTTGGAAATAGTTCAACATACTCATAGCATGTTAGATCAATTCAAGTCGTCTCAAGTAAAATATTTGATGAATGAATGGGAAGAATTTTCTGAAGCAATAAAGACTTCCAAAGAAAATCCCAATATTGATCAAACATCAAGTTTTCAAACACCAGAACCTTCACAGAAAATAGTTGAGACTGTCAATCTGCTAAAAGAGTTCCAGAAGTGCTTGACAAAGAAATCATACCGGCCTACCCTACAGATCAGATAGTTTTGCAGATTGAAGATATTATGTCATTATACATTTTCTACAGTCCTAGCTACAAAGCTGTGGTTAAAAGGAATAAAAGAAGAAGGATTGATGAAACAAATCCAAAACCAACAGATGAATTAGTTGATGTACTTTGGAAGGATTCCTCAAATGATCCCACTGAACATCTAACCAAGTTATCACAATATGTAGGGGAATATGCCACCCCTACTGTTGATAAAGCTACTGAGGTTAGAATATTGTTGAAACAAAAGGAAGCCAAAGTACAAGAATTAGAACATTTGTTAAATGAAGAGAAAGCCAAGTCCATTGAGCAAATCAAAATAAGCACAACTCAATTTCACAAAGATATTGAAATCCTCAAATTGAAGTCTTAGATAGAGCTTAATGAAAAGCAAGTAAATCTGGAAAGAGAAATGGCTGAATCACTGAGTCAACCACAGTTAGAATAATTCATCAAAGAAGCACTTGATGTAAACACTATGTTAAAGAAAGAACAAGAAATTTTTTGTCACCAAGCTTCGATGATTGATTCTTATTATGATTCCAATAAGATAATGATTCAACAAATATCAATTCAAAAAATGGAATGTGAAAGACTTGAAAAGAAAATTGAAGAACACATTTAGTGGAAAATTTCAGATATAGGAAAGAAAACTAATCTACTACAAATAGATAAGCTTCACAAAGAATTGTTATTTACATAATGGAGAGCACAAATTAATCAAGAAGAGAAAGCAGTGACCAAGATGTCCAAGAAATCAAATGAGATTATTCAGTATATATGTGATCAATTGTTTAAAACAAACTTCTTAAAGAAAGCACGTCTGATGTGTTTTCAGGAACAAAGGAAGTAGAAATAAAATGCAGACAGAGAGAAGATACATAAGAGGAAATGGTCAAAAAAGTTAGTAAGTTTGATCAGGAAAATTGCTGGAATTTTCTGATCAAACCTTACCATCAACATCAAACTCTTTAGTCTCTTACAGATTCGACAAAAAGATCTCAGTCAATAATCTCAAATGCTATTTTCAAGGGACAGATTCAGTCACGGATATCACAGCCAACTCAACTTAACGCAATGCCAAATATTTGTCAAATTCATGATCACACTCAGAAAGAAGGGCAGGATTCGCAAAATTAGGGTTGTTAGTTCAAAGTTCCTAGATTATTGTTTAAGTTAAGTTTTTAGAGAAAGGTTGTTTGAAACCTCCTCTACATATTTGTAATAATTTAATTTTAGTTTGTAGTTAGTTTAGTATTTAAACCCTTCTCATGCATTTAGAGAAGGGTCCATAATTTTACTGAGAACATTTGCAAAGAACGCTTAATTGTAAGTAAGTTTGTGAATGCCTTGATAAAGTAATGGAACACGGCCTTTTCAGTTATATATATCATTTTGTTCATCACTGTTGATGCACTTTTGTATTCTTTGAAATACTTATTGATAGAAGAGCTGAATGTGGCCTATTATCGCTGATCAGATGAACAAAGCAGTACACATCTGGTACTATTATCATGTATGCTAATTCTATTTTTGAATATTAGTGATGAATACAACTTTCATGAATTATATATGAAATCAATTGTTTTTGTCTGAAATATCGGTTGCACTATTGTATGATATACAGATAGAAATTGATTTGTTTTATATATGATCATCATATATATGCGATATATTTCTCATTTTCTTTTGATTAACTATTTTTTCAAGAGAATCATCTTACAAAGTAATAATTATATTAAATTTGTGATGATCTTCATCATCACAGATTGAATAGATATCATTCTAGATCGCATAAAAATAATATTATCCCGGGTTAGATTAAATTAGAATCAAATTCAAAGTTTTTCATTTTAGAATAAATTTGTTTTAGTTTTTAGTAATTATTTATGCAAATCCTTTGAGAGAAACCCAAAAATCAAACAAAAGCCCAAATCTGGGAAACTGGTCCCATTATATCTAGTCGGAGCCACTATCCCAATGGAAAAGGAACTGTCTTAAGGTCCGGACCGGGTGGTTATACCCCTTTGTTATTTCCATAGATTTCTGGGGCATGAACATTTTTGGGGCTAGAAGGAGGGCGACTATGAATGGCATATAAGTCTAAACCTCAAACTAGAAGCCCTCATAAGATTTAATCTCCCCAAAAGCATTCTACAACTTCCTGATTACATTCTAGATCACCAACTCAGAAATCGGAAATAGTAGAAACCTTTCCATCATCTCCTGAAGTATCTCGACAATCATCTTCTTCAGAATTCACTCCCGAGTCTCCCGAAGTTCAGTCTTTAATTTAGAAATTAGAAGGAATATCTATTTATGTTGAAAAGCCTATTAACCCAGAAGCTTCTGAGGAAAGTGTTACTTCTCTATTTAGAGAAACTGGTATAATAACTAGATCTAAAAGTGAGAAACTTGGAATTCCACCTTTTGAATTTCCAATTCAATCATTTCGCAAAAAAGTTTCTAAGTCAGATACAAGTGAAGTCACATCAAATTTTCCTTTAGTTACTTCTTCACATCCTCTTACTCAATCTGCATCTTCTCAGTCTTCCATTTCCTCTACTCAAACAATTAGTGCTATTACAAGTAATACTTTTCCAGTTGTAAGTTCTTCATTCATTCCTCCTACTTCTGGATCTACTTCTATATCTTCACAAATTTCAAATCCAATTATGGCTAATCGACCTTGGACGAATCCAGGTGCTGTATTAATAGCCAATCCAAATCCTCTTCTAGATAATCTAGAAAAATGGTTACCTAAATATAATCCTGATGATGGTCTTCCTGCCGAAGAACATATCAATAATTTTATGTTAGCCATGAATCTAAATGGAGTTTCTCATGAAGATATTGCAGTTAGATTGTTTCCTTATACTTTACAAGGATCTTCAGGATCCTGGTACTTTTCACTTCCAGCAGGATCTATTGTCGATTGGTCAACTTTTGAGCAAGTTTTCCTTGCAAAATTTGGAGATGATAGAAATGTTGCATCCCTAATCAATTCTCTTTCCAATATTAAAACAAATTCAAGGGAAAGGATCACAGATTTTAACTCCAGATTTAACAAGTTATTAAACAAAATTCCAACTGCTTCCAAACCTGTTGTTGATGTACAAATAGAGTGGTATATTTCTTCTTTTCCTTATAATATAGATATTTTTGTAGATAGATCTGGTAAAGCTACCCTTTTAGAAAACATGAAATAATATTTTTCCATAAAGAAAAGAATCTTAGCATTAGAAAAACATTCAGAGATAGAAGACAAGAAATCTAAGAAAGTGACATTTTCTCAAGATTCAAAAAACAAGGTCTCAAAAGATCCATTTGATCTTCAAGGTCTTCAAAAATTATTAAAGACTATGTCAAATGATATGACTGAAATAAAGAAACAGGTTTCTGGAACCTCAACCCCTAAAAAATCATTTCGCCCATTTAAGAAAAACCCTTCTTCAACATCTCAACCTCCAAACGTAATTTCGAATGCTGAATCCGATCAAGATACTGAAGATCCCTCACCATCTGAAAAAGAGCTAGAATCTGAAGAAGAAGTTGAATTAAATGGTTTATGGGATTTCATTCTTCCCACATAGGAAGAAAGTGAATCTATGCCTGTGTCTACAAGAAGTAAATATTATTATGATTCAACTGTATCAAATCAGAAATAAAAATCTCTCCCCACCAAGGAGAAAACAACAGTTAGAAAATCTAAAACTGTTCAGACAGATTTTATTCCACTAGATCCTAATACAACTTCTAAAACTTTGATAGTTTCAGATACAGTGGAATATAATATAGTTGAAGATACGAAAAAGACTAAAGAAAATATTTCATTACACAAAATGACCAAACTCAAACAACATCAGAAAATTTTTCTTAGAGAACTCAAGGCAATCCCCTTAGAACCTATACAACCACCAGTTATAGCGCAAGCTTCTAAAGATATGGGAAAACCTCCATCGTCTGCAAACAAAGTAAATCCCAATGATCTTGTTTTAATTGGTGATAGATCTATTTCTCACAGTCCTACTTTACTTTTGACTTATGAGATTTTCAACAAAAATGTTCATAATTGTCTTATTGATTCAGGAGCTTCTTCAAACATTATGCCAAGAACGATATGTACAAAAATGAATATTACTCCTCAAAAGTCAGCTGTACATATAGTTCAATTGGATAGAACAAGAGTTGAAGTTATTGGATAAATTTTGTCAGTATCTATTAGGTTATCTTCAAATCCAAAGGTACTGCAAGTAATTGATATTTTGGTCTCATACATCCCTGAATTTTATGGTCTTATTCTAAGCAGGGATTGGTCTGAAAAATTACATGGATATTTTTCTACCGATTGGTCACACATGTAGTTACCATACAATGGAAAACCAAATCAAATCAGAATTGAACGAGAAAAATTCATGAAACATACAGTCACTGAACTAGAAGAAGCAAATGAACCTGTAGCCTTCACCAATAATATCATAGGAAATTATTCAGCTAAATCGTTTCTTAGATCATTCGATGCCCAGGTTTCACCTTTTTCAATAAACACTGCTATTTCTCAAATTAAAAAATTTTCTCAAGCAAATGCTTCTATATGTGTTAATCTTAGTAATCAAATCCCAAAAAAGTCTTTATTTTGGAATCTATACCTTGATGGTTCAAAATCAGAAGATGGTGCAGGAGCAGGTTGCATTTTAATTGATCCACAAGGAGAGAAAACAATGCTAGCTTGTAGACTCGAGTTCTAGTGTACAAATAATACTGTTGAATATGAAGCATTGATGCAAGGTCTGTATAAAGCTATAGGATTGAATGTTAAATATTTGCACGTATATGGAGATTCTGAAATAATTGTTAGACAAGTCAGAAATATGATTCATTGAATTTCGGGACATTTAAAACATTATCAAACTTTAGCTCAAAATATTACTTCCCATTTTATTGCATTCAATATCTCCACAGTTCCTAGATTACAAAATGCAAGTGTTGACTTGCTAATGTAGCATCTAGACTCATACCATCTGAAGAATTTAGCCCAGATAGATTTTCAATTGAGTTAATTTTTAGGCCTTCCATTCCCGAAAATGTAACAACTTGGAAAGTATTTAATAATGATGCAGATATAGTGGACTTTCTTACATCAGAAAAATCTTATGAAGGTCAGATCATAGATGAACATGAACATAATTTACAGATTGAAGATAAACCAAATACTAATTCAATTCCCAAATATGTAGTCAAAATGGAAGACCTCTATGATTTGAAAGATATTTTTAAGAAGGTAACCAATTCAAAAATTCAAAGTTCTACTTTAAAGTTTGAATTGATTAAGCTTGGTACACCAGAAAACCTCAAAACATCAACTTAGGTCTTGTTTTAAAACCTGAAGAAAAGATGTCATTCATTAAATTGTTGAAAACATATAAAGATATCTTTGCATGGGATTATTAAGATCTTAAGACATATGATTCTTCCATAATTCAACATACCATACCTATGATCTCAGATGATAAGCCTGTTCAACAAAAACTTACAAAAATTCATCCAAATTTATAAAGTAAAATTAAATCTGAATTAAATAAAATGCTCAAATCCAAAGTCATTTTTCCTGTTATACATTCGAAATAGGTGTCCAACATGGTTCCAGTTAGAAAAAAGAATGGATACATTAGGATTTTCATATACTTTAGAAATTTAAATAAAGCCTGTCAGAAAGATAATTTTCCCTTACCCACCATGGAACAACTATTACAATCAGTTTCAGGATCTGAATTGATGTCTCTTCTCGACAGATTTTTAGGGTACAATCAGATCATGGTACACCCAGATGATAGATTAAAGACAACATTTAGAACAAATTGGGGAACATATGCATATCAAAAAATGTCTTTTAGACTGATTAATACTTGTGCTACATTTCAACGTTCTATGGATATAGCTTTCAGAGGACTAATCAATAGCTCAGTTGTTATATACTTAGATGAAATTACTGTTTACTCTAAGCATATAAATAATCACATTAATCACCTAAAAAATATTTTTGAAAGATGTAGAAAATACAATATTTCTTTGAATCCTAAAAAATGTTATTTCGCCTTATTAGAAGGTAAATTATTGGGGTTCATTGTTTCTAAACAAGGAATCCATATTGATCCTGATAGGATTCAAAAATTGAAAATATTCCTCTACCACACAATAAAAAAACGATGCAATCATTTTTAGAAAAAATTAATTTTGTAAAAAGGTTTGTTCCAGATTTTTCCCAAATCATCTTACCCCTACAATCAATGATCAAGAAAAATTCAATTTTTAAATGGGGAAAAGAAGAGAGAAATTATTTTGAGTTGATCAAAAAAGCCATCATTGAAGCTCCCTCCTTAACAACTCTTGATTTTATTAAAACATTTGTATTATATACATTTTCTTCTGATACATCATACATAGTAGTTTTGACACAGTTAAATGATCAAAACATTGAAGCACTGATTGCATTTTTTAGTTCTAACCTTCAAGGTGTTGAGTTAAATTATTCAGCTGTGGAAAAACAAGCTTATGTTGTGTTTAAAGCTTTGAAACATTTCAGAACTTTTCTCCTTAAAAAACATACTAAAATAATAGTATCTTACTCAGCAGTAAGGCAATTATTAGTTCAAAGTGAAGTAGGAGAGAAGAGAGAAAATTCGGTTACCGCACTTCAAGAATATGATGTAGAGATACATCCAGCTAAAATTGTTAAAGGACAAGGTCTTTGTAGGATGCTAATCGGAGCCTCTCATTTACCAATAGAAGAAGATCAATCAAATGAAATACAACTGTCCGAGGTAAGCCTAAATGATTCTCAATCACAATATGCTGATTTGAAATTTTTCTTGAAAAATGCATATGCTCCATTATATCTCAATTATACAGCAAAGCGTGCTCTGAGACTTGAAGCAAATCAATATCAGCTCATAGATGATGTGTTATTTAGGAGGAATTATGATTCTATATTATTGAGATGTTTAGAAAAAACTAAAGCTGAAAAAGTAATGCAGGAATTACATGATGGACCAGCTGGAGGTCATTTCGGAGGAAACATCACAGCACATAAAATACTGCATGCTAGTTATTATCAGCCAACTCTATTTAAATATGCACATGAATATGCGATAAAATGTAAAGTATGTCAAACTACAGCAGGAAGAGAAAATAAAGCAACATTTCCATTACAGCTAGTAAATATTCAACAATCATTTGAACAATGGGGGTTAGATATTATAGGTGAAATAACTCCTAACTCTTCAAAACAACACAGGTATATTCTAACTGCAACTGATTACTTCAAAAAATGAGTAGAAGCTATCCCATTAAAGGTGGTTAATACAAAAATTATTACAGATTTTATTGATCAGTTCATAATCACCAGGTTTGGTCTCCCATCAGCTTTGATATTTGATAATGCATCTTACTTTTCTGGAAATGCCATGATAGAATTTTCCTTGAAAAGAGGTTTTAAATTAAAATACTCAGGTAACTATTACCAGCAAAGTAATGGATTAGCTGAATCTACAAATAAAAACCTTATCAGAATCATCAAATGAACTATAGAACAAAATCATAAAAATTGGCACAAAGCACTATTATTTGCTCTTTGGGCAGATAGAATCACCCACAAAGCTTGAATAGGTACTTATCCATTTGTGTTAGTTTATGGGAAAGAAACAATTCTACCCACAAACGTAACGATATCATCATTTGCATTAGTGTAGTTTATTGATGAAAATCCTTCCTCTACCCTTCAACTTAGACAGGATCAAATTCTTAAGTTGGAAGAAGAAAGAGAAAAAACCAAACAAACTCATATCCATCATCAACAAATAATAAAAGCTTCATTTGATTCAACTTCTGCCAGTCCAAAGAATTTTCAAATTGGTGATTTGGTATTGAAGTGGGACAAAGTGCATGAGGAAAAGGGTAAACTCACAAAGTTTAAAAAACTATGGCTAGGTCCATTTCAAATAATTGAAGAAATAGGCCCATCAACATTTTTGTTACAAGATTTATCAGGAAAAAAGGATTCTTTGCCTATTAATGGGAAAATTTTGAAAAAATATTTCTCATAAGAGGTAATCCCTTCTATCCTTGTATATTAAAATATTTTGTTTTTATTGCAAAAATAAAAGCTTGATTAGTACTGATAGTTGGCCTTTCAAAACAAATCTCCGATAACTTTATTTTGATTTTTCTTTTCACTTATAAAAAAATGAAAATGTAAAGGAACAAAAATCAAAAGATTTAGAGAGACAGATTGATTCTATCTTTCTAAAAAATGAAATTTCAATAAAACAATTATTTGTTTTGATGAACTCTCATTTTTATATAGTGTGAATATTCTTTTATCATTCCAGAAAAGAAACTTTAATATAGTAAAAAACCTTCTTGCAGAAAATACATTTAAAATTCAACATTATCATCCAGTATCTTAAAAGCACCTATGATTCATCCCATCCAGAAAATATTATAAATTTTCAAAAGGAATTCAAAAGAAAATAAAAAGAGATGATTTGAAGAAAAAATTAAAAGATAATAAGTCTCATCATGAGCTTGTTTACCATGATCATAAAGAAATAGTTAAACTGACATTACTAGTACTGTCTACCAAAATAGTGTAATGACTTGATGTTTTGGGGAAAAACACCCTAGAGGTTTGTTGGGTCAAAACCTCCAAAGATCAGGGCATGCTATTCAGAAGGACTCACAAACAACCACACTTGAATGCTAAAAACTAGATAACAATGATAGTAGAACTCACCCGTAGTCCTACGTTCGATGTAGATCCTGCGGGGTCCAAACCCCCAACAACCCTTCTTCCTCCTTCAACCTGGAAAACAAGAAATAACGTGTACGGAAACCTCGTTGTACAACATATGCTTCTCCTAAACGTTAGTGCAATCCATGTGAAACATTATATAAACCATGGTAAATGCTTAAATGATAATCTTTTCACACATATAAGTAAACATTAACACATAAGTTCAGGAACAAGATGGTTCTTCATTATTACGAACAACATGTACAGTAGTAAAAGTGGAGAGATCACCTGAATCCTTCCACGATCTTCGAACAAACCGTCGTCCGGATCCGTCCCACCCTTGCCTCGCTAAGATACTTTCAAGACTTGTGCACTCGAGATGGCATATAAATGGATGAACATCTCCAGGAAACAAGGGTTTCCTGTATAAATCTAGGAAAGTGCAAGAGGCACGGGAATTCAGACTTGAATTGGGATTCCAACAGAGTATAATGTCTATAAAATTTCTCTCTCCCTTAGGCCATCCACATGAGGGGCTTTTATACTCCCTCAAGGTAGTTTCAATCAGTTGGCCACGTGCTGGGGTGGTTGAACTACTGGAGTAACCATCAACCCAGCCCGAAAATAGGGAATTTATATATATATTTTTAATGATTTTAATGGCATACGCGGAAAAGTACATGTGGACTCGCGTATACACACGGAAAAGTCTGGGCATACCCGCGTATGGGAATTTTAACACAGTTTTTTAATGAATTTTGTTCAAGTTTGTGGGAATGGGTGCCCAAAGCCATAAAGACAATCATGAATCACCTGAGGGTGAAAAATGATGCTATAACACTTGAGATTATATCATAAAGACAAGGGGTATCATCAAGAGCCAAATTGATCAGTTTAATTACTATTTGTGAATGGAATTGTTATTATTTGGTTACCAAGCCAAGACAATGTCTTTTAAGCAGATAAAAATATATAAAATAAAGTTTTCAGAAATTATAATTTACTTATGAAAATTATGAGAAATATTGGATGGAAAGATGGATCATAGCTAGGTAAAAGGTAACCCTGCCAAAAGCTTAAAATTTCCTATTGGAACAGAGGCTCTATCTGTGATAAAAAGAGTAAATTTATATAAAGCTAATCTGCAAAGGTTATTTACTTTATCCGTTTTAACTAAGTAAGGACTGATATAGATTTTCATACTTATATATTTATAGAGGAATTCTCATGAATAGTGAATAAAAGAAATTTTCATTGTTTGGCAAAGATATTATTTATTTGAAATTTCGTTCCTTTAACTATTTTATTTTCAAAAAAAGTTCAGAATTTTCAAATTTTTTATCAGAGACATCTAGTTCATCCAAGTGAATCGCCAATTGTTGTGCTATACAAAAACCACCCATTTTATTTTTTATAAATAGGTTCCCTTTAGAAATAAATAGGAAATTATTTTTATAATTTCCTAAAATAAAAAACTTAGAAAATAAAATTTTCTATTTTTTCCTTAAAAGCGCATCGCATATTACATATCTTATTTCAAAAAGAATTATAAAACATAAGATATGCGAATTTCGAAATACGCTCGAAGCCTTTCCGAAGAAATAATTAAAAAACCTTGTAAAAACATCAAAATCATCGTTTTATTCTTCCTTTTTTCGCATCACACTTTATTTAATCAATAAAGCTTTAAGAAACAAATGATATAAGTTGCGATACCTGTGGACCCGACAAGAAAATAAACTAGGAAATATAAAATATTTCACGATCGCGTCCACTTTAAGTTTTCACAATTCACATTGTGCGCAACTTATAATATATACTCAAATGCTATCCTATAAAAGTTGCGATCTGTGATTTGTGCAGATCGCATTTTGCAGCCTTTAAAGGTTAAGCATTGCAAAAAATTATAAGGAATGATTGCAATTTTCTGTAATGTTCCAAATTTTTATGGAACATTAATTTTTGTTAATTTTATATGGGAGATGAATAAAATGGGTAGGGGACCCATTATTTGCATGATTAGAGAATAAAAATCCTCTAAGTATGAAAGAGGATCATGTTTGGAGCTGGATTTCACACCTCCATGTGTGAAAGGAGGTTTTTTCATAAAGGCTTGGCCAAGGTTGACCAAGTCAAACTGCGTTGGCATGAGTTGGAAAGCACTAAGTGGGACAACGTAGGAGGGAAGCTTCTAGAGGAAGGAAACCTTAATTCGAAGTAGGTACCATGGAGGGAAGGCTCACTTGTTTAAAAGAGGAGCAAGGCAACCATTGAGATTATCTTTGATCATTTTTACATTCGAGTCTTAGAGACTTGTTGCCACCTCTTGCTGTTCAGCAGAGTTGCAGTGCCTTCGAGCATGAGGGAGTCCTGTTTAGGATTTCCTCTCCTTCTTGAGTATCTCATGAAGTATTGCACTCCATTCCCCATATTCAGGCATTCAGGCCATAGCTTCAACCATCTACATCAGTGCAGTTTCTGCAGCAGATATTGTGCAGTGTTGCTGGGTGTTGATGGGGAGGTTTCCACACACCATCCAGAGCTATTTTTTCAGAGGAAGGAGGTTCCATCCCTTGGGAGATCAGAAAAGGTGGTTCTTGAGTATATCCCACCATCTTTGGAATCAGGCCAACCACATTCCATCATTGGTAGCACAGTCCCTCTCTTAGACATCGTTCTTCTTGGTGGCTATTTGCTGTGAGGGATTGACAGTCACTTGGAGGGGAAGTCTTGGGTGAAAGGACCAGCCTTTCACTTCAAATTTCCATTGGAGGAGGGTTCTTCATTTGTTGCAGCCATTTCAGCCTTCTCCATGTATTTCCAACTCTTGAGTTGTAGTAGCTACTACAAATCTGGCATTTTTGTATAGATTTCAGCCAATCCTCTTAAAGGATTGATGTTATGTATTTTTAGGGGTTGAGATCTTGCTCCCCCTCCTTTATTTGAGCCTACATTGTTATATCATTGTATTTTCATTATTTATGCAGCAGTTCCTCATGTGACTGCGCATTCATGGCCTAGGGCTTCCTATATACAACAGTGTTTCTCATATTTGCATGTACAGTTTTCTTGAGGCTTATTGTGCCTTTCTTGAGTGATCATTCCCTCAAGGATTTGTATACTCATTTTCTGCTATGTCTTAATATGATGGCCATTGGATTCTTCGGAATTTCATGTGTATATGAATCACTGCTATTTCCATTTGATGTATTTGTTATTGCTGTAGCTGCAATGTTGGGGTTATCTTAAGAGATTCCCAATCTTGTTGTTTTTCCCTCTTGGGGATATTATCTCTTGACAACACTTTATAGAAAGAGTCTGCTAGTGGGCCAGGTAGCCTCTAGAGCTCATCCTTTGTTTAAAGGTGACAAACTCCAGTAAATGCCCCTATAGTCTATCTCTGGAATAGATTTTCTTTGTCGATTGATAATGTTTCTGAAAAAGTAACATTACAGTGGTATCAGAGCATCGAACTTGGCATAGCCTGTGAGTTCTATTTCAGAGGAGAATAATGAAGAAGATGAGCCTGAGCTCATCTATTTTTGGAACAAAGAAGAGCCTCCCTGAGGAGGAGGAGAATAAAAGGGGAGAAGAGGAAGGTCCATGCACTTCCTATTCTCTTGAAGGCCAGCATGGGAGATGCTTGGATTTTCAGATCTTAAGCAAGTACCTGGGTGACTATAAACCCCATTCTATAGAATTCAAGGGAGCTACAACGTTCCCACAATCTATTCAGTAGATAGAGGAGAGAAGGCCCTATGGGAAAGGATAAATCAGAGACAGTAGGCTTCTATTGCCTACATTTGATGGGGTTACTTCAGCTAGAGCTTGGGTGAAGAAGTTGGAGGAATTTTTATTGCTGCATCCAGTGGCAGAGAAAAAAGCAGTGGAGATTGCAACACTGCACATGAAGGAGAAAACCTATGTTTGGTGGTTCAAACCCTTGGTCCATTCAAGGGTGAGTTCTTTTGCAGACTTTGCCCAAATATTAATCCAAGCCTTTGATGGAAAGAGGACAAAGGAAGAGAAAGCCATTCCACCATGGGAGGAGAATTGCACCAATGCTGCTACAGCTTTGGAGGAGCAACCTTCTACATCTATGGATGAGGTAGCCATTACATTAGAGGAAAAAACTACTACAGCCACATAAGAAGGTCCCAAGATCCAGCAAGGTATGAGTAAAGTTCCACTTTTAATTTCAGAAAATAATCTTAAGGATGGTAGAATTTCATATGAAGAGGTCCAAGGATCAAGTCACATGGCCACTTTAGGGACTCATGATTGCACTGCGTTGTGCAAAGGGTTCAAGGAGAAGATAAGCCCTCATCCTCCCACACATTTGATGAGTTGCATTTAGCCTTTAAGGCGGGAGTGTGAACTTTTGTAGGATGAAGTAAACCATGACACCTCCATGGAGAATCATGAAATAAATTGTGAACCGGAGGAAGAGACAGTTGTTACACCATTGAAGGGATTAGTAGTGCTGTTGAACATGGGTGGAGAGGAGACATCACCTCCATCACATTTGGATCCTCATAGGTCCAACATAGTCATGGGAGAGAGGCCTTTCCTAAGAGGTGTCCAAGGAGCTGCATTTCAAACTCCCATGAAATGCAAAAAACAAGAATTGGTTTGGGAGGATGGTAGCCCTCATGGGAGGAGTACCAAAGAAGAGAAGAAGTGGCAGGATGTTTACATCATTGAGAAGAAAGGAGAAGGGATACATATTGCTGATATGACATATATATCATTCATGATACCTTCATCACATGAGTCATATGATGTGAGCATGAGGAGGCAACAAGCACTTGATTTGCTTGGGATTGATGGGAGAGAGCACAAGCATATTTTCTCTCATATGATTGATGGTGTTGCAGGAGTAGAGGAGGGCACTCTCATAGTGCAAGGGGATCACTCCTTAGCTGGGTTTGATTGGGAGGCATTTCCCTCTTGGGAGAAGCTTCATATTTGCAGCAGCATCACCAGAGTTGTTCTTGACAAGGAGCATGTCAAGGAACAAAGTTTGGCATGGGCAAGAGCCTTTTTGCATGAGCTCACAGCGCTGTCATTTGGGAGGAGGATCACATGCATAGATCCATCTATCAAATCACTTCCAGCCTATGGTAAGAGTCTTGTCTGTACCTTTGGTGATTTACATACTCTTATCATTATGATGCAATGCAGGGCTTCTCAAAGGGGCATATTTTTCATGTTGCACCATTAGCAAAATTGGGCCATACCATATGATGGAGACAACCATATTTTATATGGCCTTGGGAAAGTGCTACCTTCCATGTATGTTTAGCATTTATATTCAGCCACTCACCATGCATTATCAGAAGAAAGAACATACATTATTATTCATGAGCTGAAAAACAACTTGCCATATCATTTCTCAAAGTAGCCGTTTGGGAAACTGCGCTGTGACCACTTGGGAGACTGTTGGTACATCTATACACAACATGAAACCTTCCGCAGTTACCTCATTTTATTGCTGATTATGGTATCCTTGGATGATATTTTTTTTATCTTAGTGAAGGACATGATTAGAGGAGAGACACATGGGATGAATGTGTCCTTGATGAGGGAGGACTCCCATATTTTCTACAATACATGTTCTAAGGGGAACATGAGAGGAGGCATGGCTACAGCCACATATTTGCTTACCTGTGGGGTGAGTCATGATCTTGGTAATTTTATCCATCCATTGTATGAATATGGGCAGGTATTGGACCTTATGTTGCTGATTCACTCATCTATTTACTATTTAGTAGTAGATGTGATATTTGTTGTGCACTGCTTGCCATGCAACTACAGTGGATGAGGTTTCATTGTGACCCTATGAGGCATTGTTTGCATTTTTATGCACATGGTATAACCTACAACAAACATGTCATAAGGGAATTCTATGATGATCTTGTCCTATTCATCATAGATGACATGTCTTGGGCCAGCCGGATTATCATTGATGGAGGAGAGATCCTTGGGGGATTACTCTTCAATTTTCCATTTGAGGGAAAAAAATGTGTAGCCCATGATTAATAAATAATCTGAACCTATCATAAGTGTAGAGGAGGATAGCAAGAGGCAGGCTATAAAGCTTTCCATGATCAAATTTTAGCCCACCTTCATTTCTGGAGCTCAAGGTGGAGGGAGATTTTCCATGAGTTACCTTGTTGGGAGGCAGCTTATTATTTTTCTCATGATTTATGGCTTGAGGATGAGATATTCATATGGGGATGATAATTCCAATTATATATCAGATATTATGCCTCAAGGAGGCCCTTAGACAGCTCTTTGTTCCTTCATGGATATTTTTTTCTACATGATAGCTATTTTGGGAATGTTCACCCTAAGGCTAGATTGCATATGTTGGAGGGATAGTTTGGAGACTTGATTGCTGATATGACATCATTTTATTGAGGATATCATCACATAAGGATGCTACAGGAGGAAGGGCAGAAAGAAACTCAGTTAATCCTTGCAATTTCTTGAGGGAAAGAAATATTTTGAGAGGGGAGGACTATAATGTTCCAAATTTTTGTGGAACATTAATTTTTGTTAATTTTATATAGGAGATGAATAAAATGGGTAGGGGACCCATTATTTGCATGATTAGAGAATAAAAATCCTCTAATTATGAAAGAGGATCATGTTTGGAGCTAGATTTCACACCTCCATGTGTGAAAGGAGGTTTTTTCATAAAGGCTTGGCCAAGGTTGACCAAGTCAAACTGCATTGGCATGAGTTGGAAAGCACTAAGTGGGACAACGTAGGAGGGAAGATTCTAGAGGAAGGAAACCCTAATTTGAAGTAGGGCCCATGGAGGGAAGGATCACTTGTTTAAACGAGGATCAAGGTAGCCATTGAGATTATCTTTGATCATTTTTACATTCGAGTCTTAGAGACTTGTTGCTGCCTCTTGCTGTTCAGCAGAGCTGCAGTGCCTTCGGGCATGAGGGAGTCCTGTTTAGGATTTCCTCTCCTTCTTGAGTAGCTCATGAAGGATTGCACTCCATTCCCCATATTTAGGCATTCAGGCCATAGCTTCAGCCATCTACATCAGCGTAGTTTCTGCAGCAGATATTGTGCAGTGTTGTTGGGTGTTGTTGGGGAGGTTTCCACACACCATCCGAAGCTATTTTTTCAGAGGAAGGAGGTTCCATCCCTTGGGATATCAGAAAAGGTGGTTCTTGAGCATATCCCACCATATTTGGCATCAGGCCAACCACATTCCATCATTGGCAGCGCAATCCCTCTCTTAGACAACATTCTTCTTGGTGGCTATTTGCTGTGAGGGATTGACAGTCACTTGGAGGGGAAGTATTGGGTGAAAGGATCAACCTTTCATTTTAGATTTCCATTGGAGGAGGGTTATTCATTTTTTGTAGCCATTTCAGCCTTCTCCATGTATTTCTAGCTCTTGAGTTGCAGCAGCTACTGCAACTCCGACATTTCTGTATTATAGCATTTTTGTATAGATTTCAGCCAATCCTCTTAAAGGATTGATGTTATGTATTTTCAGGGGTTGAGATCTTGCTCCCCCTCCTTTATTTGAGCCTAAATTGTTATATCATTGTATTTTAATTATTTATGCAACAGTTTCTCATGTGAATGCACAGTCATGGCCTAGGGCTTCCTATATATAGCAGTGTTTCTCATATTTTCATGTACAGTTTTCTTGAGGCTTATTGTGCCTTGCTTGAGTGATCATTCCCTCAAGGATTTGTATACTCATTTGCTACTATGTATTAATATGATGGCCATTGGATTCTCTGGCATTTCATGTGTATATGAATCACTGCTATTTCCATTTGATGTATTTTTTATTGCTGTAGCTGCAATGTTGGGGTTATCTTAAGATATTCCCAATATTGTTGTTCTTCCCTCTTGGGGATATTATCTCTTGACAACACTCTATAGACAGAGTCTGCTAGTGGGCCAGGTAGTATCTGGAGCTCATCCTTTGTTTAAAGGTGACAAATCCAGTAAATGCCCCTACAGTCTATCTCCGGAATAGATTTTCTTTGTCGATTGATAATGTTTCTGAAAAAGGAACATTACATTTTCGTATTAAATGAATTCAGCATGTGAAAACAGTTTGTGTTATATCAAATAGAATTTAAGATCTTAACGGCTTTAAAACGATTGATAGATCTTACGTACAAGGCCATGTGAAATATTAAATTAGGAATTATGAAAGATGATTGATAGATTGACATCATCTCGCGTGCATTAGAAGTAAATGATTGATTTACTCTTATAAGACTCCTTATATGTTAAATTCGCTTCGCTCTCATGAAATCAATTATTTGGTTGAAGAAGTTCAAAATGAGAAAAAGAGGCAAGGAAATCTCTCAAACATCATCCATAGAAGACACAGATATTTCTTCATTATTTTCAGACATCGTTTGCAATAAAGGCTGTGGCAGTTCGTCATGGGAGGCAATGTACAAACTCTTCGAAGATGAAGGACCAAGGGTGATAGACAAAGTTTTTGATACAGGAACTGTTTCTACCTTTGATGCAAGCCTTTTTGACGCTGCATTCTCTCACATTCATAGGATAGCGGCGAGACCAAAGATTCTTCCTTATACAGACATGGTTAAGTGGGCAGTTGGCCACTTAAAAATTGAAGATAGAATTTTCAAGAATTCGAGAGGAGATATTATGGGTTCTTTCAAAGCAGAGGATTTAGCAGCAATGTATAATTTACCAACCCCACAGCAGAAATACGACAATAAGTATGTGTAAAATTTCAAAGAAAAACATCCAAATCTTATCAAAGTCATCCAAGAATGGAAGGAAAATGAAGGGAAATTGAAGCAAGATAAATCTGGTACGTACCCAATTGCACAAATTCCTAATCCTTATTGTTATGCCACCGGTATGTTGTGTAGAATATTTTCCAAGCCTGATAGTACTATATTTTCAAGAGATTGGGTTCCCCTAATTGACGCAATTGTCAATTCGTCTATCCTAAATTGGGCATACATTCTATCCAATTACCTAGCCAAGCATATCATTGAATATAGGAATAAAAGAAGTGTTTTGCTCAAAGAAATGCCTCCGTTTTATATGTATGCTTATGTCATGGACACCATTTTTTTTACTTCTAATTTTCCTACCATGGGTTGGAAATGTACCACCAAAAACCCTACCCCGATTCATATTTACCATAGAGAACTCTGGGATTCCGAGTTCCACTTACACTTCTATAAAATCTACTACGTAGTCATATTGCCCATGCATAAGATGATTTTCAACAAAAAGGCTCCTAGGGTTTCAGAAGAAGCCAATGTAGATATTATTCCCGTAGCAAGATGGTTTGCTGAAGAAATTTTCACATATATTAAAGTATTTAGGAGTCATGCTTCTCCCCATATTTTACCTTACTATGTTCCAGATAAATTACTTGCAAAAGAAATAGCATATCAGCTTGTCAACGATGTCACAAAGTAGTTAAAAGATGGTAAAAAGGTTATTTGGCCTACTTTCCCTCTACAGTGTGGCACCTTTGCTCTGGCTAATATTGGCCATACATACAAAGAGGTTCCCAAGATTCAGTTGTTGAAATTGGAATTTATGCCAGGAAGATTATATGATCCCAATGATGTGATTAAAAATTACATCACAGAGCTAAAAATGAAGCCTTTTGTAAAGGAAGAAGATGAATTTGATGATTTCTTCCAAGGCATGGAAAATTTCTCTGATATTACCAAATACGTTTCTATTCAATTAAGTCAAGAAGATGCTGAAGCTTTTCAAGCATATAGAAACAAGAGACTAGAAAAGGTTCCTTTAAATTTGTTGACTATCGAAGATGAAAACCACACTCCAAGTGTTAGTATAGATGATGAAATGAAAGATATATTTGAAAATGAATCAGTTCAATCACAACAACAGTCTGATGATTCAGATCAATCTGAGGAATCCGAATCTAAGAAAGCAAATTTAGAAATTGACCAAATTCTTCAAGAGATAGAAGTGCTGGAGAAAACAAAGAACAATTTGACAAAATCAAATTCAGAAACAATTCAGCATACTCATAGCATGTTAGATCAATTCAATCTGTCTCAAGTAAAATATCTAATGAATGAATGGGAAGAATTTTCTAAAGCAATAAAGACTTCCAAAGAAAATCCCTATATTGATCAAACATCATGTTTTCAAACACCAGAATCTTCACATAAAATAGTTGACACTGTCAATCCGCTACAAAGAGTTCCAGTAGTGCATGAAAAATAAATCATACTGTCCTACCCTACAGATCAGATAGTTCTGCAGATTGAATATATTCTGTCATTTGACATTTTCTACAGTCCTAGCTACAAAGCTGTGGTTAAAAGGAATAAAAGAAGAAGGATTGATGAAACAACTCCAAAACCAACAGATGAATCAATTGATGTACTTTGGAAGGATTCCTCAGATTATCCCACTAAACATCTAGCCAAGTTATCACAATATGCAGGGGCATATGCCACCGCTACTGTTGATAAAGCTACTGAGGTTAGAATATTGTTGAAACAAAAGGAAGCCAGAGTACAAGAATTAGAACAATTGTTAAATGAAGAGAAAGCCAAGTCCATTGAGCAGAGAAAAATAAACACAGCTCAATTTCACAAAGATATTGAAAGCCTCAAATTGAAGTCTCAGATAGAGCTTAATGAAAAGAAATCACATATGGAAAGAGAAATGACTGAATTATAGAGTCAACCATAGTTAGAACAATTCATCAAAGAAGCACTTGATGTAAACACTCTGTTAAAGAAAGAACAAGAAATGTTTTGTCACCAGGCTTCCATGATTTATTCTTATTGTGATTCCAATAACATAATGATTCAGCAAATAGCAATTCAGAAACTGGAATGTGAAAGACTTGAAAAGAAAATTGAAGAACACATTCAGTGGAAAATTTCAGATACATGAAAGCAAGCTAATCTACCACAAATAGATAAGCTTCACAAATAATTGTTATTTACAGAATGGAGAGAACAAATTAATCAAGCAGAGAAAGCAGCGACCAAGACGTCCAAGAAATCAAATGAGATTATTTAGTCTATATATGATCAATTGTTTAAAACAAAAATTCTTAAATAAAACACGTTTGATGTGTTTTCAAGAACAAAGGAAGTAGAAATAAAATGGAGACAGAGAGCAGATACACAAGAGGAAATGATCAAAAAATTTAATAAGTTTGATCAGGAAAATTACTGGAATTTTCTAATCAAACCTTACCATCAACATCAAACTCTTCAGTCTCTTACAAATTCGGCAAAAAGATCTCAGTCAATAATCTCAAATGCTATTTTCAAGGGACAGATTCTGTCACGGATATCATAGCCAGCTCAGCTTAAAGCAATGCTAGATGTTTGTCAAATTCGTGATCATACTCAGAAAGAAGGGCAGGATTCGCAAAATCAGGATTGTTAGTTCAAAGTTCCTAGATTATTGTTTAAGTTAAGTTTTTAGAGAAAGGTTGTTTGAAACCTCCTCTACATTTTTGTAATGATTTAATTTTAGTTTTAGTTAGTTTATTATTTAAACCCTTCTCATGCATTTAAAGAAGGGTCTAGAATTTTATTGAGAACATTTGCAAAGAATGCTTAATTGTAAGTAAGTTTGTGAATGCCTTGATAAAGTAATGGAACACAACCTTTTCAGTTATATATATCATTTTGTTGATCATTGTTGATGCACTTTTCTATTCTTTGAAAGAATTATTGATAGAAAATTTGAATGTAGCCTATTATTTTTTATCAGATGAACAGAGCAGTACACATCTGGTACTATTATCATGTATGCTAATTCTGTTTTTGAATATTAGTGATGAATACAACTTTCATGAATTATATATGAAATCAATTTTTTTTTTCTGAAATATCAGTTGCATTATTGTATGATATACAGATAGAAATTGGTTTGTTTTATATATGATCATCAGATATATGCAATAAATTTCTCATTTTCTTTTGATTAACTATTTTTTCAAGAGAATCATCTTACAAAGTAATAATTCTATTAAATCTGTGATGATCTTCATCATCACATATTGAATAGATATCATTCTAGATCGCATAAAAATAATATTATCCCAGGTTAGATTAAATTAGACTTAAATTCAAAGTTTTGCATTTTAGAATAAATTTGTTTTAGTTTTTAGTAATTCTTTATGCAAATCCTTTGAGAGAAACCCAACAATCAAACAAAAACCCAAATCTGGGAAACTGGTCCCATTATATCCAGTCGGAGCCACTATCCCAAATGGAAAATTAACTATCTTAAGGTTCGGACCGGGTGGTTATCCCCCTTTGTTGTTGCCATAGATTTCTGAGGCCTCAACACCCTCTAAGAGCATCTTGTATGTATGGCTGAATTCTAGATCGCTCTTGTAGAGAAGCAGCTAATCAGAAGTCTCGTGCCCACAAGAGTTGAGCACAGTGGTTAGAGCCATGATTGGTGGTTCGATGAGGCAACATACAACATTATTGGTGCCTCCCTTCTTGTAATTTATGTTCAAATGATACCATTGTAGATATGTGGACCATTTATGATGGTAATCATTCTAAAACTTCCCTTGTGTATGTATGAAATGTAGGGGTCAATGGTCTATGTGGATGACCGTTTCCTTCCCCAAAATGTAATGCTTCCATTTTCAGCAAGCCTGCACAATGGAATACATCTCTTTTTCATAAGTGGGATACTTCCAGACTGTGTCAGAAAATGTCTCATTATGATATGTCAGTGGATGATCTAGTTGAGTAAGAATTACCCCGATATCATAGTCAGAGGCATTTGTTTCAATCTCAAATGGTTGTTGCAAGTTTGATAATGTGAGCACTGGGGCAGAGTAGAGGCAATGTTTCCACTCTATGAACGCCTTCTATTGAGATTCAAACCAAAATAATTATTCTTTCACTCCTACCTTGGTGACTTGACTCAAGGGCCAAGTGATATGAGAGAATCCCAACATGAACCTGCAGTAGAAATTAACAAGACCTAGAAAGTTGTGGAGCTCTGTTAAAGTGGTTGGGGCTAGAAAATATTGAATGAATTGGATCTTGCTTGGATCCACATGCACCCCCACTCATCAATAATGTATCCCAGATATTGAACCTAGGTCATGCCAAAAGTGCACTTCTCCAAATTGGCACACAACTTGTGTTGCCGCAGTGTTTGGAGGACTTGCTGGATGCGGGGGAAGTGCTCTTCCCAGGTCTGGCTAAGTATCAGGATGTCATCCAAGTACACTAATACAAATGAGTTGATGAACGACCATAATATTTCATCCATCAACCCCATGAAGGTTTCCGGAGCATTCATCAACCATTAGAAAAGGCCTTCCTTGTATTTGAAGGCAGTATTCCACACATCAGAGGGTTCAATTGGTACCTGGTGATACCTGGACTTCAAGTCAATCTTGCTAAAATATTTTCCCCCTTGAGTTGTTCCAGAAGGTCATAAATCTGTGGGATCGGGTACCTATTTTGAAAATTTATCTTGTTCAACGCCCGATAGTCAATACAGAGTTTCCAACTCCCATCCTTCTTCTGCAAAAGCTCTTGAATATGCCTCTTGATTTGATCATTCTCCATAATAGAGCGCCAATAGAATGGTCCATTGGGCAGCGACACACCTGGGGTCAGATCGATGGGGTGCTTGACTTGACAATGTAAGGCACCCCTGCGGGTGAGGTGAAGATGTCCCCGTACTCCGAAATGGTCGTGTACATTTTTTTTATCGCATGGAGGAGCCAGGTGTGGAGGTCGTGGCCATGGTATGCTTCTTGCCCTGAGGGTATATCATCAAGAAAACAAATTTCCCAGTTTTGGAAATGAGCTTACTGCATTGTTTTGCGGTAACCAAAGAGATGGCCAAATTATTGCCAAAATTAATAATAATGACACGAGGTTGGGACTCATACACAACATGTCACTTCCATAAGTATGGTTGGCCTAATAATACATCAAAAACATCAAGATGAGCAGTGTCACATAATACATCATCTGTGAAGGGGTTGATGTTGTAGGGAAGGCGACACTAATGGCTAATGCAGAGATCTCATTCTCAGTGAAGTCACCCAATGGTATGCGATTGTGGGTGTGTTGTGGTTGGAAAGCCTAGATGCTTCACGACCTCTTCTAAAATGAGGTTATTTTGAATCTTGTTGTCGATAATGAATTGTAGCGGGGAATCCTTTACCCATATCTATGAATGGAAGAGGCGCTCCCCCTCCTTTGGATCTTCCGGTTCCTCCTTCTGGATCTTCATGGTGGCAACAGTGGCATTGGGCTCCCCATCGATAATTTTCTTCCCTTTGTCATTTCCCTTGTCAAGTTCTGATTTAGAGTCGGCACATGCATCTGATTCAGAAGCCTTCAGCTCAGCCACCAGTGACCGCTTGACCCGACACTCACTTGCGTTGTGAGTGGAGCTCTTATGGAACTCACACCACTTTCCTGTGTCCTTCTTTGGATTCATTGTTTTTTTCTTTGCTTGCGACTTTGGAAGGTTATCCTGGGCCTCCCTGTGTTGGATTTTTCCTTTTTTCTACCGTTTCAGGTCACCTTTACCTTGCTTCTGATTCACAGATCCAAAATCTTGCTTCTTATGTTTGAAATTCTCATCAATAATGGAAACATGCCAGTATGCTGCACCAAGTGAGGATATTTCGAGGAACTCCATTTCCTCCTAAATGTATTTGTGTAGACAACTGTGGTACTTCAACACCAAATGTTTCTCCAAATATTTGATACCCAATTTTGTGCGCAGGGTATGGAACAGATATGTCAGATCATGCACATATTGATCCCTTTGTTTCTGCATCGTAGTAAATTATATGTAATTGTCCTCATACCTCCCTATGGGATAATATTGTTCCTTGATGGCATCTCAGAAAGAATCGCAAGTGGGTGCAAAAAAAAATTGAGACGGTTCCCTATTGACCTTTTTCTCACAGTAGGTTTTCCACCAGTCCTTGACATGGGTGGTGGCTTTGAGGAGTGCAAAAGTAACCTTTTCCCGGTTGGAAAAGTCATGAATCGAGAAATACCATTCTAATAAATTCAACCATATATCTATGATGTATGCATATATTTGACCCTCAAACATGGGAATGTCAAATTTTACTTGTACCTTAAAAGGAGTTGTGCCTCTAGAGTGGCTGCTAGATGTAGATGCGCCACCGATGGGTAGTCGTTCAAGGATCTGGGAAAAGCTATCCATTATCACATTCCTTTGTTTTTATGGGGCCTCCTTAATCAATATTTGATATGATATCCAGCTCCCTCATCTTTCTTTTCATCCCCCATGGGCATCTGTCGGGTTTTGGGAGTCTGAACTTGCAAAGGTTCAACCAGTTCGAGCCCTAACTCCTTATACCCCGACATCATTGGGGACATGGAAAGAAGGATCAAGAAAGAGCAAAGCACTCTGATACCACTAATCCAGACTTATGCAGGAACACAATAAAATACATAAATACAAATAAACACATCGATGCAATAGAAATATGACTTCATTTGATTAATATCACATAACTGAAATATGCTTACAAATAGAATGGAAATAAAATAGCTAGGGCGCTGGTAGACTATCTCTAAGAAGAGATGTTGTGGCTACAGGACTCTGAATTGTGTTAAAATGAGGCTCGAAGGCCTATTTATTATTGAGAAATAATAAAAAACCCTAAACATCCGAAAACCTAAACCTAGGAGATGAAACACCAAAATATGGGCCCCGTTGTGATAAATTGGTACATCAATTTCCCGGGGTCGTAACTTTGGCATACAATCTTCGTTTGAAGCACATGATACCTCCTAATAAATATATATATTCAAGGAATAAAACTATTGATAGTGGATATTGATTGAAATACCCACAATCTTCGAAGGTGATTTTCTAAAAAAGCGTCGTTTAGGTCCTCAAAACGGCTCTGGAAGTTCAAGACCCAAAAAACTACCAAAAATAGTAAATTGTGCTATGATTAAGGAAATTGATAAACTAAAAGAAACAATATGGGGGTCCAAGTGGAATAGTTGGGTGGCCACCAATATCGACCTTGATCATTCCTCCCCCCTTAGGAAGTAATGGTCCCCATTACGTTGAGTTCCTCCATGAGATGAGGAAACTTTTGTTGAACTTGGTCCCGGGTGAGCCACTTGCCCTGGGGAAGGAGTTTTCCTGCTTTTACAATTCGATATAGTTGGATCCTCTGTTGGTGGGTTTTCTTATTCTGTGTATCCATGATCCAATCGTTTGTGGCTTTTTCCATGTAGTCTTGGTTTAACTTTATTGGTGTGAGTTGTTTTGCCATGTCAGATCTGTCCAGTAGAGGTGGAAAGCAGGGTCAAAGGGGGTCCACATTCAACACTTGGTGTAGACCAAGGAATGGTGGTAAGTGGAGCTCAAAGGCATTGTCTCCTATGGCCTTGGTAATGGTGTATGGCCCATATCAGAGTGGGAAAAGCTTGCGGTGGTGTCCAACGAGACACTTGGTCGCCCACTTGGAAGTTGCGTGACACCCGATGTTGATCATGTCGATGATTGTACTTAGCATTGTCCCTGTCCAATATTTCATGAACCTATTGGCGTATGTGTTGAATGTTATCAATGAATTTTTTTGCCTTGTCAGCTTCATAATAGACATGAGTCAAATCGGCCTGAGTAGCCGCAAATGGCATGGCTACACAAATGGGACATAGTGGTTGGAATACCAAGCCCACCTAAAAGGGGTTGTGGCTGGTTGAGATGTGGAGATACCGGCTATATTTTTGTTGTAAATATGGGAGCCTCTCATCCCATGTGTGTGGATGCTTAGAGTTGTACATGTAGAGAATGTGTACGATCATCCTGTTTATGACCTCTATCTGGCCATCAGTTTGGGGATGGAAAGTTGTGGACTTGATGAGCTTGGTGTCCAACATTGACCAGAGGTTAGAACAAAATTTACTGAGGCACTTGTTTTCCTGATTAGAGATGATAGAATGTGGGATCCAAAAGTGTACCCACACTCGTTCAAAGACAAGTTTAGTAGTGGCTTTTGCTGTGATATTATTTTTGCAAACCGCCATAATGGTGATTTTCGAGAATATGTCGACGAACACGAAAAAACAGTCATTTCCATGCTTATTAGAAGGAAGGCCCGACATGTAATCCATGGAGATGGATTCTCAAGGTCGACTAGGGGTAGGCAGTGGAGTATAGAGGCCTTTCTTCTTGATGGCAAATTTGGAAATGACGCAGGAAGTGCAAGATCTGATGTATTTCCCGACATTTTTTCCAAGGTTCGGAAAATTTAAATACTTCTACAGTATTGCCACTATTTTCTCGACCCTGAAACTCCCAACAACCTGAAGGTACTTCACTTCCAAATTCATATTGAAATGCTCGTTTGAAGGAATACAAAGGTGTCCCAAGTGACATAGCAGTGCATCCTGGAGGTGAAAATTTAGAACTTTTTTACCCTCCAAGAGAATATTTTATGTGTGGAAAAATTCTAGATCACTCTTATAAAGAAGCAGCCAATCAGAATTCTCATGCCCACAAGAGTTGAGTACGGTAGTTTTTGGGTGCAGGAACTACGCTTAAGCAAACTCCTCAACACTTAATTGTCAACCCGAGGGATTCGTAAACTTAGAGACGAGCACAAGCAATGCCAAAGATGGTATGAATCTCTCTGATATAAATCCCTACTTCTTTTGAAGGAAATATTGCAGAATTAAATAAATACTAGAAAAATATAACTTGAGTCATCAAAGTAATCTAAGATTGAAACAAGAAATAATGCATTTGCGAAAATGAGATCAAAGATAAAAAGGCAATCACTCTAGCTGATTATGCTTGACTATTAAGAGTGTGTTTCTCTTCAGCAGAGGCACTTTAGCAGTCTTGTTAAATGGGCCCTTAAATCTTCTTCCTTAGATATTTCCTTCTTACATTAATCTGTCCTGCACTAGTGCAGGATCAAAGTTTTATGTAGAAGGTATAAACGGTGTCTTTACTGAAGGCTTTTCTACTTCATGCAGGGGCTCGAACTATTCAAGGTTCAGAGCACTCAGATCCTGTGACAAGAAAATATTTCTTACACCAAATCAGAGTTTCCTGCACTTGGCTTTTGATTCTCGAAATGATTGTTTAATTGTCACAAGTGTTGCTTTGCTGTAAAACCAGATTGCATATATGAAAAGTAAATGTTTCTGAATTTAACGAAGTGCAGAAATAAAGAAACATAAACATCTATCCTATCATAACCTTTCGATGAAATAAAGTTGCGGAAAGTAAATAAAGACTTGCTGTAACACATCAACGTGCGCTGGTGCAGGTGTATGTTTCCTTCTTGGACCAGGCGGAAAATCCAACCAACCAAAACTGCAGAAATGAAATGTCACACCAACGTTCACTGGTGCAGGATGATTTCTCCTTCTTGGACCAGGCAGAGAAAGCCAATCCAAAATCAGTGCGGGAAAGTAAATTGCAGGAAAATAACTTGCAGGAAATAACTTGCTGGAAAATAAATTCTATTTACTCCACGCAATGGATCCGTTTCACACAGACAAGAATTTATGCGCTAAAAGCTAAATCACACTTTGAAAATAAAACATGAATTACAGAAATAAAGGAATGGGGAAATATGCTGGGTTGGTTGGGCCCTAGCCAACCAGCGCGTTTTCCTCTTAAGCGAAAATGCTACTCAGCATTTAATTTAATTAATCATCAAACCATAAAAACACGATTCATGAAACTGAGGCGGAATTCCTTTTTATTAGATCATTAAGGAAAATACATGCGTAAATACATGTTTAGCCCAGATTTGGGCGATACAAAAATAACCTGCTATCGCCTCTCTATTCTTCTCTATTCTCCAAAAAATTTTGCTACCAAGTCCTATTTCCAAATTACATTATATATATCTGTTGGCCGAAGGCTGAAACAAATTGTTCAACTTTTTTATAACAAAATGCAAACTTTAGATTATTTGGTCTTCAAAATGAAACGGTTTTGCAAAACTGGCCTTCAGCTTCCACACTTCATGGATCTAATCATTGTCTGCCTTCGGATTACGTGCTGTCGTGGTGGAAACTTCTTGAGTCAAGGCGGTGATCGAGAGGGTCAGATCCGTCGTGAAGATCTGTTGTGTTGGTCATGGTACAGGATCCGATCCTGCACTAGGATTAGCAATCACGATAAGCATTCTAACCACCAAACAACATTGGAGATATCGATGAGTTACAAAGAATAATTTAAAAGTAAGAAATCATATAATAAATATTTAAGAAATGCTAAATCGAATTAAAATATGAAGAATAAAGGTTTGTTCAAAATATGTCACCATGCTTGGATTGGTGCAAGATGAGGGTGCATAAAGGAGGTGAAACAGGGGTAAATGGTTATGATTTAGGAAGGGAAAAGTAGTAAAAAGAGAACAAATTAGGGGGATAACATCCTCCCATCCCTAATCTGTTGTGTGTCCTCACACAATTTTTTACCTCTAAAAAAAACTTCAAAATTTTGAGCATTCCAACTCACTCTTGCTTCGACATACTATCATCAGTCTGAAGTGTTTAAGACTTCCTCTTTTCGTTGCTCTTCAATTTATTCGTCACCTTTTTAAGCTATCTGAAACACTGTGAAGCATGGTACTTCCATACCCTGACTTCTCCTTTATTATTTTGGATCTTCGTCATGAAATCTTCCTTTTTCTGTTCTTTTTCTTCTTGTGTTTTGGCTACGAGCTGCTCTAAATTCTGTACTTGAAGCAAAATGTTGGGTGCATGAATTACACTCAAGCAAACTCCTCAACACTTAATTGTCAACTCGGGGGATTCGTAAACTTAGAGACGAAGCACAGGAAATGCCAGAGATGGTATGAATCTCTTTGATATAAATCCCTACTTTTTTGAAGGAAATATTGCAGAATTAAATCAAGACGAGAAAAAGATAACTTGAGTCATCAAAGTAATCTAAGATTGAAACAAGAAAGAATGCATTTGCGAAAAGGAGATCAAAGATAAAAAGGAAATCACTCTAGCTGATTATGCTTGACTATTAAGAGTGTGTTTCTCTTTAGTAGAGGCACTTTAGCAGTCTCGTTAAATGGGCCCTTAAATCTGCTTCCTTAGAGATTTCCTTCTTACATTAATATGTCCTGCACTAGTGCTTGCACCAGTGCAGGATTAGAGTTTTATGTAGAAGGTATAAAATGTGTCTTTACTGAAGGCTTTTCTACTTCATGCAGGGGCTCAAACTGTTCAAGGTTTAGATCACTCAAATCCTGTGACAAGAAACTAGTTCCTACACCAAATCAGAGTTTCCTGCACTTGGCTTTTGATTCCTGAAATGATTGTTTAATTGTCACAAGTGTTTCTTTGCTATAAAACCAGATTACATATATGAAAAGTAAATGTTTCTAAATTTAACGAAGTGCAGAAATAAAGAAACATAAACATCTATCCTGTCATAACCATTCAATGAAAGAAAGTTGCGGAAAGTAAATAAAGACTTGTTGTAACACACCAACGTGCGCTGGTGCAGGTGTATGTTTCCTGCTTGGACCAGGCGGAAAAGCCAATCAACCAAAACTACAGAAAATAAATGTCACACCAACATGCACTGGTGCGGGATGATTTCTCCTGCTTGGACCAGGCAGAGAAAGCCAATCCGAAATCAGTGTGGGAAAGTAAATTGCAGGAAAATAAATTGCAGAAAAATAACTTGCAGGAAAATAAATTCTATTTACTCCACGCAACGGATCCGTTTCACACAGATAGAAATTTATGCGCTAAAAGCTAAATCACACTTTGAAAATAAAACATGAATTACAGAAAGAAAGGAATGGGGAAAACGTGCTGGGTTGGTTGGGCCCTATCCAACCAACACGTTTCCCTCTGAAGCGAAAAATCTACTCAACACTTAATTTAATTAATCATCAAACCATAAAAACACGATTCATGAAACTGAGGTGAAATTCCTTTTTATTAGATCATTGAGGCAAATACATGCGTGAATGCACGTTCAGCCCAGATTTGGTGATAACAAAATAACTTGCTATCGCCTCTTTGTTCTTCTCTATTCTCAAAAAACTTTCGCTACCAAGTCCTATTTACAAATTACATTATATAGATCTGTTGGCAGAAGGCTAAAACAGATCGTTCAATAGTTTTATAACAAAATGCAAAATTTAGATTGTTCGGTCTTCAAAATGAAACAGTTTTGTAAAACTGGCCTTCAGCTTCCACACTTTATGGATCTAATCTTTGGCTACTTTCGGATTACGTGCTGTCGTGGCGGAAACTACTTGAGTTAAGGCAGTGATCGAGAGGGTCGGATCCACCGTGAAGATCTGTTGTGTTGGTCATGGTACATGATCCGATCTTGCACTAGGATCAGTAATCATGATAAGCATTCTAACCACCAAACAACATTGGATATATTGATGAGTTACAAAGAATAATTTAAAAGTAAGAAATCATATAATATATATTTAATAAATGCTAAATGAAATTAAAATATGAAGAATAAAGGTTTGTGCAAAATATGTCACCATGCTTGGGCTGGTGCAGGATGAGGGTGCATAAAGGAGGTGAAACAGGGGTAAATGGTTATGATTTAGGAAGGGAAAAGTAGTAAAAAGAGAACAAATTAGGGGGCTAAAATCCTCCCATCCCTAAGATGTTGTGTGTCCTCACACAACTTTTTACCTCTGCAAGAAACTTCAAAATTTTGAGCGTTCCAGCTCACTCCTGCTCCGGCATACTATCATCAGTCTACAGTGTTTCAGACTTCCTCTTTTTGCTGCTCTTCAATTTATTCATCACCTTTTTAAGCTGTTTGAAACGCTGTGAAGCAAAGTACTTCCATACCCTGACTTCTCCTTTCTTCTTTTGGATCTCCGCCGTGAACTCTTCCTTATTCTGTTCTTTTTCTTCTTGTGTTTTGGCTACGAGCTGCTCTAAATTCTGTACTTGAAGCTCGAGCTCAAGTATCCGAGTAGCAGAAGCTACCGAATATTCTTCCTTTTCTATATCAACAGGGGCTATATTTTCTTCAGGGACCTCAGTATCCCTTGGAGTTTCAGTCAACACTTCTTCTTTTTCCGGTTCTTTTTCTTCTTGTAACTCTTCTAGTTCTTCTTCTTCTTCCTACTCTTTCGGCTCTTCTTCTTCTACTTCCACTTCTTTCAGCTCTTCTTCTTCTTGAGCCAGTTCTATTTCTTCTTGTGCCGGTTCTTCCTTTTCCTATGCCGACTCTTCCTTATTCTGTGTCGAATCTTCCGGTTCCTGTGCTGTCTCTTCTGGCTCTGGTCCGTCTTGCACTAGTGTAGGAGGGGACTCGATATCTTGTGGAGACTGTGGTTCTACACTTGCATCAGGTTCATCACCCTTTTTCTGACTTTGTTTAAGGAAATTGGCAACAATATATCATCTTTGACCTTGACATATTTTGCTGCATCCACAAGGACTGACAACAAATTGTCTTCCTCAGGGGTGTGTTCATGTACCGGTGGAGATTCTTCGAAAGGTGTACCGCTGTCTTCTGTTTCTTTGGAGATGGAACCATTTTTTCTGCTGATTTCCCAGTTCGTTTTCTTCGCACTCTTACTCGGTCCTTTTCTCGTACTGGTGGGGTTCTCCGTTTCCTTTAGCTGTTCCAACAACGTCTCCCAGGTCATTTTTTTAGTCTTCAAATGTTTCTGGACCAAGATATTAATTAGGCCGTGATGATACAATTTCTTATCGATCTGGTTCGCTTGTGCTCCCTGTACACCTTTGGCCATCTTCTCTAAAATCTTAAGCAAAAATTAAGTGAAATCCATCCTCCATCGGACGTGTTTTCCGGGTTCAAAATGTTGCAGCATCCTGAAATGATACACAAAGGTGAGGGAGTACCTCCCCTCACAAGTCACGAATTTCTGAAGAATAAAAACGAGGTCCCGCCATTGCCTCAGCAGGGTGCTGCGCGAGACTCCTTTCTTCCAATTTACATTCATGTCTTTATCAACAAAGAAACCCTGCCAGTGCTTCCTCTCGAGCTTCTTATTTTTAAAGTACTGCACACTGGTGTTCTATAAGCCTGTCGCTACTGCTATCGATTTCTCCGTGACTTTAAATCTCAGGGGCCCAATCTTTACATGGACATTCTTAAAACTCTGTGCAAACTATAGGGCCACCTCCCTGTTGTGCCCGTTAAATTTCTGCAGGAACGAAAGAAAGCCCGAGTCTCGCAATAGTGAAAGACTATTGCGAAAATTGGCGGTCTGATCTACCTTGCTGAGGGACGATGGTTCAAAATGAATAGGCAGCATGGCTGCTAACAGTTATGAACAGTCCAGTGAAAGCTACATGCAACACCGGAAAATTGAGCTTTTTATAAATAGGGATCCAATCGCCTCCCGTCTTTTCTGTCTCATCACTAATTCCTTCCACCGAACTAGCCGTAGTTGCTTGGCATCTTTGAATTGTGCCGAATTGGTATTGGTGGTGGAGGTTTTAACGACTAGGTAAGGGAATGATATGTGTGAAAGGAAATTAAGGTTATGGCAGAATAAGGAGTAATTGTGCTTAAGCAATGGTTAAATATTCGCACATTCTTTCATAATTCAAAAAAAATCTTTAGCATTCATTAAAAATAATCATGATTCTTAACTCTTAAAAAAACTTTGTACTTTGAAAATATTTATCCTAGTTGATATGATAGCATAGGTACTTATTACTAGATGAAATAATTTCTTATAACTTTGATGATGACCACTTTTCCTATGGCGTACACTTCTGAAAAGGAGAAATATTATGCTTTGGATGAGGTGCATGCTTGCATTGTTATGCTTACACCACTTGACTAAGCTATTCTGTTGGTATCTATTTACATTGTTATATAGGACAACATGCTTGCACTGGTGCAAGCATAATATTTAAAAAACAAAGAATTTAAATGAAATATAGGCTGAACTTCTGATAGTTTCCTCAATTCGGGAATTTTTCTTCGCCCTTTCTTGATGCTTCAGAGCATATCCTTTTGCTCTGTGTATAAGATTCTGCAATAAATTCATGAGGGAACAAAGAAGTGGGAACGGGGAATTTTTAGAATGGGAAGGAATTTCATTACAGGGATTCCATGAATAGTACCATAGAGGGAATAAACAGAAGTGGGATAGGAAAAAAAAATTCAGCGGTAAGTGGGATTTTTACGAAGTGGATAGGGTAAATTTAGAAGAATATGGGAAGGTAGATTATACTAGGGTTCCAAGAAGAAAACTGGGGGATCATTACGAAATGGGATATGAAGAAAGGAATAAAATTTTCTAGAAGGTTTGCCTGCATTGGTGCAAGAAAAAAAATAATTGCAGCTAGAATTAAGCGTTACTTGAAAATAAAAATATCCATGCTAATTACCCCAATTGTATAAATTTTGGCTCTGCTGAACCTAATTTTACTTCGGTGGTTACTAGCATATATAAAGATCAAGCAACATTCTCTTTTTATTATAAATTTTTGATCTTCCCGCCAGCAAGCTGGTTTTCAGGTTGACCCTTCTGTAATCATGTCAGCGAGCTGATTTTCACAATTACATGAAATTATTTATTTTCTTTAATTTTTTTTATTTTTATTAGATTTATTTTTTCCTTGAGAACAGGAAGAGTTCATGTTTTCAAAAATTTGGTTTTACCACTACCATCCCAAATTGTTGTTGGACTTGCTGTGTAAAATCTTTCTTGGCAAGCGGCTAAAAATACTTATTTAATCTATGCCCATTTACCAACAATACTGAATCTTGTCCATCAATAGTTTTGACTTCTACTGCTCCATTCTCAAATACTCAGATCACTTCATAAGGCCCCATCCAACGTGTATGGAACTTACCTTTAAAAATTTTAAATCTAGAATCATAGAGGAGTACTCAATCACCTGGTTGGAACTGCTTTTTCTGAATAATCTTGTAACGCCACCTTTTCCGTTGCTGCTAAATTAGGATGTTTTGTTGAACAACATCTCTATGAAATTCATCTAACTCATTTAATTGAGGAAGACACTACTGTTGTGCCTTAGGAGATATAATCCTAACTGAACTGCAGTTTTGAAGGTTTTGATCTGGAACTCAATCGGTAACAAAACCTATTTGCCATATACCAACTCATATGGTGTATGTCCCATGCTATTTCTCCAAGTGGTTCTGTATGCCCACAAAGCTTCTGGTAATCTTTCAGCCCAGTATTTCCGATGCATATTGACTGTATTTGTAAGAATGGACTCGATCACTTTGTTTGTAGATTCCACCTGGCCATTTGCTTGCGGGTGATACGGCGTGGATTTCCTGTGCCGAATCTTGTATTGTTCCATCAAACCCTATACCAAATTAGAAATAAATTGTGGACCATTATCAGAAACAATTTCTCTAGGCACACCAAGTCTAGTAAAGATTTTACAAAAAAGAAAATCAACAACAACTTTTTCTGTAGCAAAAGAAATAGCTTTAGCTTCTACCCATTTTGTAACGAAATTTGTACAAACCAAAATATGATTTTTACTTAAGGATGTTGGATTTATTGGCCCTATAAAATCAATAGCCCATTTTTCGAAAGAATCAATCATAACTTGGGGGCATAAAGGCATTTCATTGGTTTGATTAGGCTGGCCCATTCGTTGACAACTATCACATTGCCTGACATATTGCATGGCATCCTTAAACAAGGAAGGCCAAAAGTAACCAACACATAATACTTTATATGAAGTCCGCTTATCAGCGAAGTGGCCTCCACATGGTTCATCATGAGAATATTTCAATATTTCAAACACTTCCTCCTCTCTTACACATATACGAATAATTAGATCTGGACTAGTGTCAAAGAGGTCTCCTTGAATCCAGGAATATGCAACACTTTTTTGAATAATATTCCTCTTCTCACGAGCATATAAGTGAGGTGGTGTTTTTCCAGTAACCAAGTAATTAGCAATGTCAGCAAACCACGAAGAGTCTGTAGACATAGCAAAAATATGTTCATCTGGAAAATCATCATTAACAAGAGTTACTTCACCAGGATTATCTAATCTAGAAAGAAAATATGCTACAACATTAGATTTCCCTGGTTTATATACAATAGTAACATTAAACTCCTGTAACAATAGTAACCACCTAGTCACTCTACCGCTTGTCAATGGTTTGTTCATCAAATATTTAATCACAGAATGATTAGTATGTACAAATACTTCATATCTTGTAATATAGTGTTTGAACTTATTAATTACAAAATCACAGCTAAAAACTCCTTCTCTATAACTGTATAATTCAATTCAGCAGAAGAATTTTTTTTAATAATATAATAAATGGCATAGGATTTCTTATTTTCCTCTTGTCCTAAAGCTGTGCCAATAGCCAAATATGAAGCATCAGTGGAAATTTGAAAAGGCAGGGACAAGTTTGGACCTCGCAAAATTGGTGCCTGTACCAACTTTTCCTTCAATGTTTCAAAAGATTGTTGGCAAACCGTGGACCAAGAAAATTCACTATCCTTAGCTAGAATTCAGAAAAGAGGAGCAGATATCTTTGAAAATTTTTCAATGAATCTTCTATAGTAACCAGCATGTCCTAAAAAACCTCTTACTTCCCTTTGAGTTTTGGGTGCAGGAAGATGCAAAATGATTTCAATATTTTCTGGATCAACCTGGATACCTTTGTCAGAAATCAAATGGCCAAGCACCACTCCTGCTTTGCACATTAATCTACATTTCTTATTACTCAAAGTGAGATGGGCTTCCTGACAATGAATAAGTACTTTCTCCAAATTTTTAAGATCTTCCTGAAAAGAATCACCAAACACAGAAAAGTCATCCATATAAATTTCTACAAATTCTAGATCAACAAATATAGCTAGGATTGCCCTTTGAAAGGTAGTCAGGGCATTACATAAACCAAAGGGAAGCACTTTGTAAGAAAATTTCCCCCATGGACATGTAAAAGTAGTTTTATCCTGATCCTCAGGTGCAATCTGTAACTGGTTATAACCACTAAAGCCATCGAAAAAGGAGAAATATTTCTTTCTTGCAAGGGTATCAAGCAGCTGATCAATGAAAGGGAGAGGGAAGTAATCTTTAAGAGTGGATTTATTCAATTCTCGATAATCAATACAAATACGCCATCTTCCATCTTTCTTAGGTACTAATACTAATGGAGAGACCCACTGACTGTCGGAGATAGGATAAATAAAACCAACATCTAAGAGTTTCTGTACTTCTTCTTTCACAATGTCTCTTAGAGCTGGATTCATTCACCTTTAAGGTTATCGGACAGGTCAGGTTCCTTCCTAAATATAGATGTGATGAGTACAATTTTAAGGAGGAATACCCTTCATATCTTCGTAACCCCAAGCAAAGGCACTAAGATGGTTTTGCAACAAATTCACAAGCTGCTCTTGCTGAGATGAGTCCAAATCTAAATTAATATGCAAGGAATTACCAGGGCTAATCTCAACAAGAGTGGTATCAGGCTCAGGAGTACTTAAGGGAGTGGTCAAATGCAATGGTACAAAAGAATGAGAATCATGATTTTCTTGAAAATCTAGGCTGAAAATTTGGCTCAAAGGCTCATAATTAGGCATAATGTCTAGATTATTTAAGAAATATTAAATCTCATCTTCTTATGAAGACCCAGTATAATGATGAATAAGGGAAATAGACTAGGTCTCCTCATCACTACTTTGATCCAAAAATAAGGTATCTCGAAGGTCCTGAATGGATTTGGCAGGGGGGTATAAGGTAACTTTCTTCCTAGAATCTCCATGTGAAATATACATATCACTAGAACGACATCCAATATATGCATCAGCCATAGCAAGCCATGATCGACCCAAGATCAAGGGATGTCCTCCTACTGGGTTCTTTGGCTCAACCGCAATGAAATCAACAGGATATTCCCAAGAATCTAATGAGATGATCACATTGTCCAATACTCCTTTTGGCTTAATTTTGGATCTATCTGCTAATTCAAGCACAGTGGGAGTAGGGTGAAGATGAGATAACCGAAGTTGATCCATGGTTTGCTTAGTCATGACATTAGTGGCTGCCCCCAGGTCTATAAGAACATTAGAGACAAGGACATTACCAATCTGAACTGTGACAACAGGGTTTCTGGGATCAGTATATTTTTCCATACACACACATCCTGTCATCAACTCTGCTGCCCTTCCAAAAAATTGAATGGTTTGGGGTTCCAATTTCTTCCTCCCTGGTTTCTTAAGAAATAGTTCCTTAATGATCTTGGTACAAATGGGGATCTCTTTGATGGCTTGAAGCAAAGGTATCTTAATGAAAATATTTCGAAGCTCAGATGCCAAACTAGTCTTAGAAATAGGCTCACTCCTTTCCATTACTAGCTTCTCTGGGAAGGGAGGTTGGTTGGAAGAGGATGGCAAGGACTCAGAGGGTAAGGGCTACTTAGTGACAACTTTCGGAGAATGGTTAAGAGTTCCCTCTTCTCCTTTCTCTTCAACAATCACCATAGGTTACTTCTGATTTTCTGATGTTATAGTCCTTCTCGATCTTAATTGAATATCATGAACCCCAACTGGAATAGACTGGTATTCGAATGGTAAAGGTGGGTTTGTTATATGGATCGTTTGCACTGATTTATTATTATTAGGATTGGGAATAGGTTGAGTAGGAAATTAAGGAGGTCGAAAGGGTGGAGGTAAAGGCAATGGTGGAGTGGACTAACTCAGAAGTTGAGGCATTGAATAAGGTGCATGTGTAGATGGGTATGATTGCATAGGTGGCTGGTAGGAATATGGAAAAAGAGTCGGCCCTTTCCAACCTTGTTGCCATGGTTGAGAAGGTTGCCCATGTTGATATTAATTCCCATACTGCCACTGCTAATGAGAGTTAGGATAAGAATATGCATGCGATTTATAACCAAAATAGTGTGGATGAAATTCATGAGCCATACATGTACCTACCTGAGGCCAATTCCTTCTTGCTCCCATAGCATTCAAGTATTTAGCTTCAGGTTGTCCCCCTGTAAATATAGCTTTAAGTCCTGGTATAGAGAGACATTTTTCTGTGATATGGTCTTTTGCACAAATAGCACACTTATTAGTTTCTTTAAAATTAAGAGGACACTCTTTAGGGGGATTCTTGTCTCTACATTTAGGACAGAAAATACATAATGACTCTTGTTCCTTCATGAGTTTCTGTTGAAATTTTAAGGAGTCTAACTGTTTGGTAATAGTGTTCATTATATCAATTTTCATGTTTTCCATTTTATTTTCTAATCCAATAATCATAGCATCAGTAGATTCAATTTTTCTATTTCTGTTTCGAGTTCCTCTACAGGATATATATTGATTTCTTGAAAATTTCCTGTATAATTCACAAATTTGATCAAAAGTTTGCTGAGAAATATCACCTTGTCCTAACAGATTCAAATTTTTTCTAGCATTATCAGTAAGTCCTCTTAAGTCACCTTGTAATAATTTTCAAGCATTTCATCATCATCTTGTATGATTGTAAAAATTTCATCCTGCATGTCCCGAGTTTTGCAATATTCTTGATATTTAGACAAAAATACTCTCTTCATCTGATCCCAAGAAGTTATTATGTTTCCTCATAACCCCATAAACCAACGAAGAACTGAGTCCTTGAGGGTAACAAGAAATAATCTTAACTTATGAGCCTTAGTTGCATAATCATAAATTCTACACAGAATATCAAACTCAAATAGAAAAGATTTGGGATCTTCATGAACTTTACCATGGAAATGAGGGAGAGTTGATGGTGGAACATTCTTCATCTATGATATAGTATTAAGATCCACAATTGGAAACCCAAAAGTGGATTTTCCTTAACTTACCTAGTTGTCACCAGTCCCTTCCAAATGATCTTCTTGGTCCACCATTGTTCCCTTGTTACTTGTACTACTCTCCACAGGCTGATCCACACCTGAGCTGTTATTACCAGAATCCAGGTGGATTGTTCCTGCGTGATGGGTTTGAATTGGATTGGGCTTCCTGCTTGCAGAAGGATACCCAATATGAGAAAAATTCTTTTAGCCCTTAGTGGGCTTCGAACCCTTACCTTTCCTAGGCATTCATTTCAAAATGAAAAAAAGAAAAGAAAAATAACAGATAACTTCTAAAAAATGCTGTCAGAAATCAATTAACACCAGTAAAATTCCTTCAAAAACTTTTCCAAACAATGCTGAAAAAATAAGGAAAAAATTACCTCTATTTGTCTTAATTAGAAAATTCTTACCAAATCAAATCGCCTCCCCAACAATGGCGCCAAAATGTTGGGTGCAGAAATTACACTTAAGCAAACTCCTCAACACTTAATTGTCAACTCGGGGGATTCGTAAACTTAGAGATGAAGCACAGACAATGCTAGATATGGTATGAATTTCTCTGATATAAATGCCTACTTTTTTTGAAGGAAATATTGCAGAATTAAATCAAAACGAGAAAAAGATAACTTGAGTCATCAAAGTAATCTAAGACTAAAACAAGAAAGAATGCATTTGCGAAAATGAGATCAACAATAAAAAGGCAATCACTCTAGCTGATTATGCTTGACTATTAAGAGTGTGTTTCTCTTCAGCAGAGGCACTTTAGCAGTCTCGTTAAATGGCCCCTTAAATCTGCTTCTTAGAGATTTCCTTCTTAGTGCAGGGTCAGAGTTTTATGTAGAAGGTATAAACTATGTCTTTATTGAAGGATTTTCCACTTCATGTAGGGGCTCGAACTGTTCAAGGTTCAGAGCACTCAGATCATGTGACAAGAAACTAGTTCTTACACCAAATCAGAGTTTCCTGCACTTGGTTTTTGATTCCGGAAATGATTGTTTAATTGTAACAAGTGTTGCTTTGCTGTAAAACCAGATTTCATATATGAAAAGTAAATGTTTATGAATTTAACGAAGTGCAGAAATAAAGAAACATAAACATCTATCCTGTCATAAACATTCGATGAAAGAAAGTTGTGGAAAGTAAATAAAGACTTGTTGTAACACACCAACGTGCACTGGTGCAGGTGTATGTTTCCTGCTTGGACCAGGCGGAAAAGCCAATCAACCAAAACTGTAGAAAAGAAATGTCACACCAACGTGCACTGGTGCAGGATGATTTCTCCTGCTTGGACTAGGCAGAGAAAGCCAATCCAAATTCAATGCGGGAAAGTAAATTGCAGGAAGATAAATTGCAGGAAAATAACTTGCAGGAAATAAATTGCGGGAAAATAAATTCTATTTACTCCATGCAACGGATCCATTTCACAGAGATAGGAATTTATGTGCTAAAAGCTAAATCACACTTTGAAAATAAAACATGAATTACATAAAGAAAGGAATGGGGAAAACGTGCTGGGTTGGCTGGGCCCTAGCCAACCAATGCGTTTCCCTCTTAAGCGAAAACGCTACTCAACACTTAATTTAATTAATCATCAAACCATAAAAACACGATTCATGAAACTGAGGTGAAATTCCTTTTTATTAGATCATTGAGGCAAATGCATGCGTAAATACACGTTCAGCCCAGATTTGGGCGATAACAAAATAACCTGCTATCACCTCTCTGCTCTTCTATATTCTCCAAAAACTTTTGCTACCAAGTCCTATTTACAAATTACATTATATAGATCTATTGGCCAAAGGCCGAAACAAATAGTTCAACCGTTTTATAAAAAAATGCAAAATTTAGATTGTTCGATCTTCAAAATGAAATGGTTTTGCAAAACTGGCCTACGGCTTCCACACTTCATGGATATAATCTTTGGCTGCCTTCGGATTACGTGTTGTCGTGGCGGAAACTGCTTCAGTCAAGGCGGTGATCGAGAGGGTCGGATCCGCCGTGAAGATCTTCTGTGCTGGTCAAGGTATAAGATCCAATCCTACACTAGGATCAACAATCACGATAAGCATTCTAACCACCAAACAACATTGGAGATATCGATGAGTTACAAAGAATAATTTAAAATTAGGAAATCATATAATAAATATTTAATAAATGCTAAATTGAATTATAATATGAAGAATAAAGGTTTGTGCAAAATATGTTACCATGCTTGGACTGGTGTAGGATGAGGGTGCATAAAAGAGGTGAAACAGGGGTAAATGGTTATGATTTAGGAAGGGAAAAGTAGTAAAAAGAGAACAAATTAGGGGGCTAACAGTAGTTAGCACCATGGTCGGTGGTCAACTGAGGCAGTATGTAACATTGTTGGTGCTTTCCTTCTTGTACTTGATGTTCAATTGAAACTGTTGCAGATGTGTGGAACACTTTTGATGGCGATCGTTCTGCCACTCCCCTTGTGTCTCTATGAACTGCAGGGGTTTGTGGTCTGTGTGGATGATCGTTTCCTTCCCCAAAACGTAATGATTCAATTTTAGGTAAGTCTACATAATGGAATAGATATCTTTTTCATAAGTGGGATACTTTTGAACTGTGTTGAAAAATGTCTCACTGTGATATGCCATTGGATGCCCCTTTTGAGTAAGAATTTCCCCAATAGCATATTTAGAGGCATCTGTCTCAATCTCAAAGGGTTGTTGCAAGTCTGGTAATGTGAGAACTGGGGTAGAGCATAGGAGATGTTTCAACTCTACGAATGCCTTTTGTTGAGATTTAGACCAAAATAAATTTTCTTCCACTCCTCCATTGGTAACTTGACTCAAGGGCCAAGTGATATGAGAGAATCCCAACATGAACCCGTGGTAAAAATTAGCAAGACCCAGAAAGTTTCAAAGCTCTGTAAGAGTGGTTGGGGTGACTTGGATCTTAGCTGGATCCACATGAACCCCTTGTTCATCAATAATGTATCCCATATATTGAACTTGGGTCATGCCAAAAGTGCACTTCTCCAAATTGGCACACAACTTGTGCTGCTGCAGTGTTTAGAGGACTTGTAAAATGTGGTAGAGGTTCTCTTCCGAAGTCTAGCTAAATATCAGGATGTTATCCAAGTACACTACTACAAATGAGTTGGCGAATGGCCGCAATATGTTTTCCATCAACCTCATGAAGTTTTCGAGAGAATTTTTCAACCTGAAAGGCATGACCAACCATTCAAAATGGCCCTCCTTGGATTTGAAGGAAGTCTTCCACACATCAGAGGTTTCAATTGGTACCTGGTGATACCCAAACTTCAAGTTGATCTTGCTGAAATATTTTTCCCCCTTGAGTTGGTCTAGAGGGTCATCAATCTGTGGGATTAGGTACCTATTCTGAACAATGACTTTTTTTAGTGCCTGATAGTCAATACAAAGTATCCAAGTCCCACCCTTCTTTTGCACCAACATGATTGGGCTCCCATAGGGCGATAAACTCGGCCAAATTTGACCAATCTGTAGCAACCCTTGAATCTGCCTCTTGATTTAGTCGTTCTCCAAAATAGAGTGCCGATATATTGGTCCATTCGACAGTGGTTCACCTGGGGTCAGATCGATGGGGTACTTGACTTGACAGTGCAGCGACACCCCTGCGAGTGAGGTGAAGATGTCCCTGTACTCCTCTGTGGCCTTGTGCATTTGTTTTTGTCGTGCGGAGGAGCCTTTTCTGGAGGTCATGACCATATTATTCTTCTTGACCTGAGGTTGGATCATCAAGAAAACAAATTACTCAGTTTTGGAAATGATCTTACTGCATTATTTTGCAGTAACCAAAGAGATGGCTGGAAGTGATGCTACCTCCAGTATCTTGTACAACTTATTGCCAAAAGTAATAATAACAACACAAGGTTGAGACTCATACACAACATGATTCTTTCACAAGTATGGCTCACCTAATAATATATCACAAATATAAAGAGGAGAAATGTCACATAATACCTCACTTGTGAAGGGCCTGAGGTTGTAGGAAAGGCAACACTTCTGGTTGATGTAGAGATCCCATCCTGGGAGAAGCCACTTGATGGTATATGACCATTTTTATGGTTAACAAGCTGAGATGCTTCACAACCTTTGTTGAAATGAAGTTATTTTGGCTCCTGATATTGACAATGAACTGTAGCGGGGAACCCTTTACCCAAATCTATGAATGGAAGAGGTGCTCCCCCTCCTCTGGATCTTCCAGTTCCTCCTTCTTGATTTTCATGGTGGCAACGGTGGCATTGGGCTCCACATTGATAATATAATTCCCATTTTCATTCCCCTTGTCAGGTTTTGATTTAGAGTCAAAGCATGCATCTGATTCAGAAGCCTTTTTCTCAGCCACCTATGATTGCTTGGCCCGACACTCACTTATTTTGTGAGTGGAGCTCTTATGGAACCCACGCCACTTTCCTATGTCCTTCTTTGGCATCACGGTGTTGTTATTTTCTTGTGGCTTTAGTAGATTATCCTGGGTCGCCCCCCCTTGGCTTTGTCCTTTGTTCTATGGTTTAGGGTCACATTTCCCTTGCTTCTGAGTCACAGATCCAAAGTATCGCTTCTTCTATTTGAACTTCTACTAAATCTTGGTAGCATAACGATATGATGCACCAAGTGAGGAGATGTCGAGGAACTCCATTTCCTCCTGAATTTATTTGTGCCGAAAACTGCAGTAATTCAACACCAAATGTTTCTCTGAATATTTTATACCAAATTTTGATGCACAGGGTATGGGACATATTCGTCAGATCATGCACATCTTGATCCCTTTGTTGCCGGAACATAGTCCATTGTATGTTCTTATCCTCATAGCTCCCCACAAGATAACATTGTTCCTTGATGGCGTATCAGAAAGAATCCCAAATTCCTATTACCGAAAAGAGAGAGGGTTCCCTCTCTTCCTTATGCTCGCAATAGGGTTCCCACTAGACCTTGACATGGGGGGTGGCTTTGAGGAGTGAAAAAGTAAACTTTTCCTCGTTGGAAAAGTCATGAACCGGGGAATACCCTTCTAATAGATTCAACCATATATCCATAATGTCTGCATCTATCTGGCCCTCAAATATGGGAATGTCAAAGTTTATTTGTACCTTTAAAAGAGTTGTGCCTCCAGAATGGTTGTTGGATGCAGATGCATCGACAGTGATAATTTATTAAAGGATCTGGGAAAATTTGTTCATCATCATGTTCCTTTGTTTCTCGAGGGCCTCCTCGTGCAATATTTTGGTAGGATCTCTTGCTCCCTCATCTTTCTTTTTTCCCCCATGGGTAGCCATCGAGGTTTTCAAGGTTGACCTCACAAAGGTTTGACCAGATTGAGCCCTAACTCATTATACCCGACCTCGTTGGGGACATGCGACGAAGGATCGAGAAAGAGTAGACCGCTCTGATACCACTGATACAAACTTATGTAGGAACACAATAAAATATAGAAATGCACATAAACATAGCGATGCAGCAAAAATAATAGTTCATTTCATTAATATCACATAACTGAAATATTCTTATAGATAGAATGGAAATAAACTAGCTAGGGCGTTGGTAGCTTATCTCTGAGAAGAGATGTAGCGGCTATAGTCCTCTGAACTATGTTTCAATGAGGTTTACATGCCTATTTATTATTGAGAAACAATGGAAAACCCTAAACATCCAAAAACCTAACCCTAGGAGATGAAACACAAAATTATGGGCCCCATTGGGGTAAATTGGTACATCAATTTCTTGGGGTTGTAACTTTGGCATACAATTTATATTTGATGCACATGATACCTTGTTATAAAGATATATCCAAGGATTAAAACGGTTGAAATTGAATGTAAATTCAAGGACTCAAATTTTTAGGAGGTGATTTCCCAAAAAAACATCGTTTAGGGCGTCGAAATGGCTCTGGAAGTTCAGGACCCGAAAATCTACCAAAATTAGTAAATTTTGCTACAATTAAGGAAACTGAAAAATTGAAAGAAACATTGGTGGGGATCCAAGTGGAATAGGAGGGTGGCCATGTAATATTCCAAATTTGGAACAACTAGCAAGGCATGAATGGAAAACGCATTTTCCAGGAATGGCTGCTATAGGATTTGAAACCAAGACCTGGATCCCCTAGATTGATGTATCTAAGACTGAAATCCAAGAGGTGGCTCCAAAGAAATCCCTCTAGGTGGGTTAAACAGATCTCCCACACCTAGTTGTCTTCAGAAAGTGCCTGATGAAGGGACTGCAACAATGTATGAACACACAATGGAATAATAATGTTATTTCTATAACCCAGAACACATGAAGATCTGAATAGCAAAAAAATGTATAATATAGTAGCAGATGTATACAATTCTTTGAGGAATCATTCACTCAAGCTAGGCAATGAGAGCCTCAACAGAACATGTATAGGAAATTGGAGAACACTGCTACACAGGATTTACACAAGGCTATAAAGCGCAGTTTATATGAGAAAATACAACATAATAAATGATAACAGAATGATATGACAATAATAGATGAAGAAAAGTGGGGGAGCAAGCTCTCAACCCATGAAAACAATGGTACAACAACCCTTATAAGGATTGGCTGCAATACATGTACAAATGGAAAATCTGCAGAAATGCTGGAGTTGCTGGGTAGTAGCTGCAACTTAGAAAATAACTGGAGATGGCTAAAGATGATGCTGAATCTGAAATAGAACTCCTCCAACAAATCTCTCAAGTGATAGGCTAATCCTAACACTGAAGATCTTACCCTCCAAAATAGTGGTGCAAACCCCCAGTGTAGTTACACACTGAAATGATGTAGTCTGGAGAAGGGACTGCGCTGATGGGAGATGCTTGGCCTGATGCAAAGATATGAAAATCAGCTCTGAAAACCTTCCTCACTAACCTTCCCAAGGAATATAAGCTCCCTCCTCTAAAATATGAGCCAAGGAATGGTGTTGTGGAACCCTCCACTGCAACACCCAGCAACACTACATTATACTTCAGTAGAAATAACGCAGTGACTGAAGGAAGTGGCTTTGGCATTGAGCCAAGATGTGGAGAAATGAAGTGAAATCCTTCAAGAGGCCTCTCAAGAAGGAGAGGAAATCCTAAACAGGAATGCCTCGTGCTAAACATCACTGCAACTCAGCTAAATAACTGGAGACTGTAAATAGTCTACTAGACCAAAATCAGAATACTCAAACATGTCTCACTATGGCTGCCTCTTCCTCCTTTTATGAAAGTGAATGTCTCTTTGCCCTAGACCCCACAAATTAGGGTTTCTTCCACAAGTGATCTTTCTCCCTCTCAAACTGCGCTATCTTCCCAAGCAAGCCACACCCTCTTAGGCAACACTGTTGACTTGGTCAAACTTTACCTTGTCCTCATGCATTTGCCCCTTTTCACACTGGAAGGTGAAAAATAAAGCTGCTCCGTTGATCCCTTTTCACACTATGAGGGATTTTATTCCTAATCATGGGTCTCCTTACCAATTTTATTCACCTCCTAGATGGCATGAGCAAAATTAATGTTCAAATTAGCTTCATGCTAGTTTTGGAACATTACAGTCCTCCCCTCTCAAATATTTCTTGTCCTCAAGCAAGTGCAAGGATAGAACTAATTTATTTCTCCTCCTCCTCTCCCTGTAGAATCCATGTATGATGATCTACTCCAAGTAAAGAGATGCTATCTCATCAATCAAGTCCCCACATTGCTCCTCCTCAGCATGCAAGTCAGCTATCAAGATATCATCATGTAAAGGTGAAATACTCAAGAGGATAGAAAAGTGATGTCTAGAGGTCCCCTTGAGGAATGGGATTTGAAATATAATGAGAATTATCTCTCTCGTATGGTTCACCCATCCCAAAGCTATTATCCATGAAAAATGAGTCACCTCCCAACTAGGCAACTCCTGAAAATTGTCATCCACCTTTGGCTCCGGTAAAGTAGGTGGGATGAAAATCTGCACATGGTAGACAAAATAGTATACCCCACGTTGTCCTCCTCTCCACTTAAGATAAGTGTAGAGTGTCTGCTGATCCTGGGCTGCAATAAGGTTGCCCTCAAGTGGCAAGATGAGGACTAGATCTCCAAAGACCTCTCCTCCAACGCTGCAAATCATGTTGGCCCAAACATCCCCATATATGATGAGTTGGAAGTCATCATCATATGGCATCATATCCATCATATGGCTCACCTCATAAGGAAACAAATGTGTTGCTCTAGTGGCCATACCATCTTCCATGCTCCCCTTAGAACATGTAGAGAAAAAAATATGGAGATCTTCTCTCCCAAAGGACACATCCATCAAATGTGTCTCCCTCCTAAACATGCTCCTCATAAATATAGAGACAATATAACCATAGGGAGAAAAAATGAGAATCATGCTTGCTTCCATATGTAATAAATGAGATGGAAAATGGTCCCTCAAGTGCAACCAATGAAGCTTGCCTCTCAACTGCATAAGAGACTGATAAAATGAGTGGCTTCTCAACCACTTTCCTACTACTCCAATCTCCTCATAAGTATGGAGGAAGTGAATGATGCATGATGTGGAATGAGCATGTCCTCCATAATGTATCTCTTCCCCAAGTCCTCATAGGGAATGGCAATCAATCATGCTCATGGTATCAAATAAACCATGAGGTATAGAAAAAATAATTCTCTTCCTTGGAGCATCATCCTGCACATGTATGGTTAAGGGATGCATATATACATTATACAAATAATCATGTAAACAACAATGAATACCCTTACCATATATTTTTCTCATACAAAGGGAGTGGCTCATAAATGAGTCCCCTCTTATCCTCAAATAGAATAGAGGTGGTTGTGCTAACTCCTCCATCTCCATATGATCCATGCATCTACTCATATGCTGATATATCTCCTCCTCAAAACCCTCCCAAAAATACCCCTCCATGATGGTGTGGTATGCTCTCATAGAACAAGTGGGGCTGAAAAGGAAATCCTCATGAGTTGCTTGTAGCAACTTCCCCTTGAGCTTGGAAGCTCTAGATAATAAGATCCTAACATGATAGAAGATGACCCCATCTCTGACTAAATACTCCTCCAAATGCAACTGGCCATCCAATATCCTACAAGCATGAAGATCCTTTGAATACTCCACCAACGGTTGGGAGTTCCAATATGGATCTATCCTCCATAGTGACAACACTAATGATTTCTCATGAAAAGCATATGTCATACGGTAATCCTGATCTTTGACATCTCCCATGCCAAAGATGCAAGTTGGAAGGTTGATATCCTTCCCCTGCTACTTCTGCCACAGCGCAAAATCTAAAATGAGAGTGGGTAAAGATGTTGTTGAGAGAATTCCTTTCTCCTCCTTGAGACTACCCAAGACTCTTAGCATTGTAAAATTACCTCCCAAGGTCTCCACTCCTTTGAAATCAATGAATGGTGCCTCCAAATATGAAGCATCTCTCATCATCTGCTGATCTAGTGGTCTCCTTGGTGAAATGTCTCCATGCAATGAGACATCATCATCAAGAGTAGACTGCATATATGAATGGAAAAACTTATCCCTGCTCTCACTGCACAATCTAGTCTCCCTCTTAGGTGCATCAACCTCATGAAATAGACAGGGATGTGTGCTCCTCATCACATGATGCTGGTCATCCTCCCTATCTCCTCCTTGTATCTCCATAGTTCCACACCTCATCATCAATTGCACATGTAAAGCATGAGTTGTGCCTTGATCTCCACACATGAGATCCTGGGGATTCTTGCAAAGATGCAAGAATCCCTCTAGTTGGAGCAAGAGCTCCTCCTTCCTCTACATGAGGTGCTAGATCAACTCTAGAAATGACAGCGTTGTTGCCCTTAGCCTCCTTAACATGAATGGGTAACCCTCTAATGATTGGATCCTCTTTTGGAAAAGGGATCTTTTTGCCTCCTTGTGCAAAAATACAAGATGAAGGTCTTGCCTCCAACAAAGTATAATGCAAGATATCAGCCTCCTTTATTGTTATCTGAAGTGATTTTGAGTCTATGGTTTCCTCCATCACATGCAAGGGTTTTGTTTGTTTAGATGTGTTTGTTTCCTCCACATGTGTTTCAGAATTATTCCTACCAAATATTCCCATCAAAGTTTTAATGAACCTTACATAGGAAGAAGTATTTGCATTCTTTAAATTAAAGGAATCAAATAACCACCATGCATAGACCTTACCTCCAAAGTGCAGCGCTGCTACTCTGATGGCTTCATCTTCAGAAATTCGATACTGTTGCAAAAAGGTGTCTAGCTTTTCCACCAAAGCCCTAGCTGAACATGTAGGGGAACCATCAAAGATATATAGGATAAATCTATCCATATTATGCTTCTTTCTCCTCCTCACCTTGACCTTGCAAAACTCTGGGAAAGTGATATGATCTCTAAACTTCTGAGTTTAAGATTCATATTCATGCAAGAAACCACTAAGAGTTCCCCTCTTAGGCATTCCTTCTTCCTCCCTCTCTCTCATAGAAAAAATGGACATGAGACAACGCTGTACATCATAGGGTGTGGTTGCATGCTCACATTCCCCATAAGAAAATCTAGAGTTTGACTCAGTTTCAAACCCTCTCAGAGATTCTGTACACATCTCCCTTCTTACCTTCTTGAAATCTTCATGAATGCTCTGTACAGATCTAGGAAGAAGCTTTGTAAGCATATCTTCCTTTTTCTCTCCACATAATGGAGTCTGTTGGGGTTCCCATGTTTTGGCCAGATTGGCAAGACCAAAAGATGAGACAACATCAGAACCACTTTCAGACCTCAGGATCTAGCCCTCCGGGGTCCAGAGAGGGATCTCTCTATATGAGCGAAGGTCTATGTCTATGAAGCTCAAATGTTATGATTTTAGGCTAGTTATAGGCACGGGTTTGTTTGTTTAATTGTTTTTTTTGGTTGTTGGTTATCAGGAAAGAAAGGTTCAATGTAAGACCAGGAAGAGAAAAGAGGGATAAGGCAGAGGTGAAACATTCCAGGAAATATTCAAAACCATTGGGCAATGGAGTCAGGACAGGATTTTCTTGCTACTCAATAGGCAGGCTTTCAATTGGGCTAGTCATCTGAAACTTAGGATCTTCAAGATGATTATGTGGTGTGGAAAGTAGGAGGGGAGGAGATAACACAGACTTCAGAGCACAAAGTTATAGATCAGCAGGTCGTACAAGGATCCTAGTGGACAGGGCTAACTCTAATCCCCAGTGTTCCCAAATCTTCCAACTAAATCAATAACAAGAAACATTTAAGAACTGAATTCATTTAATTCATACATCAGAGAGTAGGAAATAACATCCATTACACCGCTTAAACCAACTGAAATCACTTCTCAGATAATACATTCAAAAGAGAAACATAAATGGCAAGGAGATCAGGAACATAGGGTACCTAACAAGGGTAAATCCTATGCCAAAATTTTGATGCAAGCCAGTAGAAATGAAATGGAATGAATGTAAACACAAAGAAAGGAAAACATCACCGCTACTTCAGATCAGGATCCAAAGAAATGTGCTTGTCATATTAAGTAACAATACCAATCAAGTACAATATTGCCAATAGCTGAATACTTAGTCTGAAAACGTATCCATCAACCTATCTTACAATCTTTACACAGAAACTAGGTCTCAAAAGCAACTGCTTGAAGTTCTCTGATAACTGATCAACAACCATTACAATGAGTTCTTCATGAATTTATAGCTCCGGAGGAGCAGAGGAGGTAGGTGGAGAACTAAATGCAGTATTAAAATTTTGAAAAGAAAGAGGGCCGAAGCCCATTCTGTGTGGATCCTATGCATTAGTCTCTGGTGTTCTGACTTCAGTACTATGTGGTGCTATTGGTGAATAAACAACAGGAAAATAAATGATAAAGAAATGTGCGATATTGATGAAGTAAATGCTCTGATAGTACTAGGCTGTATCAGGGTAGGAAATCTCTCCAGAACACGGCATAGATTGAATACTGTATGGGCGCTCTGTCCTTCATGGAGGGAAAAACATTCTGATGCTGTATAAACCCTTGATATGCATTGATTTCTGCGTGCTGTACTTTTGCATGATATGTGGGATCATTGATCTAGTGCTTTGCCTCTAAACTGTTGTATTAAAACTCTAAACACTTAATGCCGAACGCTGAAATCCTTGATCGTAAGCCAATTTTTCTTCACGGCTTCATAAATGTCTCGATTCTACAATATCTGGGCTTTAATGGCGCGGGATAGAGTTTGTGAAGTTTCAAACTTCGTCCTTTGATAGAATTTATACTGCCGCCACCTTTCTTGACATTTCCCCGCAGTACCAGCTTCAGTTTTAATTCTGCCTGCTCAATGCGCCGCTTACAATGACTCCTATGAATCATGGAAACGTTTTGCCTCTCTGGAAAACCCTGCAAAAACACGTAACTTGTTAAGAAAACTATGGGGGTGGTGGACGTAGGGGGATGACTAGACTGACTATGCAGACTGGGAAAATGGTGAAAACATCGTGGAAGACCCATAGTGTGGTGAAAATGACATGGATTACAGTCGGGAGGTGGCGTGGAGGTAGAATGAATGAAAACCTTAATAAACCCGACTTATGAACAAATATACGAAACTGGAGGGAGACCGTACGGTGGACACGTGGCAGAATTGGTTGACAGCGAAATAGTCAACAGAGGGGAGAAGACTGATCTGGACCGTCAGATCTCAAAGGAGATCGATGGCGGGAGACACAGTGGAGGACGATGAACAGTGGGCCAGGGGTACAGTGGCCATGGGTTAAACTGCGCGCAGCTTCGAGGAGCGACAGCCGTTAGATGAGCTGCACCAGATCCAACGGTTCACAAAAATATCGCTGGGCGTCCTGAGTCGAAAGTTAATGCGCGATGGACAAGTGGTTTTGAAATCGTACAGAAGCCACGCGTCGAATTGTGTGTGGAATCGGTGGCCGATCAGAGAATACTGCCCTCCGCCCAAAGGTGGTGCGATAGAAACCACCGGGTTTTTGAAGTAGTGCGATACGGGACCACCGGGACGAGGAAATATGGACCATTGATTGCGTGCTAATGAACGACGACGACGCGATCGGGAGTTAAATGGGGAAAGCATGGGCGCTGCGGAGTTTAACGATCGCCGTCTGATCTACAAAGATCAACGGTCAGGAGCACTTCCGATACACAATGGAGATTAGCGCCTTTGGGGTTAGCGCGTGGTCATAATGCTGGGTCACGTGGAAGAGGAGGGAGCGGGGACTAATCACGATCGGAGGAGACAGATCTTGCGATGCGATCAGAGGATAGTGCGAACGACTGATCGCATCGCAAATATTCGTGATCTGTAATTAGAGCGTTCTCAACAAGACGTGCGATTTTGCGGTTTGCGATCATGCGATCGGCCCCCAAAGGCATTAAGCGCTTGGTTTTGGGTAGGGGCTACGCGGGAAAGTGGTTGTAGCTTGCGGGAAAAGGGGCTTAGGCCTTAATATGGTCGGAAAGTGGGTTTTTAACCCTTTATTAGTGCATTCCAAGGCCTAATAAGGGTAACGATAAAGGGTAGAAGGGGAAAATGGCACAACAAAGGGTGAGGGTAGGGTTTAAAGGGGAAATTAGGGGAAAAATGGGATAGAAAGGAGACTTTGCAAAGGGGGAGAAAGGGGCAACATGGAGATTTATGCAGAGGGAAATTTATTAAAGGCAAAGGCATAGGAGACTTCAAGGATGATGTGTCTTCAGGGGAGATGCATTCCTTGAAGGCTCAAAAACAATTTAGCCCCCTACTTTTCTTTTGTCAAAAATTTATAGGGGGGCTAACAGAGTCTTCATCTTCTCTTTTCTTGATAGCATCATGGCTGAGATCCATAGGCTGAGCCAAGATTATGCTCTGATACCACTATAATATTCCAAATTTGGAACAACTAGCAAGGCATGAATGGAAAACGCATTTTCCAGGAATGGCTGCTACATGATTTGAAACCAAGACCTGGATCCCTTATATTGATGCATCTAAGACTGAAATTCAAGAGGTGGCTCCAAAGAAATCCCTCTAGGTGGGTTAAACAGATCTCCCACACCTAGTTGTCTTCAGAAAGCGCCCCATGAAGGGACTGCAACAATGTATGAACACACAATGGAATAACAACATTATTTCTATAACCCAGAACACCTGAAGATCTGAATAGCCAAAAAATGTATAATATAGCAAGAAATGTATACAATTCTTTGAGGAATCAATCACTCAAGCTAGGCAATGAGAGCCTCAACAGAACATGTATAAGAAATTGGAGAACACTGCTACACAGGCTTTACACAAGGCTATATAGTGCAGTTTATATGAGACACTACAAAATAATAAATGATATCTCAAGAAAAGTGGGGGAGAAAGCTCTCAATCCCTGAAAACAATGGTACAACAATCCTTAGAAGGATTGGCCGCAATACATGTACAAATGTCAAATCTACAAAAATACTGGAGTTGCTGGGTAGCAGCTGCAACTCAGAAAATAACTAGAGATGGCTAAAGATGATGCTCAATCTAAAATAGACCTCCTCCAACAGATCTCTCAAGTGATAGGCTGATCCTAACACTGAAGATCTTACCCTCCAAAATAGTGGTGCAAACCCCCACTGCAGATACACATTGAAATAACGCAGTCTGGAGAAGGGACTACACTGTTGATGATGGGAGCTGCTTGGCTTGATGCCAAGATATGCAAATCAGCTCTGAAAACCTTCCTCCCTAACCTTCCCAAGGAATATAAGCTCCATCCTCTGAAATATGAGCCAAGGAATGGTGTTGTGGAACCCTCCAGTGCAACACCCAGCAACACTACGTTATACTTCAACAGAAATAACGCAGTGACTGAAGGAAGTGGCTTTGGCCTTGAGCCAAGATGTGGAGAAATGAAGTGCAATCCTTCAAGAGGCCTCTCAAGAAGGAAAAGAAATCCTAAACAGGAATCCCTCGTGTTAAACAGCACTGCAACTCAGCTAAATAGCGAGAGACTGCAAATAGTCTACTAGACCAAAATCAAAATACTCAAACATGTCTCACTATGGTTGCCTCTTCCTCCTTTTATGCAAGTGAATGTCTCTTTGCCCTGGACCCCACACATTAGGGTTTCTTCCACAAGTGATCTTTCTCCCTCTCAAACTGTGATGTCTTCCCAAGCAAGCCGCACCCTCTTAGGTAGCATTTTTGACTTGGTCAAACTTGACCTTGTCCTCATGCATTTTCTCCTTTTCACACTGGAAGGTGCAAAATAAATCTGCTCCATTAATCCCTTTTCACACTATGAGGGATTTTATTTCTACTCATGGGTCTCCTTACCCATTTTATTCACCTCCTAGATGGCATGAGAAAAATTAATGTTCAAATTAGCTTCATGTTAATTTTGGAACATTACAGGCCACCAATATCCACCTGGATCATTCATCCCCCCTTAGGAAGTAATGGTCCCCATTGCGTTGAGTTCCTCCATGAGAAGAGGAAACTTCTGTTGAACTTGGCTCCGAGTGAGAAACTTGCCTTGGTGATGGAGTTTCCCTACTTTAACCACTTGATATCACTGGATACTTTGCTGGAAAGTGTTCTTGATCTATGTGTCCATGATATGATTAGTTTTGGCTTATTCCATGCAGTCTGGGTGTAAATCTATTGGTGTGATTTTTCTTACCATGTTGGATGTGTCCAGTAGAGAATTAAAGGTGTCTCCTTTTGACCATCAGTTTGGGGATGGAAAGTTGTGGACTTGATGAGCTTAGTGTCCAAAAATTACTAGAGGTTGGAAAAAAATGTACTAAGGAACCTGTTGTCCCAATATGAGATGATAGACTGTGGGATCCCAAAGTGTACCCACACTCATTCAAAGAAGAGTTTAGCATTGGCTTATGCTTTGATATTCTTCTTATAGCTCGCCATAATGGCCATATTCAAGAATCTCTCGACGACCATGAAAACGCAGTCATTGCCATGCTTAGTAGAAGGAAGGCCTGATATGTAATCCATGGAGATGGATTCCCAAGGTCGAATAAGGGTAGGAAGTGGAGTATATATGCCTTGCTTCTTGATGGTCAGTTTGGAAATGGTGCAGTTAGTGCAAGATCTGATGTACTTCCCAACATCTTGTCGAAGTTTCGGCCAATAGAAATACTTCTACAATACTACCACTATTTTCTCGAACTCGAAATGCCCAGTGACCTAATTTTAGTGCACTTCCAAAATAATCTTAGCACACTTGCTTGAAGGAACAAAAAATTATCGCAAGTGACATAACAGTGCATCCTGGAGGTGAAAATTTGGAAATTTCTTACCCTCCAAGAGTGTGTTTTATGTGTGGTCAAATTATGGATCACTCTTGTAGAGAAGCATCCAATTAGAAATCTCGTGCCCACAAAAGTTGAGCACGGTGGTTAGTGCCACGATCAGTGGTTGAATGAGGAAGTCTGCAACATTATTGGTGTTTCACTTCTTGTACTTGATGTTCAAATGAAACTACTACAGATATGTGGACCACTTTTGACGACGATCATTTTGCAACTTCCCTTGTGTCTGTATGACCTTCGGGGGTCAGTGGTCTGTGTGGATGACTGTTTCATTCCGTAAAATTTAATGATTCAATTGTTAGCAATCTTGCATAATTGAATATATCTCTTTGTCATGAGTGGGGTGCTTTTGGACTGTGTTGGACAATGTCTCACTGTGATATGCCAATGGATGCCCCTGTTGACTAAGAACTTCCCAAAAATCATAGTCAGAGGCATCTGTATTGATCTCAAATGGTTGTTTCAAGTCTGGTAATGTGAGCACTGCGGTAGAGTAGAGGTAATGTTTCAAATCTATGAATTTCTTCTGTTGAGATTTAGATGAAAATAATATTACTTTTTCTCCTCCCTTTTTGACTTAACTCAAGCGGCAAGTGATATGAGAGAATCCCAACACAAAACTACAGTAGAAATTAAAAAGACCCAGAAAGTTTCGGAGCTCTGTTAGAGTGGTTGGGGCTGGCCAATACCGAATGACTTGGATCTTCGATGGATCCACATCCACCCCCCACACATCAATAATGTATCCTAGATATTGAACTTGGGTCGTGCAAAAAGTGCACTTCTCCAAATTTGCACACAACTTGTGTTGTCGTAGTGTTTCAAGGACTTTTCAGATGTGGTGGAGATGCTCTTCCCAAGTCTGGATGAATATGACAATGCCATCCAAGTACACTACTACAAATGAGTTGGTGAATGGCGACAAAATGTCGTCCATCAACCTCATGAAGGTTTCAAGAGCATTTTTCAACCCAAAATGCTTGACCAACCATTCAAAAAGGCCCTCCTTAGCTTTGAAGGTAGTCTGCCACACACTAGTGGGTTCAATTGGTACATGATGATACCTGGACTTCAAGTCGATCTTGCTGAAATATTTTTCCCCCTTGAGTTAGTCCAGAAGTTCATCAATCTGTGCGATCGGGTACCTATTCCAAAAAGTGATCTTGTTGAGTGCCCGATAGTCAACATAGAGATTCCAAGTCCTATCCTTCTTTTGCACCAACATGATCAGGCTCCCACAGGGTAATGAAATGAGTTAGATGTGACATTTCTACAGTAGTTCCTGAATCTGCCTCTTATTTTCATTGTTCTCCAGAACAGAGTGTCGTTATTTTGGTCCATTGGGCAGCGGCGCACCTGGGCACAAATCGATGGGCTGCTTGACCTAAAAATGTAGAGGAACCCTTGTGGGTGAGGTGAATATGTCCCCATACTCCTCCACAAAATTTTCCATTTTTTTTGTCTTATGGAGGAGCCCTTCCTGGAGTTCGTGGCCACAATCTTCTTCTTGCTTTGAGTGGGGATCATCAAGAGAACATATTTCCCAGTTTTGGAAATGAGCTCACTACATTATTTTGTTGTAACCAAAGATATGGCGACAAGAGGTGCTTCCTCTGGTATCCTATACAAATTATTTCCCAAAGTAACAATAACAAGGTGAGGTTGGGACTCATACACAACATGTCACTTCCACAAGTATGGTTGGCCTAATAATACATCAAAAACATCAAGAGGGGAAATATCACATAATACCGCATCTTTGAAGGGCTTGATGTTGTAGGGAAAGCGACACTGTTGGGTGACGTTGAGATTATGTCTTTGGTGAAGCCACCTGATGGTGCACGGCTGTGGGTTTGTTGTGGTCGACAAGCCCAACCGCTTCATGACCTCTGCTAAAATGAGGTTCTTTTGGATCCCACTGTCAATAATGAACTACAACTCGGAACCCCTTACCCACAAATGGGAATGGAAGAGGAGCTCCCCCTCCTCTGGATCTTCCGATTCCTCCTTCTAGATCTTCATGGTGGTAATAGTGGTGTTGGGCTCCGCATCGATAATTTGCTTCCCTTTGTCATTCCCCTTATCGGGTTTTGATTCAGAGATGGAGCATGCATCCAATTTAGAAGCCTTCAGCTTGGCCACCAGTGACTTCTTGGCCCTACACTCACTTGTGTTGTGAGTGGAGCTCTTATGGAACTAACATCGCATTCCCATATCCTTCTTTGGCTTTGTGGTGTTTTTATTTTCTTGCAGCTTTGGCAGGTTATCTTGGGCCACCCCGCCTTGGCTTTGTCCTATTTTTATCAGCTTGGGGGCACCTTTTCCTTGCTTTTGATTCACAGATCCAAAGTCTCGCTTCTTCTATTTGAACTTTGGCTCAATCTTGGCAGCATACCTGTATGCTACACCAAGTGAGGAGATGTCGAGAAACTCCATTTCCTCAATGTATCTGTGCAGAAAAATTTAGTACTTCAACACCAAATTTTTCTCGAGATCTTTGACACCTAATTTTTTGCGCAGGGTATGGAACAAATTCATCATCTCATGCACATCTTGATCCCTTTGCTGCCACAACATATTCCATTATATGTACTTTTCCTCATAGCTCCCCACCTGATAATATTTTTCCTTGATGGCGTCTCAAAAAGAATCCCAAGTGGGTGCGGCCAAAAACACAGAGGGTTCCCTCTCATCCTTTTTCTCACAGTAGGTTTCCCACCGGTCCTTGACATTGGGGGTGGCTTTGAGGGGTGAAAAAGTAATATTTTCCTAGTTGGAAAAGTCATGAACCAAGAAATACCCTTCTAGTAGATTCAACCATCTATCTATGACATCTATGTCTATTTTTACCTCAAATATGAAAATTTCAAAGTTTACTAGTACCTTAAAAGGAATTGCGCCTCTAGAGTGGTTGCTTGTAATATCCCAAAAGGGAGAATGCAGTAATAATGAAACAAAAATATAATAACTGTAGTAAAGTAAACAATAAATCTATATACACATTAGAATGCACATAAATAGTTGAGCCATTTTATTATATAGGAGGTGAATAGCAAGTACAACAGTGCTCAAAATATGAGACACTCAAACCAAAGAGATGGCTTAGAATGACCCTGAAATGATCCCACAAGAGGGACTGCGTAACTACTGAACTGCTAGAAGGTAAACTCCGTTGTCCCTATTGCAACTATTGGGATTGCAACTACCAGAAAGATATAAAGTCATATCTAGGAATTATGGGAGCTCCAATGATGCTAAAAATAGAGATCCGGGCTCTATGATGGATACCCAAGATAACCCAGAAAGGGTTTCTCAGATATGTCAATATAAGAAAACCACCCTCTTAGGGCTTCACATATACACTGCTGGGTATGCAGATCTGCTACATAATCTAATGATAGGATGGATGAAATGATGCATAATCATATCTATGCAAGAAGGGTTGACCCCTTCACTAGATCCTTGGGCTAAAATCTCAAGATCTAGCTCCTACAATCTCCTCCACTGAAAATAATTACTAGATGAAAAACAACTTCAGAAAACTATGCTGTAAGAGAGGGAGGCTCAATAACCTACTACTATATGTGTCAATACAGTTCTGGAATTATGGAAACAATAGATCCAATGTGAGGAGATGATCCCTCACAGGATTTCCAGCTGAAATATTGGAAACTTCCTTCCTATAATAGATCTACAGGACTAGACTGCACAATCCTTGAAGGGACTACTACTGCATGGAGGTAAAACCCATTGGCATGAATACCAGATATAGATATGCTACTCTTGGAAGATTGAATGTGAATAAAAAAGTGGTAGGATGAATCCTCCACTCGTTTCCTAGATGAATGCTAGAAACAACCTCCTGAAGATGGCACCGATGCCTGGTAAGGAATAAAGCTCAATAGAAAACCTTCCCATAGTAGGCACACAAGTCCTCTATGGGTAAGGGTGGAATTACTACTCGAGAACACCCTGTGCTAAACAACACTGCAAACTTAGCTAAACATCATAAGAGTGCATGGAATTGTCACCTGACAAATCCAGATCTAAACAAATCAAGAATAATCCAAGTATCCAAATATCCCTTCTGTTGTGTCTTCGCCTTCATTATATATATTATGAGCCTTCCATAGCCTAGGCCCACTCCATAACTGGCCTGTACATGTGGACATAAGTCTCCATGGTTGACTGCGCTATTTCTCCATGTCCTCCATCATGTTAATATGGGGTGATCACCCTCTCCATCATGTGTGCATTAAATGCATCACTTCCTCCACTAACTTATCATAAGTGCTTTATGATCTTATTTTGAATGAACTATGATCTTAGTTGAACTCTTCAAAGATCCTCATGATTTTATATTTAAGATCCATGATCTTATTTGATTGTTTCATCCTGCATGAGATATCTCATAAATGAGACATGATCTCCACTACTTTATCATTAATGGAGCTGCTCCACTACTCCATGATTTAGATCTAGATCTATATTATCCACATACACATATCAAAAGTGGATTTTATTCAAATTTGAGGATTATGGGTCCCTCCACCCTTTTATTTACTTCATTAATTAAGTTTATTAAGAACTCTAATATTCCAAATATCATGTGAAAATTTAGGAATATTATAGTCCTCCTCGACGAAATGTTGCTTGTCCTCAAGAAACTACAAAAAGTGTATGTTAGAGCAACCTGTCCCCCTCCAAATGGAATCCACACAAGGAAGGTCTCCCCATTTTCTGCAATGAGTTATGTATGCTGAGAACCAAAGTTGCCTCTCTAGAATGTCTAGAGTGACTTCTAACTATGTAGTTAGATGTCCCTCATCAATCATGAAGCACCAAGTGACAACCATAAGCTATCCAACATTCTCCATAATACATGATATATATAAAAATAGATGGTTCCTCCGACAAAAGGAAATTTCCAACTCACAAAGTAATCCTCCATCCCATGCTACATGAATTAGAAATAGGCTTTTCATGCTTCCATCCTTATCCTTGTTGGCCTTGTTGGATCGAAGCATCATCCCAAAATTGTACAAATAATAAGTAGAGATATATGGGTAGACAAAGTTGTCAAACCATATTCTGCCAATAGCAACCACCGGAGTAAGGCCTCTTGCTTCCATCCTCCATCTCCACCATTCAAGAGGGATAAGCCAAACTCCCCCAAAAGCAACCAAAGCAACAAGAGGTCTTGCTGCCTTTTCACCTCCTCATGTGTATCATGGAGTAAAAACATAATGTAGACATGTGGAATGTCACATCAGCCCAATACAAGCAAGCACCATCAATACACATCATGAGAGCACCATGCCAAGTTCTACACAATACAAAACACATATACATATGAGATGTCATGTGATGGGAAAACTCTCTCATGGTCAACCCTAGTGAACATGCCTTCTTTTTCTGCATTCTATCATTGATACACAAGGCATGAGTCAAAGAAATATGAGCTATTGGGTGGAAACCATACTCACCCAAGAGCAGCCAACGTAGCCATGTCTCCTTCTTCATTACATGAGTGTTTTTCAAGGCATGGATAAAAGAAATAGGAGCCTTTGGGTAGTAACCAAACTCACCCAAGAGAAACCAGTGTAACCAAGCTTCTTGTTGCCCATGCATTATATCTGCAAGTGGTCATGAAACCCCTTGCTTATCATCCTCACCCACTCATCCCCATGTGGATTATGAATGATGTTCTGAATAAACATGGTATCCTCCCTTTGTAGAATACCATTCTCCACAAACTGATGAAGAACTTTGCACTTCATGACATGTTGAATGCACCCCCAATGAGATCTCTTAATGGGACCTTCTTCTCATCAATGGCCCTCCAAAACCAATAAGGTTTTGGATCTGCTATAGGTAGAAGTTTCTCTTTGAGCTATGAGATACTCATTGAGAAAGTGTCATCTACAAAGGAGAAAATATTCCTTATCTCAAGATGTCTACCATTTATCATCTTTACCTCCATTGCTTCATGAATGAAGCTACCTTCAAAATGCTCCAAGAATAATGGGGCCCCTTCATTATCACTGTTACTAAGTGAAAACACTATAGATCTACATGGTGGTACATATGTTGTCTCATGGCAAGGCACAATGCTGAACTCATAGCTAGCCATTGTACATAGGATCATGCTCATCCCATCTTCTAAAACTCTACACTTCAACTCAAAGGGTTGATTGTAGCTCAATAATGATGAATTGGGATAGCTCTTCTTTTCCTCCTTGATTAAATCAAGGGTCCTCTGCATTGTGATATGTTGTTGCTTCAAATCAGCATTTTTTTCTAACCCTTGGTTATGCATTGGCCCTCATGGAATGTCATCATAATTTTCAATAAGATCTACTGAAAAAATATGTGATTAAAGTGCATGCATACCTTGGATCAAATGATGTGTGGGAACCTCTTGTAAGACCACACGAGTTCCTCCAACCGGGACAATGGTGTCTCCAACTGCTGGTAAGAGTGATGGCTTCTCTTCTATCAATGTACCAGCGCTGGAATATACCTCCTCTTCATCATGCATCTCCTGAATCATGCATAGGAATCTATATGTCAAGAGCTCAAGACTATCTTGTAAAGACGCAAATGTCTCTTCTTCAGATACAAGTACTTCTGCAGCTGGTGGTGAATGTAGTGACCCCTTGTTCAGAGTGACAAGAATGACATCCTCCTTTGTTCCCTTAGGAAATGTCTCTTTGTGACACATCTCTGGTTTTCTCACATCAAACTTCTTTCTCAACTTTTGAAAGAAACCTGAATATTTAGTCACCTTTGCATGCTCCATGTGACCAAACCACCAATCATTGGCTTCACCTAGAAGATGAAGTGCTGCAATCTCAACAGCCTCTTTTTCAGCCACGGGATGTAGCCTAAAAAATGTATCTAACTCTTTCCTCCAAGACTTAACAGTGCTTGAGGAAGATCCATCAAATGTAGGAAAATAAAATCTATTGTGCCTCTTTCTTCTATTGCTGCTATATGATCCTCTTTCTTCTTTGATTTTGAAGAATTGTTGGAGACTTAGCTTCTCCTTGAATGTTCTAGACTGTGATTTGTACTCTTCAAGATATAGATTGAGAATCTCATGATTCTCAATATCCATGTTCCTTTTTTCTTCATGACTATACCATTCACCTTCTTCAAAGAGAGCGGTCATAGTAGATCTATGAGGAGATTTATGATTCTTTGGTTTTCTTTTTTGCTGATAGGAAGTGCTTGGACCTTCCGCATTAAACATTCTTCTTGTATCATCCTTTTGCATTTCCCTCTTCATTTGATTGACCTATTTAGAGAGATCTTGCATGGATCTAAAGAGAAGAGTGGAAAAACTACAATCCTCCTTCATGATAGATCTCATCTATCTACTTCTTCTTTTGATGCAAAAGATGAAGTGTCCAGAAGCTGAGCCAAAGAACTTGGCTCCGATACCACTGTAATATCCCAAAAGGGAGAATGCAGTAATATTGAAACACAATATAAGAACTAAAACAAAGTAAACAATAAATCTATATACACATCAGAATGCAAAGAAATAACTAAGCCATTTTATTATATAGGAGGTGAATAGAAAGTACAACAATGATCAAAATATGAGACACTCAAGCCAAAGGGATGGCCTAGAATGAACCTGAAATGATCCCATAAGAGGGATTGCGTAATTGCTAAACTACTGGTTCCAGAAAGATAGAAATTCATATCTAGGAATTATGGGAGCTTCGATTATGCTAAAAATAGATATTCAGGCTCTATGATGGATACCCAAGATAACCCATAAAGGGTTTCTCGGATCTGTCAATATAAGAAAACCACCCTCTTAGGGCTTCACATATACATTGCTGGGTATGCAGATCTACTGCATAATTGGATGATATGATGGCTGCAATGATGCACAATTAGATCTATGCAAGAAGGGATTATCCCTTCACTAGATCCTTGGGCTAAAATCTCAAGATCTAGCTCCTCCAATCTCCTCCACTGAAAATAGTTGCTGGATGAACAAAAACTTTAGAAAATGTGTTTTAAGAGAGGGAGGCTCAATAGCCTACTGCTAGATGTGTCAATACAACTCCGGAATGATGGAACCAATATATCCAATGTGAGGAGATGATCCCTCACAGGATTTCCAGCTGAAATACTGGAAACTTCCTTCCTCCAATAGATCTACAGGACTAGACTGCGTAATCCTTAAGGGGCTATTGCTGCATGGAGGTAAAACCTAATGGCCTAAATTCCGGATATAGATCTGCTTCTCCTGGAAGACTGAATGTGAAGAAAAAAGTGGTAGGATGAATCCTCCACTATTTTCCTAGCTGAATGCTAGAAACAACCTCCTGAAGATGGCACCAATGCCTGGTAAGGAATAAAGCTCAATAGAAAAACTTCCCAGAGTAGGCACACAAGTCCTCTATGGGTAAGGGTGGGATTCCCGCTTGGGAACACCCCGTGCTAAATATCACTATAAACTTAGCTAAATAACATAAGAGTGCATGGAATTTTCACCTGACAAATCCATATCTAAACAGATCAAGAATAATCGAAGTATCCAAATCTCCCTTCTATTGTGCCTTCACCTTCATTATATAGATTATGAGCCTTCCATAGCCTAGGCCCACTCCATGATTGTGTTGTACATGTGGACATAAGTCTCCATGGTTGACTGTTCTATTTCTCCATGTCCTCCATCATGTTCACATGGGGTGATCACCATCTCCATCATGTGTGCATTAAATGCATCACTTCCTCCACTAACTTATCATAAGTGCTTTATGATCTTATTTTGAATGCACTATGATCTCAGTTGACCTATTCAAAGATTCTCATGATTTTATATTTAAGATCCATGAACTTATTTGACTGTTTCATCCTCCATGATCTATCTCATAAATGAGACATGATCTCCACTACTTTATCATTAATGGAGCTGCTCCATTACTCCATGATTTAGATCTAGATCTAGAATATCCATATACACATATCAAAAGTGGATTTTATTCATCTTTGAGGATTATGGGCCCCTACACCCTTTATTTAATTAATTAATTAGGTTTATTAATAACTCCAATATTCCAAATATCATGTGAAAATTTAGGAATATTACACTGTTGGATGCAGATGCACCACCGATGGGCAGTTGTTGAAGGATCTAGGCAAAGTTATCCATCATCACATTCATTTTTTTCTCGAGGGCCTCCTCGAGAAATATTTTGATAGGATATCCTGCTCCCTCATATTTTTTTCATCCCCCATGGGTGGTCATTGGAGTTTGCGAGGCTGATCTTGCAAAGGCTCAATCAGATCGAGCCCTAACTCCTTTTACCCTGACCTCGTTGGGGACATGCAATGAAGGATCAAGAAAGAGAAGAATTCTCTGATAAAACTGATCCATAATTATGCAGGAACACAATAAAATATATAAATACACATAAACGCAACGATGCAACATAAATACGACTTCATTTTATTAATATCACATAACTAAAATATGCTTACAAAAAGAATGCAAATAAACTATGTAGGGCGATGGTTGCTTATCTCTGAGAAGAGATGTGAAAACTATAGGCCTTTGAAATGTGTTACAATGAGGCTAGAAGGCCTATTTATTATTGATAAATAATGGAAAACCCTAAAAATCCAAAAACCTAGCCATAGGAGATGAAATTCCAAAATGTTGGCCCCGTTGGGGTAAATTGGCACATCAATTTCCCAGGGTCATAACTTTGGCATACTATATCCGTTTGATGCACTTGATACCTCATTAGAAAGATCTATTCGAGGACTAAAACCGTTGACATTGAATTTTGATTCAAATATTCATATTTTATGGATTTTATTTTCCAAAAAGAATGTCGTTTAGGGCCTCAAAACAACTCTGGAAGTTCAGGACCGGAAAAATTGCCAAAAATAGTAAATTGTGCTACAATTAAGGAAATTGAAAAAAATGAAGAAAAAATGGTGGGTGTCCAAGTGGAATAGGCCAGTGGCCACCAATATCCACTTGGATCAGCCATGAGTTTCATGTTTGTCTTCTTTCGATGGTTGTGTATGTAGCTCATTATGGTTGAAGACAATACATAAGTCGGGATGGACTACCATGAAGATTTAGAGCTCGTGCTACCTTAAGGTGAGCAATGGAGTGGCATAGGTAAAATAAGATAATTTTTTTTTTATTTTTTATTTTTTATTTTTACAAAAAAAAATTGGAATTTTTATGTATCCAAGACTAACTATCTATTTTTACATGCAGATATTGGACCCGTTCGACCAGTGGTTTCATCTTATCTTCGATGTCCTAGAGACCCACAATAGGCGCAGGTTGGAGTACAACTTGTTTCAAGGCCACAAGAGGTGTTACAAGATATTAATGTGGTCAAGACTATTAAATAGTTCGAGCGACATGTCGAGGGGTTGACCCAGGAAATTCCAAAGACCAGGATCAATCATATCCTTATGAGACTGCAACGACATACTATCAGGGTGCCTGAGCATATTAGACAGATATTGTGCAAAGTAGCTCGTGCAATTGTTTTTTATTATGAGCATCATCAATATTAGTTTAATAGGAGGCTATAAAGCTATATTTTGACTACATGTATTTTTTGATATGATAGTTCATGTGGCCATTGTGTCTCAGGCACATACTTTTGTAAAATCAGGATTGTATATATATACAACTATCTACCTATCGGTGTGTCTCATGTGTTCTATTATCTTTCTCAATGCATGTGATGTGAATTTAATTTAATTTACATATGTCACAAATTTTTGTCTAAAACATGATTTCCAATGCATCTGTCAATGTGTTTAGACTTCTAGGAATGTGTTGATATTGTATATAATCAAAATGTTTTTCTAGAAGGTGGACCTTTAAAAACATACGAAGCATAGTTCAACTTCTAACTGAATAGACGTTATTAAATTGTAGTACTAAAAGTTGCGAGTCATGTTTGACAACTATACAATAGATATAGCATCAGACAATAGCTCGATCACTACACTATACTCAGTAATATTATTGGTGGAGTGATCGATACAAATCCGTTTTAAACTCACTAACTCACCACTTGGAGCATATATAGCCCATGTTGTAGAGGAAAGGTTTTGAGTATTACAACTAGCACCATCAGCATAACCAACGTATGGTTAAAGGGATGCCGAAATCTGAAAACCAAATGTAAAGAAAGATTAATAGAATTGGTAGGAAACTCTGAAGGGAACACACTGCAAACACAATCAACACACCTATAGATAGTATGTACACAATGAACTACACATAAATTACTTAACCATAGTATTTTTTTAGGTACAACCCATTTCTAGGCTATGCCAATGGAACTCCATCAAAATTAATAAGCTCGTAGTCTCCTTTAGCAAGAACATGTTTAAGAATGTATGGGCTTAGCCAAATTGGCTTGAACTTCCTAGACCCTAACTTATCAGACTCATGATCATACAACATGACAAGGTCACCTTTCGAGAAGGCATGAGACTTAACATTATTATTGTATTAACGTGTTTATTATGGGCCTAATTGGCCATCGTGAAATTGCATCAAGTTTCATCCAAACATGTTAGATGTAAGAGATGATATTATTCTTTAGAAGTGGAATTTCACATTCGATAAGAAGGATTGCATTAGAAAATTAATTCAACAAATTTTGTTTGTTTCATTTTGTAAGCTAAATTACTCTTTGTTTCTTCCTGTTATAGGTAAATTTGGGCATCATCCCCCATGACCTGGTCAAACTGGACATCATCCCCAGGACCAATGAAATAGGGTCTATCATCCCCTTACATTTCAGTTGCTATATGCCCTAAGAGAAGAAAAAATCATTCATGGCTTGTATTGTGAGATTTCCAAGGTTTTGAAGTATATGTTATATCACTTATGAGCTCACCAATGTTGCCTCTCATGGGACTAACTACGTTGCATATGAAGCTCCCTCCATTCAAGGGTGCATTGCAATGCACTTCCCGACATTCAAGGGTGCGTTGGTCAACTGGGAGAGAAATTCTCAATGTTCCAGAATCTCCACATGGCCAGTGCCTTCTAGAAGAGTCCATATGTGTCAAAATTCAAATCCAAGTGCTCATCTAACACCTCTGAGCTTGGTAACATGTATTGCCTATTATTAGAAAGACATTCATTGAGAAACTACCATCAGTTGCCCTATAAATTGAGCACAAATCCTAGTGCTAGGGAAGGAAGAATTTTTGTAAAGAAATGATGTTGGATTCTCAAATGAGATAGTGAAAGAAGTGATATGCTACTGGTGTGATGTTGGATGTGATGAGGTTGGGATGAAGCTGGAGCTGGTGACATCAAATCGATCATTGGTTGTAACCTCCCCCTTCTACTTTTTAATAAAGATTGTTGTTAATTTTACCATATATGTATTTGTTTATGTCTCTATTTCTCATGAAATGGACTCTTGAATGATATATATGTTTCAAGTTTAATATATTTAAGTGATTAATATAAGTAGGCATTTGTATATTTCAATCTGTTTTTTTTTCTCTTTTTATACTTGCAGGAATCAATCTGGCGATCTAAGTTGGATTGAAGGCTACAAAAAAAGCGACAGAAGGAGAATAGGAAGCGCTTGGATCACAAGTAGGTTATTCTATATTTCTGTGTGTCTATTTATTCTTAGAGAAAGTGATAGAAAAGTCTTTAATTTTTTGTTCTAAGTGCCTAACACCACACTTAGGGAATTTGATTTATCCGTATATCATAATTCTGCATAACAAATTGGAGACTCTGTTGGGGAGTTTCCTATCATTCCTGGTGTTTTTTCCTCTGCTTATCCACCCAGTAGCATCTAATTTCAGTTATTATACTTTTGAATCAAAGAATTACATTAGAAGTGTGTTATGTAGCTTACATTTTCAATCTCTGTTGTGCCCAACACACTGTTGGTCAAGACAAAATACACTGCAGTGCACTGTCTCTCACTTAGGGGTGCACTGCAACACATTGTCTCCCCTTATATATTGCATTTCCCCCTTAGCCAACCAAATTCCATTTGAATTTTTCATTGCCATCATCCTCAACCATTTTTTTGTTGTGTTTTCAATTGTCTGATACCTCCTAGAGATCAGTGAATTTTCCTAATTCTTCCTCCTTTGTAAAGTAAGTTTGTTCAATGTCTCTTTAAGTGTTTTTCTTCATCATTGAAAAATCAAATTCAAAGTATTTTATTTCTGTATTAGATACATTTGTTTTCATAAAGGAAATTATCGTTAAATTCTTCATTTCCTGTAAGAAAAATTGTAGTTCCATTCTTTGTTTTTCTTAAAAGAGAAATTGTTGTTAAATTCCTCATTTCTCAAAGAAGAAAACATTTGTTTTTTGTTGATTTGATGCATATAGTTTCCTTTCTTCCATTCACATTAAGGGAGCTGAAAAGAAAAACCTGCATTTTCATATAGTGAATTTTGTGTTTTGCATAGGAAGAAGTTAGGAAAGATACATTTTATTTTGTGCTCTTTGTTGTTTGCTCTCAAAGTTGATTTCTCTTTCCCTTAGTAGCTAGGATTTTTCATTGAAAAAGCTAAAATTGAAAAGTTTTCTTATCATTTTAGTTTGAAGTTTTAGGAATTTCCATCACATCACGCAGTGAAACTCAAAAGGAAAATTGATAAACAAGATCAACTTAAAATTTACATCAATTTACCTAAAAAATAATTGAAACCATAAAGATAACATTTAGAAGGTCTACGCTAGAGATGTGCTATGGTGTTGTTAAACATAGCAGTTGTCGTTAACTTCTACGCGATACATTTCGAGTGTGATTCCTCACTCCACATACGTAAGTATGTTGAAGCTCTTCCATGTACCTTCGGGTATATCGGGTGGTGTTCTAGTACGAAAAGTATAAGGGGGTGCACTCATTGTGCGGTTTCACATTAGACAACGCTAATACAGACTTGGGCCTCCATATACCTTCGGGTATATTTTGGAGGACAAATATAGGTTGTTAGCCCTCCATAGTGAACTGAGTCGGCCACCTTGTAACTTGTGATACACCAAACACATCATTTGGGGAGATTTCATGCCCGTACTTCTTGGTTCGCCAGGGGGTATTCTAGAGTTCACAATTACTTGGTAAACCTTTTTCTTAGAATTACCCCTTTTCTTTTGTTTATTTGTTTTTGGTCATAAAATAAAGCAGTCATCATGGAAGAAGAACACCCATTTCCCCACCATTCACGTAGAATAGCATTGAAACCAACTTTACCACCAAAAGTCACTTCTGGTCGGTGAATGTGACATCGCTCTACCGAAACTAGTACTATCAGTACCTCTGGAGCGACATCATCCTCACATATACCAGATTTGGCACAAGTTGTTTCTACAAATCCTAGTTCATCTATTGTTTTTGAGACAAAGTCCTCATAGCTACCCGTGGTCATGATCCATCCAATCAGTGAGACCATACCTCCCGAACCCGACGTTGTTCAACTGGAAGTTGATCCAGATCTTGTCATTTTTTTTCCAAAACATCTGCATCCTGAAGTCAAATGACCAGAATTTGTTCCTGTATCGTTCGCCCAACAATCCATTGTAGCCATTGAGTCTCCCATACTGCACAGTCAACCTCCTTAAATATACTTTGGGCCTGATGACGAAATCCTTCTACCTAGTTTAATTTCAATTGAATAAATACCACAAGACGAAACACCTTTAACTCCAACTCATTTTGGGGCGGATATTTACCTGTACGATTCTTTTCCTCAATCACCTGCCTCTGCTTTTGTTGATCCTCTGTCTATTAGAGTTATCGTAGATCCAATAGGGTATACATTTGGTTGAAAAAGCATGTCTAAGCCAACATCTTTGGCTGAACCATCTATTCCAATTGCGACAACACCTGCTCTTGCTACCCTGTCGATGTTCATGACTTCACCAGAGTCACATTTATATGGTGACCCTTCCGTCCCACTTGGTTACCAATATTTATCGAGAACCTTCTCTGGTGCATCATCAAACCCATGGAATTCACCGATTTCATCATCTGGTATTCTAAGTAGTAAATCTATAGTGAGTACTAAATGGCTTGATCCTTTATATACATCATCAGGGCAATATCAAGCTAGTCCATCTGGGTATATTCCATCTAGTACAATTTCAACTGGACTCCCTGCATTTGGAGGACAATATTTTCCATCTTATTATACTCCTCATGTCGGGGGGAAACATATGGTCACCCATATTGACAACACTCCATCGTTATTTGGTCATCCTAATGTCAGAATGAATGTTTGTCAGTGGAAACCCACTCTTCCCATCCAACCACAAATGATTGTACACTCGTATCAACTGGTTCAACCTGTTGCACCCACATCAACTCCACTTGTTAATACATATTTAACCCTGTTACAAACTCAAATTGTTGTACCTCAACCATCTCAGGCGGGTCCTTCAACCCAATACCATCAAGTATTGGGCCCTTAGACTCCAACTCCTTCGGCTGGTTTACAATAGCCACCTATATCCAAAATTATTTATTCACAAGATGGATTACCATATTATGGGATTTTGCAGCCGCAACTAGGTTATACCTATCCGCAACCGAATCCAAGCTATCATAGTTTGAGTTATAATATTGATGGATAGAATTGTTGGCAGCCACTAGTGCAAATTCCACAACCTTCATTTCAATAAGTAGCATACCCAGGTTTTGGTCAACAGAATCCTTAAGCGTTTGCTTATCAAAATAACCCATATCTGGGTTACCAACAATAGATTCCTTATGCTGGTGCTCAAAGGCTTGTTTCTTAAGAAATTCCATCATACCCTGGCAATGCTCAACCCCAATTAAATCAACAGTTTCCCTTTGTTGCAACTTTAGAGTTACCAGATTTAAACCGGCTCACCAATGATCCAATAAACTATGATCCTTAGTGACTGGTGATACCTCATAAATTACCCTTGGATATTCCTAAGTTCAATGGAAACCTTGGGGAAGAAGACCCCTCGATGCAGGTTATGACTTATCATTTGTGGTGTTCATATAACTCCCTAAATGATGACTCCATTCGGCTACGTCTTTTCCAGCGTACGCTCACCAGTTTGGCCACAAAATGGTAAATTCAGTTACCAAGAGTTTCTTTTGATAATTTCACTACCCTAGCTACTGTCTTTTTGACCCACTTCCAATTACCCATACGATATGAAACTGGAACGGAACTCTTTAATTTTTTTAAACACACTAATGCTACTCACATTTATGATCATATTCATGAGTGGCATCGTCTTCATAGAATGGTTAAGACATTTTTTCTTGATCAAATTCTTGCTGAGTGGTTCTTTAAGTCCCTATTACCATCTACAAATGAGGATGTGGTTAAGGGTGGTGTCATCACTGAAGAGCAGGTCATTGCTCGTGCCCAATATTTAGACTTGATTTACACTCAGTCTGGCATGCTCTACGGGAAAATGCTGAACGCACCGTGACCTAATTTTACTGTTCCTCCTCCATCTAAGGACTCTCATGCCAGAGGTGATATGACTGGTACTGAAAGCACACATCACTCTACAGCATATGATCCCACACCTTCTTCTGAAATCCATGTCATTTCATCTGACAAGGGAAAAAGTGACAAGCAACCCAGAAGTAAGAAAAAGGGGAAATCAAAGAAAAAGAAAACTTCTACCCCGCAGGAAAGATCATCTAATCAATCAAATGGAAATTATAAATATCATTACCCTTGCATAATCTATAATGAGGAACATTTTTTTGTGACTATCCTCACCACACCGAAGTCTAAAAAATGGTTAAGACCTCGCATGCGTAAGCTTTGTTGACAAATACATTTCTAAATCCTGACACAAATTTGGTTGCTACGGATCTAGCTTCTAATTCACAAGTACATATGCTGTCTTTCATGAAGCCATCGATTTATATTTTGGTGTCAATGAGTAATAAATATTATGGTAGTCAAGCTATTGATCAACCTACTACCTCGACCACGAATTCGTCTACAGAATCAATACCGCCAATTGCTATTCCTAAATTGACAATCAAGCCACCTAAGGGAGTTGTTCATAAATCGACATTTAATCCTCGAGCCAGAGCTTCTCAAAATTATAATATAGTTGAAGATTTGGCTCAATCACCTTCAGCTATGTCACCGCTTGAGGTGCTTCAAATTTTTCCTTCCTATAATTAGGCTTTTTTGTCGAGAATTGGTGGAACTGATCCGATTGATTCCAATCTCGTAGTCTTTAATCATATGGGCTATGTGCCATAATTACTAGCAAAAATTGGCATTCTCCATCTAAGTAAATGTTTTAATTCACCTTGGTCATCGTACTATTATTGATTAGGGAGCATGTACGTGCATTATGTTTGTAAACTATTGTAAGTCACTTGGATTTCCATTACTATCTCAATCGCCTACGACGTTGAAATATTTTGACGGACATACATATAAGCCTTGCGGTATTATCAATAACTTGCATGTTGAACTAGGGGGAAAATAGTGAATGTTGAATTTGAGGTCATTGACAGACCCCTTGACTAAAATATAATACTCGGAAGGCCATGGGTATATGCTAGGACTGCGATCGTCTCTACATATTTTAGAATGATTGCCTTTCCACATAAAGGTCCCATCACAGTCATCAATTAAATATCCTTCTTTGCCTCTAGTTCCCAGGTAACTGGAAGTGTTCCGTTAGTTCACGCACCACAAGTCGCACTTTAGAACATTGGTGTAGGACTCTTAAAGGATTCCACTCTCATGGGAACCTTTGCATTACCGCTGCCTACGACGCCGACAGAAATTGCAAGCATAGAGTTCTGCTACATGATATCTTCCACTCCATTTGGCTTAAGGAAGATTATGGGTGATTCTGAAGTTGTTACATTGGATGAATTTCTTCCGCCCAACCAAATTGAGCTGTAATAATAATCAATATACATGGCTTGGGCAATGAATCTGAAATCATTGTCACCGGTCATTTGGGTTGATCGTTCATTAGATTTTGGTACTCTTTTTCCTCAATTTTCTTGATAGATGAGAATATTATGGAAACCATGATGTTAGAAGGAGAACCATGAGAACATCATCAGCATCGCTCCCATCTTCAAGATTACAAAGAAGATAATCTTAGTGAACTTTATCACCCATCGATCAAAAAATTATTTTTGAATTATTTTCCTATTAACGCAATTGATTCCAAGAAAAAATTATCAAACATTGAAGAAACTATTTCTATTGATATCTCGACCAAACCCGGCGTTGTAGAAAATATTCATGTCGGTGTATCTTGTTCTCCATTAGAACTCTAAGCATATCGCTCTCTCTTTTGTGAATTTTGTGATGTATTTTCTTGGGCTTACGAGTAAATTCCAGGCATAGATACTGGTATCATTGAACACACTATTAATATGTACCCTGATGTCAAACCGGTATGTTAACGCCTTCATCCTGTTCATCTGAAGAAGGTTGATGCCATTAAAGCAGAAGTTGAAATTTTTTTGCATGCTGGTTTCATTTACCCTGTTCCACTAACTGAGTGAGTTTCCAACATAGTTCCTATTATGAAAAAACAAGGAACCATCAAAGTGTGTGTCAATTATCGGGATGTCAATCTTGCTTGTCCGAAAGACAACTATCCTACTCCCTTTATCGACCAAATTATTGACGATTGTGCCGGATGTGAAATATTTTCGTTCATGGATGGATTTTTCGGCTATAATCAAATCAATATCCACCCAGAGGACCAATATAAGACAACATTCATCTATCCCTGGGGCACATTCGCTTATCGAAAACTCCCATTTGGTTTAAATAACGTTGGGGAAACTTTTCAGAGAGCAATGGATTATGCTTTCAATGACATCAAGCACAATGTTCAGCCCTATGTAGATGATTTACCCACGCATTCACGAAACCAGACTGATCACCCGATGCACTTGAGAGCTATCTTTTTACGCTACCGACACTAAAATATATGCCTCAATCCACATAAATGTGTGTTTTGTGTTGGTTCTAGTTGTATCCTAGGATTTTTTGTCTCAAAATAAGGAATTAAAATAGACCCATTGAAGCTCCAAGCCATTCTTGATTTTCCTGCACCATCAAATTTGCTTCAGTTACAGAAACTTCAGGGAAAGGCTAACTTCCTAAGGAGGTTCATACCCAACTACGTCGAAATGGCTAAAGGATTTACTTGTCTCTTGAAAAAAGGGATTCCCTTCCATTGGGACCAAGTTGCACAAGCTTCTTTTGATTCTGTCAAGGACACACTTGTCCGAGGGTCATTAATGTATCCCCCCAATTATCAGAGTGATTATTTATTATATATCATTGCGGCTCGTACAACCATTGCTATGGTATTGATCCAAGTAGAAAATGGGATAGAACATCCGATATATTATTTGAGTCGTAATATTAATGGTATGGAAGTGAAGTATTTGTACGTAGAAAAGAATGCCTTGGTGGATGTTCAAGTTGTCCAAAGATTTCGCCACTATATCCTATTCCGGAAGACCATTGTCATTTCAGATTGCAACCCCATGAATTATATCTTATCATGTCAATTTCTGGGGGGAAAATATTCAAAATCGATTGTCATTTTGCAGGAATTTGATTTGGAATTCATCAAATCCAAGTCAAAGAAGTCTTTAGTTTTGGCTGAGATTCTCTGTGACCTTCCCTCTAATAGTACTGCTACTACATCGGAACCATATTTTCCTGATGAGTCTCTATTTCTGATCGGATCATATGATCCTTGGTATGGGTATTTTATCATTTATCTCCAGACCCAGACTTTTCGGCCTGATACCTCTCGCTCTGACCAATGATGTATTCGATACCAAGCCAAAGATTATCCTATCGTCGACGATACACTTTATCATCGTGGTGTCGATACAATTTTAAGAAGGTGCCTCACTCATGAGGAGGCCAAAAAAGTTTTAAATAATTGTCATGTTGGGGCTTGTGGTGGAAATTTTTCTAGATATGCTACCATGTAGAAGATACTCTGTGCCGATTACTTTTGGCCTACCATATTTCGTGACCACAGCCTCGCGGTCAGGATTTTTCATGCGTCCCAGATATTTTATCATACAATCCGCAAATTGCCAGCACCAATGCATCTTGTTGTCTCCGTGGGACCATTTTTTAAATGGGGCATTGACTTCATGACCTATAACCCTCATTCATCCGGGGGGTATGGTTATATTATTGTCGCAGTAGACTACTTTACCAATTGGGCCGAAGAGATGCCTACATTCAACAAAACAAGACAAAAAACTGCATCGGTTTTCTTTAATCATGTCATTTCACGGTTTGGGGTCCCATAGGCTATAGTCAAAGATCATGGTTCACATTATTGCAATCATATGATGAATGAGTAGACTGGAAAATTAGGGCTATCACATGATAGTTCTACTCCTTATTATCCACAATCAAATGGACAAGTTGAGGCTATTAACAAGATTCTTAAATGAATGCTTCAAAAAATGATAGGAGTTCATAAACGAAATTGGAATTTAATCCTATACTCTGGTTTGTGGGCGTACTAAACCTTGGTGAGAAACGCAACCAGATTTACCCCCTTTCAATTGGTGTATGGTCTGGAAGCTATCTTGCCCATCCAATGTGAAATATCATCGTTAAAACTCGCAATCGACTTGTTACTAACACCTCTACTGAAGAAGCGCGTCTTTTTAACCTTATCCATATTGATGAAACACTTCGTGAAGGCCAATTGGCCAATGAAGTGCATAATAGACATATAAAGGCACAATACGACAAGCATGTCCAACCTCGCATTTTCTTAGAGGGTGATCTGATCCTTCTTTATGATTAGGAAGATGATATAATTGGTACAGGGAAATTTGAGCCATTATGGAATGGCCCCTATATTGTTAAAAGGGTTCTTACTAAGGGTGCCGACGAGTTGGTAAATTACGATGGAATTCCATTGGCTAGCCCCAAAATGGGTTGTATCTAAAACATTACTATGCTTAATCAGGAGCGTAGCAATTTTTTCTATTATATTTTATATATGATTTTGATTTTAATTTACTGTCTTAATTTGTTTTTCTAGAGTTTTCTTGAAGTTAGTAATCCTCTTTACATTTCATCGCAGATGTTTGAAGCTTTGGAACCATGTGTTGGGCATTCCGATGGTGCTAGTCATAGTATGCAGAATCTATTCTCTACAGCGTGGGCCATTTTCGCTCCGAAAAGTGGGTTAGTGAGTTTTCAAGGGATTTGTATTGGTTGATATACAAACAATATCGCTGAGTATAGCAAATTTATCGAACTTCTCTTTGATGTCGTTTCATTTGGTATTAACTGCATCATTATAAGGTTAGACTCACAACTTGTGGTATTACAACTTACTAGTGTTCATACTGTTAGAAATCCAACACTACATCGTATGTTCCTAAGAGTTCGAATTTTGGAAAGAAATTTTGATTTCATTCAATATCAACACATTTCTAGGAATTTGAACACATTAACTGATTCTTTAGTGAATTATGTTATAAACAGATATTTGCAACACATGTAAAGATACATTCACATAATTGAATAGGATTGCGTAATAAACATAGGAAAACATTGAAATAAAATAGATAGATAGTTATAGGTTTTTACAAAACTTGTGCCAAAGACACATTGTTCATCTGACCTCAAAATGTATGTAACATGTCAAAAGTTAACTAGTGGTGCTCATGATAACATGTTACTGATCTAGCTATCCTACACAGTAGCCGCATCCAGCAGTTAGGAACGCCAATAATGTGTCGTTGCAGTCCCATGGGTAACTCTTCGATCCAACAATTTGGAATCCCGAAGGTCAACCCTTGTATGTGTTGTTGAAGCTCAACAAGAGTCTCAACCATATCTAAATCTTGAAGGACAGCTCTCTCGAAAACCCTCTCTGCTGGATCATCTGCTCCATGCTATGACTCTCCCACTGGTTGAACTCGACCCACATTTGCATAAATGAAAACTTTAGTTTAGTCTTGGGAAAACATCAAAATAAAAAAACATGTATAAAAATTAGAAAAATAAAAAGACATGGTCAAAATATTCTTACCAATTGCAACCCACTAAGTTCCTTCTAGTAAAGTTAAATATGGATCTCCTTAGAAGTCGATGCTTGCATATGTATAGTCATTGATGGTGATAATTTGTCTCCTGAACCAGGTGAAGAATGCCGTCGAGAACACGATGGACGATTGACCAGCATGTCTAGCCATCCGTTCTACCCATCTCTGCATCCTTGGATCTATAGGGTTAGATATACCCATTGTCACATGCTAAGGTTGCATCAGTGAATTCTCTATAAGGAAAAATAAATGAGGATAGAACCATAGTTGAAATTTTTCTTCGACATCAAATAATCTATTCATGCCTTACGAAATGTATTGTAGTACCTTGATAGCCAGTAACATCAATGGTGATTCTCTCGCATTTGTTAACAACTCACATCACTGGCTGATAATCAAACGATTCCTTACCATGTTCGACTACAAATCATATATTCGCCTGGCTAGACTTGTACCTGAACGATCGAGTGAATGTGATAAGAAGACCCCAGATCTAGTTTCAACCATCCAGGCTCCAATTTTAGGATTGTTGTACACATCATCTATACGATGATCTTACATATGGATGTGCATCCAAACATGGGCCTATATCTGTATGCATGTCTGTATTGGGCAACATTCCAATGTAGACGACTTTCTACACTATGTACATGTTATTAGATAGTTCATGTGCTGAGCATGGGAATGCCTCCCTCAATAATTCATGATCAAGATGAAAATATCATGATGTAATGTATTGTAAGATTTATGTAGGTCTCCACTCCGCTTCAGTTCTATCTCATCACGTCGTAAAGAATCTCATTCAAAAATATTGTTATTATTTCGACTTCATGATTTAGGGGGAAACTATTATAGGTAAATTTGGGCATCATCCCCCATGACCTGGTCAAACTGGACATCATCCCCAAGACCAATGAAATAGGGTCTATCATCCCCTTACATTTCAGTTGTTACATGCCCTAAGAGAAGAACAAATCATTCATGGCTTCTATTGTGAGATTTCCAAGGTTTGAAGTATATGTTATATCACTTATGAGCTCACCAACACTGCCTCTTAAGGGATTAACTGCATTGCATATGCAGGTCCCTCGATTCAAGGGTGCACTGCAATGCACTTCTCGACATTCAAGGGTGTGTTGGTCAAATGGGAGTGAAATTCTCATTGCTATGGAATCTCCACATGGCTAGTGCCTTCTAGAAGAGTCCATATGTGTCAAACTTCAAATCCAAGTGTCCATCTAACACCTCCAAGCTTGGGAACATGTATTGATTATTATTAGAAATTCATTAATTGAAAAACTACCATCAGTTTCCTTATAAATTTAGCACAAATCCTAGTGCTAGGGAAGGAGGAATTTTGGTAAATAAATGTTGTTGGATTCTCAATTGAGAGAGTGAAAGAAGTGATATGATGTTGGTGTGATGTTGGATGTGATGAGGCTAGGATGAAGCTGGAGCTGGTGACATCAAATCAATCATTGGTTGTAACCTCCCCCTTCTACTCTTTAATAAATATTGTTGTTCATTTTCCCATATATGTATATGTTTATGTCTCTATTTCTCATGCAATGGAATCTTGAATGATATATATGTTTCATGTTTAATTGATTTAAGTGATTAATATAAGTAGGCAACTGTATATTGCAATCTATTTGTTGTTCTCTGTTTATACTTGCAGGAATCATTATGGCGATCTAAGTTGGATTAGAGGCTACAAAAAAAGCGACAGAAGGAGAATAGGAAGCACTTGGATCACAAGTAGGTTATTATATCTTTCAGTGCGCCTATTTATTCTTAGAGAAAGTGATAGCAAAGTAATTAATATGTTGTTCTAAGTTCCTAGCACCACACTTAGGGAATTTGATTTATTCATACATCATAATTCTGCATAACATTTCCCTCTTGTACATAGATTTTCATTGAAAATAAAATATTTCATTTTATCATGCTAGATCACATATTTAGGATACTGAGGTGAAACTCGCAGTGAACCTTGAAAATTGAAACTTAATCCAAGATAAAATTTAAAATTTTTTGAATCAATGTTAAGGAAGATTTGAAAAGTTAACACAAACAGTTATAGGTCTAGGCAATATATGTGTTTTGACGTTTATTAACATCGGAGTTGTTGCTTTTTACCAATGTTTCATTTTGGGGTGATATCTCATTCCACATATGTAGGCATATCAAACCGTTTTCCACTTACCTCAAGGTATATCAGATGGTGCTCCACGTATGAAAAGTATATGGAAATGCTCTCATCGTATGGTTAGGCATTAGACAACACTAACACGGACTACGCTTCCACATACCTTCGGGTATATTTTAGAAGTCCTGACTAGGTTTCTTTCCTCCCCTTAGGTAACTGAGTCGGTCACCTTGTACACTCTGATACACCAAACACATAATTCGGGGAGATTTCGAGCCCATACGTAAATCCTTGGTTCTCCAAGGTTGTATATTGCAGTTCATAGTTGCTTGAAAAACCATTTTTCCTAGTTTACCCTTACTTTCTTTTGTTTGTTAATTTCTCAAATTTATTAAACCAATGTGGAATAACAACCCCCTCAGCCCCATTGTTTGCACAGGATGAAAATATTTTCTCCTCGTTAACCTAAGGAAACTCTTGGACATTGTCATAAGAACAAAAATACATATACTACTAAATCCGATACTTCGAGAGCTACTCCTTATGGTCCTCCATATGAAATTGATCTACCATAATCCTTTTTTCCCATGAGTAATAAACCCGAGATTACTTCTCCACTAGTTGGTGAGTGTGTTATAGTCGAAACAGAAGCACCTGAGATTTCATTACCTGAGGTTATTGAACCTAAATATCTTAATCAGAGACATTAAAACATGAGTTTACACAACCTAAGTCACCTTAGTTAACTACATTTTACTTCAAGAATTTCCTCTTTTCTTCCTCTGTCTCAGACCCAACCTCAACCTATATATCTCGGACCCAACAATGAACCACTTCCACTTGGTATTGTGAGTATTGAGGAGATTCCTCAAGAAATGCCTCAACCAACCTCTCTTAACCCTTTAAGAGGGACTCATATTTACCAGAACCTCCTTTTCCTTCTCCTCATACTCCATCAGAAGCTCCTTTTTCTGGATCATCTCCTTTCAAATCATCCTTGACTTTCCATTGGCAATCTTCTTTGGGAAATTTAACCATGACTAAGTCTGTTATGGTTTATCATCCTGTATCTGCTACTATGACAGAGACAACCCATGTTTTTGCTTCTTATATGTTTGCAACATCATCAGAGACACATTTATATGGTGGCCCATCTGTCCCACTTGGTTACCAATTGTTATCTTTTACCTTTTTGGTGAAACATTCATTCCATGGAATTCTCCCATGTAATATTCTTCTACAATACCATCTAGAACTTCTTTGATGAGTGCTACCTAGTTTTTTCCTTATCCTCCCTCACAACCCTTAGTCTAGAATAAATTTGGTCCTTATGTTAGTGGGCATGGACACCTACATTAACCCAATTCATCCCATATTAGGAACCATCCTCTTGGGTGGCAATTGCCTTCGTATTCCCCTCCTCTTATAGCATGGGTGAAACCTGTTCTAGGAATGTTCCCATCTCCTAATCAAGTACCACAAACTATTACTCAACCTCATTCGAATCCTCCATATCCGGGAATGGTTGTCAATTCCTTGAAAATGATGTTTCCTATACAACCTAGCTTAGTTGTGAATCAAATTCAAACCTCTCAACTTGTTCCACCTACATATATTATTCCTATTTGTCAAATTGTGTCTTAACTTATTCAATCTCCAGTTCATGTAAGTCAACCTCTGCAGGTTGTATCTTCAACTCAACCTTTTCCACTTGTATCTAGGGTTTCTCAAGTGCCACTACCATTTACCCAACCTTTTCAAGGTGGCTTAAAATCTCCACCACATGGTCAGGATATCCCTCAAATACAGATAGGTAAACATATATATGGCATGGCACAGACACAACCTATCCCACCTTACGTAGGGATCATCTAAAATCTTACAAGGCAACCATATCAAGGTATTCCTAAAATTCCTTACCAAGGTCAAGAAATGCAAACACGACCTTTTCAGCCTTTGCTAGGTTATCCTTGAATTGGACAATAAGGTTATCCTAGAATTTGGATGCAAGGTTATGTTTATCCAAGTTAATATAATTATCCATATCTAGTAGTGAAAATACCTATTTCTCAAGCCATCCCATCTTACCTAGGATACCCTCCACCAAATTTTAATCGAAAATTTCCATTTGTGGAAACTCTTGAATTGATAGATATGACCCTACTTACAAAAAATCCTATTTGTCACTCTCCCTAGCGGCTAATTATTACTACTAAATTGTCCAATGATATCCAAAATTTCAATGGAAATACTATAGAAGACCCATCTACACATGTCATGATGTATCATGTATAGTGTTCTTAGAACTCTTTAAATTATGAATCTATCTGATTTTGTATTTTCCAGTGGACACTTACTAGTATGGTAGCAAAGTGGTATATTGAATTACCACGAGCTTCTTTCGACAATTTCAGCACCTTATAAACCACATTCTTAACTCATTTTTAGTTTCCCATTCACTATGAGACTGGAATTGAACTTTTGACCAATTTCAAACAATCCAATTCCACTCATATTTCAGATCATATTCATGAGTGGAAACACTGCCATCATCTAGTCAAAACCCTCATTCTTGATAGAATATTAACTAAATGGTTTATTAAGTATTTTTTACCATATATAACAAAAGACGTTGCCAGAGGCGTAGTTGTGCCCAATATATGGATCTTATTTATACTCAATCCAAAATTCTCTATGATAAAATACCAAATTCTCTATTACCTTTGAATATTGTTCCACATCCTCTCGGTAAAGAATCACATCTCGTTGATGGCATGATTGGTTCTGCTATCCATTAGTCAGTGGGTTAACCATCTAGTTGAAATCCTTTTGTGGCTTCCTAAAACCTGTCCCCTACCACTCTGATGGCTTCTACTTATGAGATCAATGTCATCCAATCTACAAAAGGAAAATATCAACAACCAGGAATTAAGAAGAAAGGAAAAGGTAAAAAGAAGAAACAAAATTTTCCCCAGGATAAAGAAAATAGCCATTCTTCTAAATTGGAAACATCGTTATCCTTTCTTAATCTATAATGAGGAGAATTTTACTCATGACTATCCATATCAAGAAAAAGTAAATCAATTTCTTAAATATTCTACTGCACCTGCTATGTTGAAATAACCTTTTCCTAATCAGGAGACTAACATGGTTTCTTAGGATCTTGCTTCCTCTTCTTCGGTTATGGTGCTTTCCTCCACCTAGCCAAAAAATGAAGTTATGGTTCCTACTAAATTAACAATTAAACCTCCTAGGGGCGTTACTCATAAATCCTCATTCAACCCTCATGCCAAAGTTGCACAAAATTATAACATAGTTGAGGATCTAGCTCAAGCTCCTTCATCTATGTTGACTCTCGAGGTGTTGCAAATTGTCCCACCCAAAAGAAGGCTTTACTTGCCATGATTGGAGTTTTTTATCCTTTAGATTATAACCGCATAGCTTTTAATCAAGAGACTCATACGCCCAAACTTCCAACTCAATTATCTTTCATGATTTAGGTTATTGTGCGAAGCAATACTATCCAACAAACCATTATGGATGAAGGAGATTCCACCTGCATCATGTCACTTTCTCATTGGAAGGCCATTGGCTCTCCTCAACTCAATCATTCACCGACTCCTTTAAATTCCTTTTATGGTAGGGGCTTCAAGCCTTATGGAGTTTTGAGTTCATTGAAAATTGAATTAGGTGTCAAGACAGATTCAGTAGAAGTCAAAGTCATTGACAGATTGTTAGATTATAACCTTACACAACATTTTTTCACTGTCCCTGCAATCCCCATCTCGCACATTGGAGGGTCATTTCTGTGACTAATAAGAAGTGTCATGCCTTGCAAAGACCATCATTGCATCCCTTTACATGAGAGAAATATTCCTTCTGTTGACAATTCCCTGAGCAGAGCTTCAGAAACCCTTGTTTTTGCCTTGGCGCGAGTAGCCAGTTTTGCCCTTGCGCCAATGAGGAAGATTAATGCTGAGCCCCATGCCAATTGGCACTCTATCCCAGTCAGCCACCCCCGTTGAGCTGTTTATGGATTTTTTTTTTTAAATAGAGGTGGATATTCCACTCTAACAACTTCGTTGATGAATCATTGGGAGTGGTTGGACTGAATAACCACAAAATCCCTCCTTTAGTTTATGGTTTCCACCTCTTGTGGGAACCTCCTAAAGGATAGGTCTCCCTTCCACCTTTGTAGGGATCCCAAACTTCTCCTTTTCCTCTATAAAAATAAGCTATCTCTCCTTACATAAGCTAGCTGAACATGGAGAACTGAGTATATTATAACTGAATTGTTGAAGAGATAGAACAAGAAGGAACTTTGTTGAGAGAGTTTAAGTCCATGACCTCATCCCATCTAAATCCCTTGATGAGCATCTAAGACCCGCTTCAGCTAAAACCCGCTGGAGGAGACTGCGACGTCAAATCTTTGGTTGTAACTCTTCCTTCACAATACATATACGTGACTATTGTTTGGTTCCCATTTTGTGTTATGTCATTTGTTTAATGCAATATGCTTAGCCCTCTTTGACTGGCTAGTAGTTATGAGTGAAGTTATTATGTCATATGTTGTTCTTGTTTGCTGATCTATGTGCAGGTATCCGAGCATGACTGCAGAAGGATTCTGACTTTTCGAGGTAGGAGCGAGAGGCCACCACCACTACATCCGCGACGATAGCATTGGACTCCAGGTAGGTCGATCTACCGTGTCCTCTTTTCATTCAGTAATTAGGAACCTACACTCTAGCATGTCTCTTTGTTTCTAGACCCACTCTAGGGCTAGAGGGATTGTCTCTGTCCGCAGAGAGGATTTACCTACTTAACAAATTGGCGACTCTTCTGGGGATCAGTGTGAGTTTTTCGTTTCAGCTTGTTGGGTTGGCTTCAATCGTTGACTTTCTTATCTATCTTTTTCTGGTTTTCTTGCTTGTTTTAAATTCCCTGTTTAGCTCCAGAGTGTCAAGATTGACCTCTTCTTATGGGTTTCCCCTTTTCCCATAGTTATCCAGCTTGGTGCGCTTTTCGCTTGAATAGTCGCGCCGATTGGCATAGGTTTTTTTTGTTGCAGTTGTGCCAACCCTTGTTTGGCGTGGATTACCGCCTTACAATTGCGCCGAATCCTATAGGATTTGGTTTTACCGCCTTGATGAGTCTTTTAGTCAGTTGTGCTTGACTCTGGGTTGTTTTTTTTGTGTAATTGAGCCTTTGGGACTGTTTTGACTACTGCAGGATTTTTTTTCTCAGTTGTTTGTCTATTTTCTTATCAGTGTAGTTTAAGGACTTAGGGTTTCTGAGTGTCTTTATGCACTGAGCCTTCTGTTTGGAAATAAAGTCTTTTTGATTGTTGTCAGTATCATTCCTGGGTTGATTGCGCTAATTTTTCTTGATCCTTTTGAGTGTTTTCTTTGGTTGGATGATTTTTTCATTTTTTCATTTGATTCTTCTCCTTGTTGCTCCAAGCATAGATTACATTTCTTGTTTGGGTCGTGTTGAAAAAATTTCTTTTGGTTTGGAAGATTGCAACATTAGTTTGAGTGCTTTCTTGTGTTTGTTTTGCGTTGATTGAGTCATTCAATTTCAATTCCTACATTTGCAGTACTCAGGCTAGTGTTCATTTTGTTTTTCATGTAATTAGTGCATTGTGTGCTTCAGTTCATTGGAAAAAAAAAATTGCATTCTTTCCTTTGCATCAAAAGTGAAAAGTTCTTTTGCATAACTAGCATTTGATAGTCTAGGAAAGAGTTTTTCATTTTCGTTTGATTGCATTAGATACATTAGTGGATTTATTCACATATTCTCATTGTTTGCTATTGTTTGAAAGATCTCTATCCTTCTCATAATTAGCATTCATTGAATGGAAGATGGTGCTCTTCTGCATATAGCTTGCATTTAGGAAATTTGAGATCCAAATTTGGTAGGGCCTTGAAACTAAAACATAATCCAAGATAAAATTTAAAATTGATTCAATTAACCTAAGGAAGAATTGGAACCTAACGCAACATATTTAGTGGTCTTGGCTAGAGACGTGTTCCAATGTCTTAAAACCTAGTAGTTATCGTTCTCCATCTAGCTTTAGACAGCGCTAGTACAGACTTGTGCTCCCTGTACCGTCGAGTATATAAAGGGAGACCCCCCTAGGTTGCAATCCTTTTATCCATAGGAAGCCAAGTCTACTGTCTTGTAACCATGATACACCGAACACAACATTCAGGGATACTACCTGCACGTATGTTAAGTCCTTGGTCATTTCTCTTTCATTTGATCACCAAGGTGTATATGGCAGTTCATGTAAACTTGGTACACCCTCTTGCTTAGAGTACCTGAGTAGTCATTTTGATATTTTTGTGACTCCTTAAAAAGAGAAGAGATCGCCAAGCATTTGTCCTTTCACACTCATTTAAAATTTAAAGAGACTAGAGTCGTCTTTTGCTAGTTTCTCGACTCTTAAAATATGAAACGACAGAGTTTTGATTCAGTGTCTTAAAATATTAACTGCCTACGAAATATTCCTAGTTAAAGTTATCTTCCTTAGCGTTTTATTTTACGGTTGTTTCCAACAACAATTTTTCCCGAGTTTACCAACCAAGGAATCCCCTCTGAAGGGAATCCCAGTCCTTTTCCTACTTTCGGGAATGTTGGTTCTCCTTATATGGAAACGTTGTCACTGCCAGGGTTAACTGTTGGGTTGCCTGTTTGGTTATTCTCGACCTATGTGGTCTCAATTATTATGTCCGCTGTAAAATCACCCCCTCCACCTGGACAACATCATGTTGATTCTAAGGTGGACCTCTCGCCTTCTTCGCCTGTTTCTTCGTCCTCCTCTTCTACTTCGCCTGGTGAAAGTATGGATTCTAGTAACGAGGTGGCTAAGAATAATAAGAAGAAGATGAAGAAGAAGAAGTTAGATAAGAGAGAGGCCAAATCTGCAGCTATTGCGCTCAGGCACCTTCCACTGATAAATCATCTCACCTTCCTCAGAAAGTTAAATTCCCTTGCATGTTGTGAAAAGGTGACCATCTTCTTCGAGACTGCCCTGGCATTCCCAAGGTACTTGAAGCATGGTTCGACGACCATCCTCCATTGCTTTTGACTTCTGGAAGTCATATGGGTGGCACATCTTCAACTAGCCATGATAAGACTCATAAGAAACAGGGTAAGATTACCAATCCCTATAAGTTGTGTGAAGGGCATCATCCCATTCACCTTTGTCCATACATGGATAAAGGCCAGATAGTTTTGGAAAACCCTATTTTTTCTTCACCATGTCTTCTAGCTGGTTACTAGAAGCTTTCTTCGAGTCCTATGCTAGTTGGTTCAATGATTGGTCGAGAGTCATCCTTGGTCGTTCCCGCTCCCTTAGAAATTCAAATTCAATAATCCATTCATGACGAACCATTGGTCGAGGAATCAATCAAATTGATCCCACCTATGGTTCATCAGGTCTTTTCCATCGAGAGTAGACCCCATCGCCCTCACGTTTTTCTTGTTTCTTCAGATTCCTCAGACTTGGAGAAATATTCTCTCGTCCCTGTAGTTCAAGAAGCTGCTCCTCCTTCTCCTATGATGGAGGTCGCGGAGGATGCTCCTCTTGCTCCCGTAACATAAGGGGGAGACCATTTCGTTCATGTGGTAGCCCCTCCAAGTAATTTGGTCGCTTCCTTTGATAGGAGTTGATATGCGGGATACCATCTTCCGTCTTACGTACCCTTTGAGATAACGGTACAGACCTTTGATGTGGTCGTACCTATCACGATTATAGATGAAGGTGCATCTATTAGTATTCTGTCTTCAACTACTTGGCAAGCTTTTGGTTCTCCACCACTTGTGCCTGTTACGCAGAATCTGTTGGCTTTTAACAGAGGAACCAGTCAACCATTAGGGATCCTTCTAAAGTTTCCTATTACTTTGGGAGGGAAAACTATCTATATAGACGTGATGGTTGTTCCAGGCCCCTTGGATTTCAATTTACTCTTAGGGCGTGACTATGCTTATGCCTTGGGTGCACTTGTTTCTTCCCTCTTTCGTGTGATCTGTTTTCCACACAAAGAACGAATCATGACCATTGATCAGCTTTCATTATTTGGTCCTGATGTGGCAGCTGTCCCACCATTGTCCCTTCTGGATCTTTATCCGCTGGTTGTATCTTCCCCGCCACGGGTTAATTATGTGGCTACCTGCCCCGTGCCTGCATTCAGTGATGGTGCCATTATGCATCGTGTGTTGGGGGCATTGGATCCTGATTTCTGAGATGTTGTTCTCCCATCAGATGAGAACCTCTTGGAAGCCATGACCTCTTATTCGTCATGATGAGTTGTCATCAAGGATGGTTCATATTCTATATCAACCTCATTAAAAAATGAATTAGGTCATGAGGATAGTTCTTTAAATGTGTCAACCTCATTAAAACAATGAAACACATTCCCGTTCAATTCGAGTCTTGCTCATATATCTTAAAATATTTGTCGAGTCTTTCTCTAATCTCATAATTTGAACCTTCACTCCATCTGCTTTTCATTCATTACAGCTGGACTGAAGCTTGGGGAGCATATACCTTGAATTGAATCACCATGTTGGGGGCATGCCCATGCCCATATTTCAAGCACATTTTACCTTTGTTTCAAGCTTGTGTAAAAATGAAACCAATCTCAAGCATAGGTTAATTTTTTTTCGACCTTGCGTAAAAATGAAATATTTTGGCTTTATGTGCTTTGTGAACGTTTTCCTATCTTTTGGGTCATTAATTATTGTGCAGATTATTTCACTGATACATTAGCTAACATTGTATTGGATAGACATTTGTGTAATCTGTAAAATCATCATCACATGAGAGACTCATATAAACTAGGAAAATATATGTATGTATATATATATATATATATATATATATATATATATCGAATGTATATCGAATGTTTGCATTAGTGTGCATCATAAATTCAAAAAATTTGTGTGTTTCTGTTACATCCTAAGACATCATGTCTCTCAAAATATGCAGACAAAAATCCTAGGTGTGATGCTCATGATAACATGTCACTGCCTGTACGAGCCACCTCAGCAAGCGGTGAATTCGGTTTGGCACCCCTATGGTATGTCTCTGGTAGGCACGAGGAACATCATTGAATCATGCATAGTCCAGGACTCCGCGTGTGATCCCCTCGAAGTTGCACATGATCTCCTCCTCCTCGCCTCCCTCGCCATGAGGGTTAAAATTGCGAGGGATTCACCTCGCTCTCGAAGACATGCCTGCGGGTATCTATGGGCCAACATCTGCAAGCACATGGGTTTAACGTCAGAACATACATAAATAAAAAAATCATAGCACTCATAAAAATTAAATATGAGTATTACCCAAATCTTCATCCCAATCCTCTCCCTCTGGGAGTGGGAGGTCCAGATCACCAGTAAACTCTGTACCAGAGTAGGGCCAGTCCTCCATGATAATTAACTGTCAGTGGAGCCAATCAAAGAACTCTGGTCTCCAGGACATTTTGTTGACTGCCCCTTGCCCTTGGCATCAGAGTTGCCCATCAGGCCATCCATGGTTCCATCGTTGGTGGTGTAGGGACTATGACCTCCTCACATTGAAAGATTGGTAGTCATTCCAGGAAGAATGATACTAGGATAGACCCATAACCAAATTGCTTAAATTTGGTTTTCTTGCACTATGTCAGCTGGAATTTCATGTTGATTGTCACGACCTCTACCCAGTTGTAGATGGTCGGTTTCAAGCAGTCTATGGCAAGAAGTATTTATGTCTTTGTTGCTTCATGCAGTGCTTGTGATCCCATAGCTCGTGTGATGGTGTGTAGCACTACTTTTAGTGCCAAGTCTGGGATAGTCTGAATATCCACTTTCCCACTTCCTGATCCCTTTTGTGCCCCTGGACATACCCTGTCAATCACCATGGACATGTTCTCCATCCAAGGCCAGGTTTCAGTTAGGATTGGTGCTGCTCCCCTCCGCGATAGTCCTGTTATGAAGTAGACATCAGAAACATCAATTTCGAGTTCCTGATCTCGAAGGATGAATTTTTCTTGATCTTCATCCCATATGTTGATCAAATATTGTAGCAGCTCGGGTTGAGCTCAGAGACATGGTGTCAGGAAGAACTTCTTCAGTCCACAATCTCTGAGAGCTTCCATGCATCTCTCATTTTACATGGCAAGCTCATCTTCTTCACTGTGTTCTCGTTCTTTCCATTCGATCACCATTATGCTGCTTTATACCTACAAACATGTTCATATGGATGGTATTATATGATTTAGAAGCCTGAATTTGTGAAAAATTGGGCCCTTAACTTGCATTTTCAAAAGCTAACATGGTCTACGTGGTTAGCGCGACTGTTTCTAAAATAGTCGCGCCAATGGGTGCACCCTAGTTTAGAAAAATGGGCAATTGGCGTGAGTCCCTTCCCGAAACTCGCGCAAATCGGAGTGCCCTAAAATTTGCATTTTCCTCCTCAAAAATCAAAATTTAGGGTTGCAGGAAATAAAAGAGGACTTAAATTGAAGGGAAGGATGTCGTATCTTACATGGAACTGACAGATTTGAGATTGTTCTACCGGATCTTCCACTATTGTCACCGCAAAATTATAGTGTAAAATGGGTAACTATTGCTCCACAAGAGGTAAAAAGTGAAAAGTAATTATTTTTACCATTTTTAGCATTTTGTAACTTTTCATAACCCTAATTAGGTTTTAAGACATATTTTTTGATTATTTTATTATATTATTTCGAGAAATGGGTTTTACACGTATCTCTTATGCAACAACAATTTTTCACGCGATAGTGATGAAGTAACGAGTTGTGTTTTATACTTTTTCGAACTAGGTAAAAACACGAAAAAGTCACTACTGGAGTCATCTTTCAGTTGTTTTCTAAATCTCTAAAATTGAAAATATTTCCGAGATTCTTGTCGTTTTGAACTCGTTAAATGGTTGCAAAACGATATCTACCCAGTATACATTTACCCCTTTTTCGGGATGGGATGGATTATTTACGAAAAAGGAATACCTTAGCCTATCGCAACTAAGAGGTTATTTTAGATGTTGTTTTCTACCTTTTCGGATCTGAGAGACTATTTACGAAAAGGGCCATGTTGGAGTTTTCTTTTCCGCCTTCTTTTCAAACTCTCCAAAGATGAAAATATGCTGAGTTCTCCCTTTGTCATACTCGTTAAACCCTGATGACATCGGACTTCGTCTCCATGACATTACTCGAGTTCCTCCTTCCTAGGGCTCGTAAAATGTACTAGGTTGGATTTGTCCGAAGGACAAACTTACATTACAAGCATATGTTATCCCCTTCAATCTTGTTTAAAAAAATAATTGGGGTACTTGCCAGAAATGGTGGGGGAAAATGGAACCAGCTTTTAGTTATGTTGGTAGTATGTCGCTCTTGAACATGGTACTTGTCTACATTCGTGTCGGGTTGGGGACATCTCATTTCGTCATTTTTGCCTCCATGGGTTTGGGTAACTTATTTTGACCTCTCTTTTTATATTTGCCACGTCATCATGACCTTAGATCCCTTGATGTTAAATACTGCCAAATATAGTGTCGTGTCGCTGATATGTTCAAGAGAAGTTTGCCTCTGCATTTTTCAACCTCCCTCTAATTTTCTGTTGGTCCTGATTCACTATAATCATGTTCCTCTGTCTCGTGTCGATGATGTGGGAAACATTATGACCCTCCTTTGACCAGGTCACTTCCTGTCGACTTCAGATCATTATCCAGGAATCTGATATAGAGACTCCCTTCTGGTACCTTAGAGCCTGCATGCCTCAATGGCAGGTTCTTCGCATTCGACGCAAGGTCCACACCATTGGCCTTCGATCGAGTGATTATGTGGGTGTTCGAAGTTAGATCACTGTTCACATTCTGTAGATTTTACCTCTTGTACCTTGAGGGAAACTGTCATTATTGGTGGTTTCTCTCGTATCTATTAATAGCTTTCATCATTGGCTGGTAATCAAACAATTTTATTGCATGTTCGACTTCAGTTCATATATTCGCATGCTTGAATTTGTACTTTTTCAGGTCGAGATGGAGCGCAAGACCCTGAGTTTTGTCTGATAAAATTCAGGCTGCGGGTTCTTGTGGATTATCATGACTTATTACATGACTCTTTTGATTGGATGGTCGTGACCATACCTGAGTCTATTTGTTGATCCTTACTGCTGGATGGTTGCGTCCAGACCTCGGATCTTAGTTTTCATGTACTCTATTATGGATGGTTGTGCCCATACCACATGTTCATGTATCATAGATATCAGTTGTATTTGTAATTGCAGGTTTTTCGACAGCGGTGTTTAGTTCGAATGCATTCTTGTAAAGCATTTCACCCCTCCCTCTCCCTCGACCTCATGATTTAGGGGGCATTTGTTACACAACATTTTTTCACTATCCTTGCAATCCCCATATCACACATTGGAGGGTCATTTCTATTACTAATAATAAGTTTCATGCCTTGCAAAGACCATCATTTCATCCCTTTACATGAGAGCAATATTCCTTTTGTTGAAAATTCCCTGAGCAGAGCTTCAAAAACCCCTCTTTTTGCCTTGGCACGAGTATCCAGTTCTGCCCTCACGCCAATGAGGAAGATTAATGCTGGGCCCCGCGCCAGTTGCCGCTCTATCCCAATTAGCCACCCACACTGAGCTGTTTATGTAATGTTGTTTAAAAATAGAGGCAGATATTCCACTCTAACAACTTCGAGGATGATTCATTGGGAGTGGTTGGACTAAATAACCACAGACTCCCTCCCTTGGTTTATGGTTTCCACCTCTTGTGGGAACCTCCTAAAGAATAGGTCTCCCTTCCACCTTTGTAGGGATTCCAACCTCCTTTTCCTCTATAAAAATAAGCTATCTCTCCTTGCACAAGCTAGCTGAACATGGAGAACTGAGTATACTATAGCTGAATTATTGAAGAGATAGAACAAGAAGGAACTTCGTTGAGAGAGTTTAAGTCCATGCCCTCATCCCGTCTGAATCCCTTGATGAGCATCTGAGATGTGCTTCGGCTGAACCTCGCTGGAGGAGACTGCGACGCCAAAGCTTTGGTTGTAGCTCTTCCTTCTATCAATACATATACGTGACTATTGTTTGGTTCCCATTTTGTGTTATGTCATTTGTTTAATGCAATATGATTAGCCCTCTTTCACTGGCTAGTAGTTATGAGTGAATTTATGATGTCGTATGCTGTTCTTGTTTGTTGATCTATGTGCAGGTATTTGAGCATGACTGCCGAAGGATTGTGACTTGCCGAGGTAGGAGCGAGAGGCCACCACCACTACAGTCGCGACGACAACATTGGACACCAGGTAGGTCGATCTACCATGTCCTATTTTCATTAAGTAATTAGGAACCTACACTCTAGCATGTCTCTTTGTTTCTAGACCCACTCTAGGGCTAGAGGGATTGTCTCTATCTGTAGAGAGGATTTACCTGCTTAACACTAGGTTGTACATGGTTTTATGCTATGGATTTTGTCATTTTGACTTATTTCATAATGATAAATTTCCCTCACCAGGGGGGAATAGTGAACATTAATAAACTCGCCTTCTTTGCCAATAATTCTCAAGTTATTGGAAGCATCCCAGTTGTGGTAGAAACAACACATCCATATCAACAGGTTGAGGTTGGATTGCTTAAGTATTCTTCTCTTATGGGAACCTTTCTTTTCCCCCTCGTCTTCCTTCTCTCCTTCTCGATAACTCAAAATCATTTGCCTATGTCAACATGATATTTTATTTTAATACTTCATCTAAACATTGGATAGTATCAGATGCATATAATATTAATACCTTTGGTGACCACATTCCGCTTAGCCCTATCGAGCTTAAACACAAAATCCATCTATTCGACGTGTTTGGCACACTCTGATTTTTTCTCATCGATCAATTGGGTCAATCATTCCTTAGATTATGGTACGTCTTATGATACTTTATTGAGTACATTATATACTGATGAAAGCATCATGGAGGTCATGGTGTTAGATGATGCATCATGGGACAAGAATCATCACCATTCCTCCTTTCCAATTTCCTTCCAGGATAATCTTAGTAATATCTATTCACCCAATGTCGTTGATATATCTATGAATTTTGCATCTATGCACAATATCGATTATGAGAATAATTTGTTGAATATTGAAGAGAATATCTCTCTTGATATTTCTATTAAGCCCAAAATTGTCAAGAATATACATATTCGTGTGTCTTGCTCTATTGATGAGATCAATACCTAAAAATCCATTTTCTAGGAATTTCAAGAGTTTTTCACCTAGTCATTCAAAGAGATTCCAGATATAGATCCAAAAATTAGTGTACATGAAATCATAACATATCCTGACACTAAGGCCGTACAACCATTCCTATGTTTGTTCCATCCTAAGAAGGTTGCTCCTATTAAGGCTGAAGTTTAAAAAAATTCTCCATGTTGGTTTCATCTACCCAATACCTCTCATTGATTAGGTGTCAAACATTATTCCCGTCATGAAAAATTAAGGAAAATACATGTCTGTGCTGATTACCGAGATATAAATCGTGATTTTCTAAGGACAATTATCTTACTCCATTTATCGACCATATTTTTGATGATTAAGTTGGCAGTGAAATATTTTCGCTTATGGATGGTTTCTCTGGTTATAATCAAATCAACATTCTCCTATCTGTAATATTCCCAAATGGGAAAAGCAGCAATATAGCTCACAATAATGGAAATAGCAGAAAATGTTAACACATTACATATGATCCAAATAATAGATCCATGGTATTATGTATAACAACAATAAATAAGTACAAGATCTTGGGGATCAAGTCCCTCAAGATAGGCAAAAGAAGCCTCCAATGGCCAAAAGCACCCAAAACATGTAATACACTGCTACAAAAAACACTGAAGCAAGTAAAACATAGTTTTAGTGACTAATACTACAGCTGGGACACATATATATAAATGTATATGATAATATCATGCTCATACAAGGCCAAAAATTGAGATCTATGCTCCTCAACACTTTTCCAAGACAACTGATGAAAGGTTTCCACAAATGCACAAAATATAAATGGTGGATCTAAAGCCCTAGGGCTGAAGACTCACTACAATTGAAGCACATAGAAGGAGGTGGCTGAATCTGATGTAGATATGAATGGAAATCCTCCAATACATTCTCTCATTGAAGGGTTGATCCCTTCAATGGAAAGAAAACACTCCCAATGGAGCATTGAACTCACCCTTGCAACAGATCTCTAAAATAACGCAGTCATGGAATGGAACTGTGTTGTAGGGGCAGATGATGACTTGGCCTAATGCCAAAATATGGTATAAAGCTTAGGAACCCTCCTTACTGATCTCTCAATGGAAATAAACCTTCCTCCACTGAAGACAAGCTCATAAATGATCCAAAGAAACCCTCATTGCTTCACCTTGCAACTCAGCACATATCTAAACATAATCTTCATTGTAGAATAAAGATGAAGCTTGGCGAAATGCCAGAATGTGGAAATGTAGTGCAAATACTCTTCCTTATAGGCTTCTCAAGGATAGAGGTGGGATGCCCGCTCGGGAACACCCTTGTTCTATACAACACTGCAATCTTAGCGAAATAGTTGAATAGACCTCAAAGTCTTAACAAACCGCATCAAATAATAATCTAAAACATGATCACAATGGTTTCCACCCTCTTCCTTATATTCTTGGTGAGCTTCCTCACCCTGGGCCACACTCATTAAAGGCACTACTTCCATGCAAAGGATCTCCCTCCAAAACTGCGTTGTCCCTCATTGAATGTCCACTACTTCCATACTAGCACTAATTATTTGGTCAAAGTTGACCCAATCCACATTCTTCTTCCCTTGTTCACACATAGGGGAGCTTAATCCAGCTCTTTTGATGCCATCCATTCATAGTTGGAGTGGTTTTATTCCTACTAAGGGGTTTTATGGATCTCCCTACCCTCTTATTCTTCTAAGTAAGAAGCAAAAATAGATTTTAATATTCCAATTAGTTGCATGCTAATTTAGGAATATTACAATCCTCCCCTCCCAAATGTTGCTTGTCCTCAAGAAACTGTAAGGATAGATATGAAAAATGTAGGGAATCTTCATCCCCATGTGAAGCTCCATCATCCAAGCTATCATCCATATAAAATGAATCACCCTCCAGAATGGTAATTCATAGAAAAAATCCTCCCATATGAGAGGCTCCCCCCAAAGATATAAGTTAATCATATGGCTCCCTTCATGAGGAAACAAATGATATAATGTAACAGCCATATAATGTCCCATGCTCCCTTTGAAGCATGAATAAGTGTGGGAAGTTTTATTCCCAATGGACACATCCAACCAATGTGTCATCCCTCCAATCATGTCCCCAGTAATAATAAGAACACCATAAACATATGGGATCACAATAAAAGTCATGCTAGCTGCCATGTGTAGTAATGGAGAAGGAAAATGGTCCCTCAAGTGCAACCAATGCATTTTTACTCCTAATTGCATCAAAATATGGCATGATGAGTGGTTTCCAAACCAATTTTTTTCTGCCCCAATCTCCTCACAATCTTGGAGAAGGTGTATGGTGTATGGTGCAAATTGAGCATACCTTGCATAAGATATCATCTCCCCAAGATCTCCTAGGGAGTGGTCATCATCAATGATTCTTATGGCCTTAAGTAGACCATGAATTCTATAAGAAATAATGCCCCCCCTTGGAGCAATGCCCTGCACATGAATGGTAAGGAAATGAAAATACATAGTAAGTGAATCATGATGTATAGAAATACAATCTTTACCATGTAATTGGTTCAAGCTAGTAAGGTGGCTCATATATGGGCCTCCTCTCACTCCCAATGAGAAAGGAAGTGGCTGTGATAACTCTACCAAAGAGTTATGTCTCTCCTCATCCTCCAAAAAATCTATGCATCTCCTCATATGGTGGTGAATATCCTCTTTGAAGCCTTCCCAAATGAATCCCCCTAAGATAGTATAATATGCTCTTATAAAACTAGTGGGTTTGGAGAGAAAACCCTCATATGATGCATCTAGTAGTTTCTCCTTGAGCTTAGAGGCACTAGTCAAGAAGACTCTACTCTGAAAATTGATGACCCCATCTACCACTACATATCTCCCATCAGATAACTGGTCATCAAGCACTCTACATGTAAAGAGATCCTTGGAGTATTCCACTAATAGCTAGGATCTCCAATAAGGGTCAATACTCAATAATGACATTGCTCCTGATCTATCATGTGAAGCACCTGTCATGTTTCTGCTCTCTTCTTTGACATCTCCCATGCAAAATTCATACACTGGGATGCTGCAATATTGATTTTGTTGCTCCTCCTGCAGCTGCTCATGCTCTAGAGAAGGTGGAAGTTTTTGGAGGCTAGCCTTCCTTGAAAAACTATCACCCATCAAAAAAATTCTGATTTTTGCCAATGTAAGCATGAGTGGCCACCAACCTCTACCAAATATGGAAGATTCCTCCCAATGTGGAAGTATCTTCTGATTCTCTAAAGCCATGGAGTAGTTTCCTTGCACCATGATGGTGCCATCCATCCCTGAAACATCTTCTCTCAATGCAAGATGTTTGGTGAGAGTGGGTAATACTGATATTGGGCGTATGTATCCCTCCTCCTTGAGCCTACTCTAAACTCTGCTCTGTGTCAATTCCTCCCAAGGTTCTCACCCTCAATGAGTGGTGCAACCATATGTGAAGCATCTCCCATCATATTTTGATCTGGTGGTCTCCCAGGTGGAATTCCTCCATTCAATGAGACATCGATATCAAGAGTAGACTGCATATATGAGTGGGATGCTTTGTCCTTGCCCTCACTGCGCAAATTAGTCTGCCTCTTCTATGCAACAAACTTCTGAAATAGATAGGGGTGTGTGCTCCTAATCATATGATGTTGGTCCTCCTACCTATCTTCTCCTTTCATCTGCAAGGTCTCACAATCTATCAATAAAGGAACATGCTACTCATGGATTGTGCCTTGATCTCCACATATGAGATTCTTTGGAACTTCTTGTAAGGGTACAAGAACTTCTCTCATTGGAGCAATTGCTCCATCTTCCTCTCCATGAGGTACTATATTTTCTTCTGATGTGACAACGTTGTTACCTATTTCCTTCTCTTCCCCTTCATCATGAATGGAGGCTACCTCATCATCATTATGAGGCTCTTTGTTTTGATCCTCTTTTGGAAAAGATATCTCCATGTCTTCCCTTTGAGAAGAGAGCTCCTCTTGAAGTGGGGATCTTGCCTCTAGCAAGGTATTCTGCAATTTTTTAATCACCTCAATAGAATTATAGAATTGAGTTGGGTCTATAGATCCTTCCAACTCATGAAAAGGTTTTGTTTGTTTAGGCTTGGCTAGCTCAACTAAGGATGTTTCAAAATTTTTTACATCCAATATTTTCACTAACCTCCTAGTGAACTTTGCATAAGTAGATACATTTACGTGATTCAAGGTTTTATCTCTCAAAAAAAAGTGAAATATCATTTGACATAGTCTTAGAGGTTCATGTGTCAAAGGTATGGTCATAGAATTCATTTTTCATTACTTGGTAAAGGAAAATTTTAAATTTTTCTTATTAGCCTATCCTAAGATCCAAACCCACCCCCATTCAAGTCTTTTCATGTCATATTAGTCATTATTTCATGACATATTTCATTTCCCAAGCTTACAACTCCGAAAATGTCATTTTAGCCAAGATTTCCTACTTTCGTAGCGAATTACACAGAAAAAACACACTTTTCGCTACAAAACTACTAATACATTCGTAGAAAAATTGCCCAGAAATACACTAAGTATGCTATGAAAGGGGGTATTCCTATATATATTTTCAAAACAGGTGCTAGGTTTCAGACAATGATTGAAAGGGTTAAGGTAGATGCCATTCGAGTCAGTTACGGTTAAATCAAGGTAAAATGGTCATGGCTGAAGTCATTATTACTATTTTAATCATGTATTAGTCATGATTATGCCATGAGTTGTCATCAAAACTTTAAAAAATTTCCCAATTGAGTAATTTTTCATTCTCTGCTCCCTCTTTGCATGTTACTGAAGCTCTGGAGAGCTATTTCACTAAGCCTAAGTTGTGGCTAGCTTTTTCAAAATTTTGCAGGTATCACTAATCAGGCAAGGCAGAGAAGACATAAAAAAACCATGGATGCAAAGAGGAAGACCAAAAAAGGTGGCCACTGTCTCAAATATGAGCCATCAGACATGAAATTGGTAAATGAAGACCCAACTGCTTTAGATTTTTTTAGAAGAACAGGGTGTTTGCAGTTTTTCCAAAGACTGCAAGGATGCCATGTATAGGTTTTTAAAGAGTTTGCCATCAATTTCAATAAGACAACTACAAAGGCGGGAATGGTGAACCTCACTATAACTCCAGAGACCATTGCAGTAGCAACAGGTATCCAAGAGGAGGAGAACAATGGTTCAAAGGTTTCAAATTCAACATGCAGGACTGTAAGGAATTTATCAAGCAAGAACATAGTGATATTGACCTTACAAATGCCATTCCAAGGAGCTACATGAAAGACAATTTCTCAAAGCTGTTGCTTATCATTCAGAAGTACTTCACCTGTGAAGGGAGGTATCATAAGATTTATTATTACCACTTTAGGCTTCTGCTACATTTTTTTGGTAAGAAATATCTTGATCTACCTTTTTATTTATATAGAATCTTAGAAAAAATGGTAGATAAAGTTAAAGCTAAATCTGAAGAAAATGAAACTTGACACTTTCATCATGGTTTAATTAAGTTTTTGGTTTTAGAGGAGTTAAAAAGATTAAGCAGAGACTGGTCATATTTTTTTATTTGTTAGTGGTTTGAAGTAGATACCATCACTCCTAAAAGAACTCCTAAACCTAGAGGTATGCCAACACCTTCAGTGGCAGAGAAAATTGAGCCTATAGGGGTAGAGCAAAGTGAACTAGTAATCATGGAAATAGAGCAATTACAGAAACTTGATACACCTACTGTTTCACCTGCAAAAAAAAAGCCAAGTGTGAGAAAACTGGCAAAACAAGAGCCGACTATGAGTAAACATGGTAGCAAAAGGATTACAAGAAGCCAAATAGTGGCTAAGGGAAATTTAGAAGACATTCTGCATGTTATTGATATTGAGGAAACCCACATAGTCCAAGATGAAGATATAGATGAGGGAGGAAAGAAACTCAAGAAAGCCAAATCAGTTAAGAAGTTAGAATTTGAAGGTGAGGATGTAGGTTTCATGTTTCAGGCTAGGAAACTGTAATATTCCAAATTTTGTGGAATATTAATTTTTGACATTTGCACTTAGGAGATGAATAAAATGGTTAGGAGATCCATTCATTTTATCCATAGGGAATAAAAATCCCCTTATCATGAAGGAGGATCACTTTTGGAGTTTGATTTCACACCTCCATGTGTGAAAAGGGACTTTTGCAGGATGACTAGGTCAAGTTTGACCAAGTTAAACAACGCAGTGGTATGAGGTGGAGAGCACATTGTGGGACAGTGCAGAGAAAGAGGAGGGAAGATTCCTTGAGAAGGAAAACCCTAATGAGTGGGACCCATGGAGAGGGAGCTCACAATTGTATAAGAGGAGGGCAAGGCAACCATTGTTTCTCATGTTATGGATTATAGATTTTCATGTTTGTTTAGACTTGGAGCATCTTCTTGCTGTTTAGCAGAGTTTCCAAGGGGATTCCTATTTAGGATTTCCTCTCCTTCTTGAGATACCTCTTGAGGGATTTTACTTCATTATCCCCATATCCAGGCTTGAGGCCAACGCAGTCCCCATTGGTGGCTAGGTTGTGTTGCTGGGTGTTGCAAGGGAGGGTTCCACAACACCACTCCAGAGATTTATTTTCAGAGGATGGGATCTCCATTTCATTGGGAGATCATTGAGGAGTGTTCTTGGGCAGATTTTCATATCTTGGCATCAGGCCAACGTTTTCTAGTTCACCTACAACGTAGTATCTCTCCTAGACTACGTTATTCTCATGGTGAATTTGCAGTGAGGGACTGCAAGATTGATTGGAGGGAAAATCTTTGGTGAAGGGATCAGCCTTTCACTTTAGAGATCCATTGGAGGAGGATATTTCAAATTACAGATCATATTCATCCATCTCCTTCTATTTTTTTATGATTTTCTGCTGCTACCCAACAACTCCGGCATTATTGTATTTTCCCATTTTGTACATGTATTGTAGCCAATCCTTCTAAGGATTGTTGTATTAGTGTTTTCAGGGGTTGAGAGGTTTCTCCCCCTCATTTCTTGAGATATCATTGTTATATCATTATATTTCCATTATACATGTTGCATTGTCTTCATATAAGTGCGTAGTCCTAGCTTGGGCATACTTGTGCAGCAGTATTTTGAGGCAGCGTTTTGCTTGTCTTGAGTAAAATTTCCCTCATGATATTGTATTCATTGTCGCTGCTATTATTTTATGAGATGGATATGGATTTCATTCAAATTTCTATGAAATAAATGTCACTGTTGTTCTATTGGTGTGTTTTTATAACGCTGATGCTCCAAGTCTTGTGCATGCATTGTTGCAGCCCTTTCACTGGGAAATTTCTGAAGGAAACTAGGTGTGGGAGGCTTGTATCACCACCATAGAAGGATTTATTTGGTCCCAGCTCTTGGATTTTGGTCTTAGACACATTGGTATAAGGGATCCAGGTCTTGGTATCAAATCCTGCTGCCTCCATTTTTGGAAAATGAGTTTTCCAGCCACGGATTGCTAGCCATTCCAGATCAGCCTGTGGCCTTCAAGCCTAATAAAGAAGAAGAAGATGATGATGAAGAAGATGAGCTTGATCTCATCTGTTTTCAGAACAAAGAAGAGCCTCCCCAAGGAGGAGAAGTAAAGAGAAGAAGAGGACGGTCCATGCACTTCCTATTCTAAAAAACAAAGCAAGCATGAGAGATGCTTGGAACATTAGGTTCTAGATCAATACATGAGTGAGTTTAAATCCCATTCTGCAGCATTCAGGGAAGCTACAACATTTCCACATTTTATTCAGTAGAAGGAGGAGAGAAGGCCCTATGGCAAAAGAGAAATCAAAGGCAATAGGTTTCTATTGTCTACATTTGATGGGAACACTTCAGCTAAAGCTTGGGTGAAAAAGCTAGAGGCATTTTTCTTGCTACATCCAGTGGCAGAGAAAGAAGCAGTGGAGATTGTAGCACTGCATATGGAGGATGAAGCCTCTATTTGGTGGTTCAAACCCTTGGTCCATTCAAGGGTGAGCTCTTTTGTAGAATTTACTCAGGGGTTAATCAAGACCTTTGATGGAGAAAGAACAAAGGAGGAAGGGCTCACACCACCATGGGAGGATGATTGCACCAATGCTGCTACAGATTTGGAGGAGCAACCTTCTACATCTATGGATGAGGCAGCCATTGAATTAGAGGAGACAAATACTGCAACCACACAAGAAGATCCAAAGATCCACCAAGGTATTAGTGAAGTTCCACTTTTCATTTCAGCAAACAATTTAAGAGAATGTGGAAACTCACATGTAGAGGTCCAAGGATCTACACACTTTGCTATTTTAGAGCACCATGATTTCCCTGCGTTGTGTAATGGGTTCAAAGAGGAGATGTACCCTCATCCTCATGCACTATTGATGAGTCTCTTTTAGTCCTTGAGGTTGGGATGTGAACCATTGGAGGATGAAACAAACCATGGCACCTTCATGATAAACAAGGGAACAAATTTTAAAATGGAGGTTGAGACAACTACTACTCTATGGGAGGAATTGGTAGCGCTGCTAAAAATTGATGGAGAGGAGAGGTTAACTCCATCATATTTTAATACTCATGGATTCGATACAGTCATGGGTGAGAGGTCTCCTTTAGGAGGTCTCCAAGGAGCTGCATTCCAATCTTCCATGGAATGCAAGAGAGGTGATTTGGTTTGGGAGGATGGTAGCCCTCATCGGAGGAGTACCAAAGGAGGAAGAAGGAGAAGACATCCACAAGGATCTGAGTGGGTATGGATGAGGAGAAAGAGGCTGATTTTCCACTTGCAAATATATGATACTGAGCAGCAATAGGCTCGGCTACGTTGGCTACTCTTGAAGGAGTTTGGCCATCACTTGGTGTACCCTTTTTCGAGGAGGATGGGAGTAGAGAAGAGGTGGAAGGATGTTTACATCATTGAGTAGTAGAGAGTATGGATACATGGTACTGATATGGTATATATATTATTCATGATACCTTCATCACATGAGTTACATGATGTGAGCATGAGGAGGCAACAAGCACTTGGGTTGCCTGGGCTATATTGGAGAGAGCACAAGCAGATTTTCTCTCATATGATGTATGGTGTTGCAAGAGTAGGGGAGAGAACTCTCATAGTGAAAAGGGACTAATTTTTGGCTTGGAATAATTAGGAGGCATTTCCATCTTGGGAGAAGCTTCATACTTGCAGCAAAATCACAAGAGGTGTTCTTGACAAGGAACATGTCAAGAGACAAAGATTGGCATGGGCAAGAGCCTTTTTGCATGAGTTCACAGCGCTGACACTTGGGAGTAAGGTCATATACATGGATCCATCTATCATCTTACTTCTAGCCTATGGTAAGAGCCTTGTGTTTACATTTTCTGATTTACATATTCTTATCATTATGTGGCAGTGCATGGCTCCTCAAAGGGGCAGATTTTTCATGTTGCTCCATGAGAAAAGTTGGGCCAAACCATATGATGGAGACAACCATATTTTATGTGGCCCTAGGAAAAGGTTTTCTCATTACATGTATGTTCAGAAAATTCATGTACTTCACCATGTATTAAGAAACATTTTTCCATGTAAAATTCTGAAGCAGCAGTTTGAAAAATTGTGCTGTTGCTACTTGGGAGACTGTTGGTGCCATCAAGCATCATGTAAAACCATCAGTACTTCCTCTATTTTGATGATGAGCATGTCTCCATTTTCTGATATTTTCCATATTATTATTGGGAGCATGATTGGAGAATTGAAAAATGAGTTGAATGTGTCTTTGAGGGGAGATGATCCCCATATTTTATGCATTGCATGTTCTAGTAGGAACATGAGGGGAGACATGGCCACCACAGCCACCTATTTGCCTTATTTTGAGGTGGGCCATGAGTTTGATGATGATATCCATCCATTGTATGTATATGGGCATGTATTTGATTTTGTATTGCTGATTCACTCATCTATTTACTATTCAGTAGTAGAGGTGATATTTTATGTACAATGATTGCCATGTTATTTTCTATAGCTGCAGTGGATGAGGTTGCGTTGTAACCCTATGAGACATTGTTTGTGCCTCACTGCACATGGTATAACCTACAACAAACATGTCAATGGGGTATTCTATGATGATCATGTCCTACTCATCATGGATGAAATGTCTTAGGCCAGTTGGATTATCATTGATGGAGGAGAAATCCTTGGAGGATTGCTCTTCATTTTGCCACTTGAGGGCAATAATTTTGCAGCCCGTGATCAGTACACACTCTACACTTATCATAAGTGGAGAGGAGGACAACATGGGGCAAGCTATGAGGTTTGCCATATTCAGATTTTCAGCCCACCTTCATTTCCGGAGTTCAAGGTGGAGAGATATTTCTATGAGTTTCCATGTTGGGAGGTAGCTTATGTTGTACGGATGATTGCTTGGGGATGGGAGATTCATATGGGGATGATGAGTCCCATTTCTGCTGATATATACATGTTGTAGCTCTCTTTTCTCATGTAATCCATTGTATATTGAAGGAGCTTCACTTTACCTCTGATTTGCTGCTATACTTTCATTTATTAATCATATATGATGGCCTCCTGCTCATATGGACCAAGACTGTGTTATTCTTGAGGCAGTTTGTTGTGCATAGCTACAGCCCCTCTTGTAGGGTGTTTTCCAGCTAGACTAGGTTGTGGGAGACCTTTTTACCACACCTAGTTTGATTTTTTTTTACTCCCCTTCTAGATCTAGACCCCAGATCTGTTGATCTAAGGGATCCAAGGGCTGAAAACTCATTTTTGTACACCAATCTCCCAAGGAGTGCGTTATTTTTCCAAGCTTGCTGTGCATTCCCAATTTGGGAACATTACAGTGGTATCAAAGCTCCTTTCTTGGCACAGCCTGTGCTTGCCTTGGAGCACCAATTATGCTGCATTCAGAAGAAGATGATCCTCTTAATTAGAGGGAGAAGAGATACCAGAATAGAAGTCATAAAAAGTATGACTATGCTACTGATGATCCTGACAAGGGTCAAGACAAGGGGAAAGCCCCTGAAACTACCAGTGACAAATAAGGAGAAGAGTTTGCAAGAACTCTGTTAGTGGCCATGAAAGATCTAGCCAAGGAGATCAAGGAGATGAGGGTGGATAGAATGAGGGAGTCTCTTGGGAGATTTCATCAAGGAGAAAGCTCTGACATGTCTCATCATGGGATTGGTCAACCTGTGAACCTGCCACAAGCTCCACAAGCCTCACAACGCTCCACTATGCCTACCTTCTTGGCTGTGGAGAATGAAGGTCTACAAGAGCAAGCCTCCCTTGAAGGTTAATTTGTGGAGTATGACTCTTAGAGTCAGAGATTCAAGGATAACTTGAGTTTCCAAGACTTTTTCCATCTCAAGGACCGAAGGAGACCAGTGCAGCAATATATAGATGGTGGATTCTTTCATGGTAGACACCACACTATGGGCAGATTATTTTTCCCAAGTTTGATGGATCATCCTCCAGTTCTACCAAGGCATGGGTAGAAAAGCTGGATATCTGTTTCCAATTGAACAAAGTCCCTGAAGTTGAAGCTTTCAATATTTCAGCACTGCACTTTGAATGTGAAGCACACAATTGGTGGTTCCATGGATTGTCTACATTGGGACACATCAATGTGACTACCTATGTAGAGTTCACTAGAAGACTAGTGGAAAGGTTTGACAGAAAAGATCCTGAAGCACCCTTCATAAGCCTTGCAAAGCTGAAGCAGTCAGGAGATGCAAAGACTTATATCTCTGAGTTTCTAAGATTATCAGTCATGGTCCCTAATTTATCTGTAGCAAGGAGAGTCTACATGTTCATTGATGGCCTGGAGGAACCCTTGCATGGATTGCTTAAATCTACCAAGCCCATCACTTTGCATGATGCCATCGAGAGAGCTAGAGATCTCCAAGGTTCCTTGCCAAAAGCAAAGGCAACTTTTCAAAGCAAGGCCCCTCACTTTTCTAAGGGGAAAGAAGGAAAATGTTCTCCTCCCAAGGAGAGCTCTTTGAAGAAAACTCTTGATATTGATCTTAGGAGGTAATTAAGGAAGAAGAAGTTGTGCTTCACTTGCTAAGAGTCATGGGTTCCCGGACATAGGTGTGCTGCTGGAAGAGCACACTACATAGAATTCTTCTCTGATTTGGAGGAGGAATATCATGATGAGGAACCTAGGAAGGGACGCAGCGCTGATGATGAGGAGGAAGAACAAACACCCACCAGAGATGGGAAGGGAGCCTTTGCTCCAACCAGTGCGACTCTTGCCTCTTTGAGAGGAGTGCCTAAGTACTTGACCCTAATAGTACAAGGTTTAGTTATGAATCAGAGAGTATATGTACTGATTGACAGTGGGGCAACCCACAACTTTATTGATGCTCACCTTGTGAAAAAGAGAGGAACCCCCACTGATAATTTTGAGGGATTTTATGTCTTGGTTCCGGGAGATAGGACCATGTAGTGCATGCAATATGTTCCATCACTCTCGGTCACTATGGGATCCTACACCCTAGTGGATCACTTCTTTGTAGTTGACATACCAGACACCAACATCATCTTGGGTGTCCAACGGTTGATTACCTTGGGGAAGATTACCATTGATTGGAAATATTTTCAAATGGAGTGGGTGGAATTGAAGAGTGGGAAACCAAAAATGATTCAAGGCATGCACACTTATCCTTCACCTAATGTTTCCACACAAACAATAGAGATGGATTTGCGCGGTGGAAGCAGGGATCTCATAGTCCCTTCTCTCATGTTCATGAGGATGCTGCAAGGGACATTCTTATCTTATGGCAAGCCACCTGGAATGCCATCAGATTTAGATCTTGTGGGGGAAGCCTCACAAAGTGTTGCTCAAAATATAAATCTAGAAAGGATTGGAGCAATAGAAGAACAAGCTACAATATTGTGGGAGGAGAATAATGGGGGGATCAACCTTCCAAAAAACCACTTTGGCATGTGTAATGTCAAAAAGACAATCAACAACAAGACAAGCACTCCCATGGATGAATCAACAACGTTGTCATTGTTGATCAGTGTGGATCTTTATTGGAAATCTCAACTGCTTGTAGGGTATTCCAAAGATCTCCACACAAGTGTGATATTAGATGACATGCATCAAGAAGAGGGCTAATTGGTCCAAAGAGGGGTCATCTATTATCATGGTAAGGGATTTTTGGCTAGAGCTTCCAAGCTCAAGAAAATGATGCTACAAGGAACATATGAATAATTTTTCCTCAACCATATGTGTTCAATGAAGATTTATTCCTTGATCATGAAGAGTTTTGATTGGGAAGGCATGAGAGAGGACTTACATCAGCACTTTCAAGAGTGAAATAGCTATGGAGGATTGGGCCAACCAATGGAATCTTTGCAAGAGTCATTTCATCTAGCTCTTCCTTTTCTTGAGAGGAAGGGAATGTTCATGCACAACTCCATGTGTGTGAAGGACTATGATGGTAAAGGGTTTGATCATGGTAAACACATTGTATTTTCTAATATATTACATTCCTTTGCCATGTTTTTGTAGGATGGGACTCCTAAGGGGAGTGAGAGATCATATGGATCTCATAGTTTGTTGGGGGCCAATGAAAATTCTGAACTTGGCCACTCCCTTGATGTGCAAAGGGAGATTCCTTTTCATGATGGGTGCTTCCCAAAGGCACCAAACTTATGTAACAACTTCAATCATGTTAAGGTGACTTATGCAGCAATAGTGTGGTGGGAATACCACTTACCACACCAGGATCTAATGAAGATAAGAGGTGCACTGTGCTGGCATCTCATGTGGGATTTTGACCCACATCCTCAAGTTTAGATTTCAGTTTGCATCTATGTAGTCTTGCTTCCATACATTGATGATATAGTTGTATTGTTTATGGGATTGTATGGAAATAGGATGGGTAGTGTGTATGTACTACATGGGTTGGAACTTCAACTTGTACTTCATGATACATGTTTTAGATGTAGCATTGCCCCACCCATGTTTATTTCTGTTGAGTTTTTCACTTTGGAGTGGATGGACTATGCACATATTTTGTTGGCCTTGGAGGAGCAATTCATGACGCTTTGGCTTGCTGAGCATTTGGGTTATGATGGAGGTTTGATCCTTGATGATTCCAACAATGAAGGAGGAGAAGAACTACAGCTCTTACCCTATCAGTTGCTTGAGGACAAGCAACATTTTGGAGGGGAGGACTGTAATGTTCCTACTTAGCCTAAGCTAAGAGGAACATTCATTTTTGGTTTTATTTTCTGTTGCATGCATAAATGAATAAAGGAGGACATGTAAAACTCCGAAGTAGAATAAATAAATCAATGCCCATGTAAACACAGTTAAATCAGGGTCATGTAAATAATCACTTGCAGGTGTGAAAGAGGTTTGAGCTGAAGACTGGGTCAACCTTGACCAAATCAACAGCTCTGTCTAGGTTCATTTCATCTCCAAAAGGGGCAGCGTAGTTCTAGAAGGAGGCATCTCATGTGAAAAGGGATAACTCATCAAGGTGTTTTAGGGTTTGCAAAGTCTCTTCATCCTATAAAAGGAGAGAGAGGGCAGCAAGAGAAGGTTGTTGATTGATCATATTCTTGAGTATTTTGTCTTCTTAGACAAATACTATTCTCTGCTCTTTAGTGGAGAATTGTTTTTGGAATTCCTATGGAGGGATTTCACCTCTTCATTTGAGGATTCTTGGAGTGTTTTCTAAAGTGATCCATTATCAGGCTTGAGGCCAAGCTCTACTTACATTTGTAGCACTAATCCATTGAGGGTTTTGCTACTTCTGCAAGTTGCAGCAAGTGGGAGTCTAGATCTGCAAAGATCTAGTGTATTTTGGGAGCCTCTTCTCATGGAGTGTGTCTTTTAACCTCCTAGAAGAGTGTCTCTTCTCTTTTTACTTTAGATCTAATATTTTGTAGTGGTTATCTATGTCATTTGAGCTACAACGCTGTTCTTATTTATGGACTGTGTTATTTTGGTGTGAGACTCTTCATGGTATTTTGCTCATAGTTTAGAACATAAATCTCTAGTGTTGGGCCTTGCCTTCCACTTGGTAATCCATGGATTAGTTTGCTAATCCATGTTATATTTAGATCTGATCCATTGTAATGAAATTTTGTATTAAAAAATTTACAGCAGCAATTTCCAGATCTGCAAATTGTTGCTCATATCTACTCTTATTTATGCATAATTTGGGAAAAACCCCAAGGGGATCTTGTAGAGAAAACCATCTAGTTTCCAGATCTGATATAGATCTGATGTTTCATCCATAGATCTATCCTAGATCTGATTTGTAATTTGCAGCTGCTACAACTCATGAAAATAATGCTGTTGAACCATTTCTGCGGATATATACATGTTGTAGCTCTCTTTTCTGAAGATCTCTTGCTCTCTTTTCTCATGTAATCTGTTGTATATTGAAGGAGCTTCACTTTACCTCTGATTTGCTGATGTAATTTCATTTATTAATCATATATGATGGCCTCTTGCTCATATGTACCAAGACTACGTTATTCTTTAGGCAATTGTTTGTGCATAGCTGCAACCCCTCTTGTAGGGTGTTCTCCAGCTAGACTAGGTTGTGGGAGACCTGTTTACCACACCTAGTTTGATTTTTTTTTTTCTCCCCCTCTAGATCTAGACCCCAGATCTACTGATCTAAGGGATCCAAGGGCTGAAAACTCATTTCTATACACTAATATCCCAATGAGTGCGTTATTTTTCCAGGCTTGTTGTGCATTCCCAATTTGGGAACATTACAGTGGTATCAGAGCTCCTTTCTTGGCACAACCTGTGCTTGCCTTGGAGCACCAGTTATGCTGCATTAAGAAGAATATGATCCTCTTACTGAGAGGGAGAAGAGATACCATAATAAAAGTCATAAAAAGTATGACTATACTACTGATGATCCTGACAAGGGTCAAGACAAGGGGAAAGCCCCTGAAACTACCAGTGACAAAGAAGGAGAAGAGTTTGCAAGAAATCTGTTAGTGACCATGCAATATCTAGCCAAGGAGATCAAGGATATGAGGGTGGAAAATATGAGGGAGTCCCTTGGGAGATTTCATCAAGGAGAAAGCTTTGACATGTCTCATCATGGGACTGGTCAACCTCTGAACCTGCCACAAGCTCCACAAGCCTCACAATGCTCCACTATGCCTACCTTCTTAGCTGTGGAGAATGAAGGTCTATAAGAGCAAGACTCCCTTGAAGGCTACTTTGTGGAGTATGACTCTCAGAGTTAGAGATTCAAGGATAACTTGATTTTCCAATACTTTTTCCATCTCAAGGACCAAAGGAGACCAGTGCAGTAGTATAGAGATGGTGGATTCTTTCATGGTAGATACCACACTATGGGTAGATTATTTTTGCCCAAGTTTGATGGATCATCCTCCAGTTCTGCCAAGGCATGGGTAGAAAAGCTGGAAATCTATTTCCAGTTGAACAAAGTCCTTGAAGTTGAAGCCATCAATATTGCAGCGCTGCACTTTGAAGGTGAAGCACACAATTGGTGTTTCCATGGATTGTCTACATTCAGACACATCAATGTGACTGTTTCAGCTTGGTTATGTGGATACCACTGTAATATCCCCAAAAGGGATTGATCGGAAAGACATGCCTGAAAAAACGCATTTGTCAGGGATGTGTTCTTCAACTATCATAAAATGTGTTACATAAGTTTGGTGATACTGAAAATGAGAGAATGTCTCCCTCCTCCTTTGGTTTACCCCAAACTCTCTACATTGTGCTAGACTCCTCCAATGTCTTCACCTCTCTAGAATCCAAGAGTGGTGAAGAAAATGACAAGATGCCCCTCATCAACTCTAGATCAGGTGGCCTCCCAGGTGGAATGCCTCCATATAGTGAGACATCAAGTTCAGAAGTGGACTGTATGTATGAGTGGACTGATTTTTCCCTCTCTTCACTGCACAATACAGTCTCCTTATTTAGTGCAAAAAATTCCTAGAATAGATAAGGGTGTATCAACCCTTGATATTGATCCTTCTCTTCCTCCTCCACCTCACAATCCCCAATAAATGCTACATATGACTCTGGAATTGTGCCATGGTTCCCACATGTTAAAACATTTGGAACTTCTTGCAAAATTACAAGGGCTCCTCTAATGGAAGAAAAGGCTCCCTTTTACCTCCATGTGGTGATGGATCTCCTCCCAGTGTGACAATGATGTTGGTTCTCTTGTGCTCATCCCCTCCATAAATAAATGAGAATACCTAATCATCAAGGAGAAACCCTAGATCTTGGTCATCTCTTGAAGGAATCACCTCCATGTCTTCACAAATGGAAGAGGGCCCTTCACATAATAGGGATCTTTCCCTTGGAAAGCCATCATACATGTTTTCATCCCCTTCAGAAATAAGAAATGGAGTTTTTTTTATGGTTCCATCCAATGCATGCAAAGTGTTTGAAGTTATAATACATGATGGTTCATATTGACTTCCATCAATTTTTTTCACCAAACCCTTAGTGATTTCATCATATGTTTTTACATTTTCATGACAATATGAAACCGGATTTTCAAACCAACAATCATGAGCCATACCTTTGAGTTGCAGCGCTGCTCCTCCAATGGCCTCATCTTCTTCCTCCATTCTTCCCGCAGTGCAATTGGGAAATTAACTGTGCCATGGATCTGCATGTGTGGCTAAATTTCCACACCCATAATGATAGTAGCTAGGGCTTGCTTCATCTTCAAACCCTCTTAGAAACTTTTTGCAATTCTCCCTTTCTATCTCCTTGAGATCTTCTATGATAGCTTCCATAGTTTGAAACAGGAGCAGGGAGATCTCTTCCGTCATTCCTCTTTTCTTTCTTTCTCTGTACATATCCTCTTCTAGGTGAGGGGATTCTCCTTGTAATGGCATATTATCTTGGGATGCATAGGCTAAGTCAAGATTGATGCTCTGATACCACTGTAATATTCCTTTTTTAGGAATTGCTGCAATAGGGTCCAGAGGGATGTTGTATAAGGAATGCAATGCAAAAATAAGGTGAAAGGGGACTTGGAACCCTTTTTTAATACATCATAAATTCCACTTCCAGAAGTTGAGCTCAAATAAATCCCTCAAGTTAGGTTAAAAAAATCTCCTACCCTTCGGTATCTCGGAAAAGTGCTTAAAGAGAGAGCTACAGCAACATATGAGCATAATCACGAAACTCTGCAAATCTGAGCATGTCAATAAATGGAATATAATACATCCATCATGTTTATTTATATATCAACAAAAAAATACATAAATATCTTGAGGGACAAGCCACTCAAGAAATGGGAATCAATCTCCAATGATTAGAACATGAAATACATGAGATGCTGCAACTGCACAAAATGTCGGAGAGCAGTGACTGCATAGTCTATGTTAGAGTAGCTGCTGCTATAGATGAATATACATGAAATGTGGTTGAAATATGAAAATAAATTCCCAAGAATAGAAGAATGGGCTCCAATACAAGATTTCTAGCCAATCTAGGAGAGATTGCTAGAAATGTTGGGGAATGTAAAATGTGAAAATCAACTTGTCACTGCAACTGAATCAAAATATGAAATGAGGCTATAACAGATCAGAAATAGTAATTCCCTCCTATGACATTGTATCTAATCAAAAGGCTGATCCCTTTCAGAAACAACTCCTCTTGATGAGCTCAAATGACCCTCCCAGCAACTGCCCGCAAAAATAATGCAAATCTAGCTGGAGACTGCACTATGAGGGAATATGGAAGGTTGGCCTGATGCCAATGATATGGAAATCTGCCCGAGATTCCTCCTCACTAATCCTCCAATGAATAGCTAAGCCCTCCACTGAAAAATAAGCCAAGGAACAACTCAAGAGATCCTCTGTTGCTGCACCCTACAACACAAAGTTATCCTGCTCCAGGAATAACGCTGTGACTGAAGGAGGTAGCTTTGGCCAAATGTCGGAATGAGTAAATTTAGCTCTAGAACCTCTCCTTCCCTAAGGATTAGGTAGGGATTCGCGACCGGGAACACCCTTGTGCCATGCAGCACTGCACCCTTACTAAACAGCAAGAGGAGTGTAGTCTCAGCAAACCAAAGAGAATAATAATCAAGCATGCATAACAATGGCTCTCCTCCTCCTCATATATAGCAAGTGCTCTTCTCCACCATGGGTCCCATCCACATGTGCCTTCAAACTCATGCAAGTGATCCTTATCTAAAACTGAGCAGTCCATCAAGGAGATACAATGTATCTAGACAGTGCATGTGGACTTGGTCAAAATGACTAGATCAAACCTGATCCAATCCTGTTCACACCATGTGGTGCTCAAATCAACTACTTTATTCTTTCTCCTTTCACACAAGGAGTTTTATTTCTCCATATAAGGGGGTTAAGGTGTCTCCTTACCCATTTTATTCAACAAAATGATAATATGCATGCTATAATGTTCCTTTTAGCTTGAGGCTAAAATTTGGGAGCATTACAGTCCTCCCCTCCCACACGTTGCTTGTCCTCAATCAACTGCATAGAGAGAACAAAATTTCTCCCCATTTTATTTTGTGGCCTCTTCATCAACAATCTCCACCACTGCTCAAGATATCCTGCAACAAATATATCCTCCAATGCTTCCTCCCAAGTATGCAAACCGGAATGGTGCACATCATGGAAAGATATAAGGTGTAGGTGGAAACCTTCTTGCTGTGCTATGGCCTCCTCAAGGTAGGAGTGATGACATGCATGGGAAAATTTTGCCACCAATGATGATCCTCTCATCCATGCTATCATACAAATAAAAATCTCAAACCTTGGTTCATGTAATGTGTTGGGGTTGAATGGAGAGTTGGGATTTTGATTCTCGAGATGTTTCTCCCTCCATTTGTGGTACATATGGGACTGCCTCCATCCTTGGGCTGAAATGGTATAGCCTCCAAGAATGACCTAAGCTTCTCCATCAAGAAAAACAGCCATGAGATTCCCCCTCAAATTCTCCAAGTGGTTTTTCCCACAAGAAGAGAAAAGTAGCAATGTGGCAATCATGGTTTGCCCATAATTTAAAACATGTACAATGGGGAGAACAATGCTCCCAATGGGCTATCCCAATACCTCCAACACTCTCCAAGTGGTGCTACCTATAAATGTATAACCATTAGCAACACAAGGAAGAAACATGTAATGAGAACAAGCTGTCATAAGACAACTAGAGAGTGGGTCACTGCTCCAATCTTAGGACCAACGTAGTGAGCCTCCTGCCTGCATCAGAACTAAAAACAACAAGTTCTTTCCCAGCCACTTGTTTGCTACCACAAACCTCTCATAAGGTGAAAACATGAAAGTACAAATTGGTGCCAATGGTGCACACCAAGAAGTATGTGGCTTCCCCCACAAACCATCATGAAAATATCCACTCCCATTGCTGCAATGGGCCACCAGTACATCATAATAAGGAGCATAAGGAAATGTGATCATCCTTATCTCATCAAGCTGCCCATATAAAGTAGGGAAAATTAAATCAAAATGAGAGTATATACCTTCTTTACCATGTACTCTGGTCCTTGAGCTGAATTGGCTCCTCTGAATGCTCTCCCTCATCTCCAATGAGTAGGGAAATGGTTGTGCCAACCTCTCTAAAATAATCTGGGCTATGCATCTGTCCATATGCTGATATAGATAATTTTGAATTCCCTCCCAAGTTAACTCCTCTATCAAAGAAAAATATGCATCAAAGTCCATAGCTAGAAAGCCCTCATGTGATGCACGCAACAGCTTCTTCTTGAGCTCAGAAGCTTTGGTCAAGAAGATTCTGCCATATGAATAGATGACCACACCCTCTACTGTATATCTGTCATCTCTGCCCGGGTCATCAGGAATCATGCATGCATCTAGATCCTTGGAGTACTCTACCAAAAGATGAGATCTCCAATACAGATCAATCCTCCTCAGAGACAACGCTGGTGATCTGCAATGTGACGCTCCCCTAACACTGTTGCCTACTACTTTGACATCCCCCATGCCAAATTCATCCTCCAAAATTCTGCCATTCCCATCATGCAGCTTCTCATGCTCCAATAGTAATGGTGTCCTCTGGAAGTTGGCCTCCCATGAGAGGCTGTCATCCCAAAGGAATCTCCCAAGCTAGGCCAAAGTAAGCATGAGTGGCCTCCATCCACTCCCATGTGTGAAAGAGTCCTTCCTCAAAGGAAGTGTCCTCTCCAAATCTATGGAGAAGTAATCCTGCATCATGAAGATGCCATCCTCCATCCCTACAGCAAACTCTGTCAGCGCATTCTAACTGATGAGAGTGGGTGATACTGAAAATGAGAGAATGTCTCCCTCCTCCTTGGGTTTACCCCAAAATATCTACACCGTGCTGGACTACTCCAATGTATTCACCTCTCCGGAATCCAAGAGTGGTGAACCAAATGACAAGATGCCCCTCATCAACTCTAGATCAGGTGGCCTCCCAGGTGGAATGCCTCCATATAGTGAGACATCAAGTTTAGAAGTGGACTGTATGTATGAGTGGAATGATTTGTCCCTCTCTTCACTGCACAGTACAGTCTACTTCTTTTGTGTAGAAAATTCCCGGAATAGATAAGGGTGTATCAACCCTTGATTTTGATACTTCTCTTCCTCCTCCGCCTTGCAATCCCCAATAACTGCTACATACGACTCCGGAATTATGCCATGGTTCCCACAAATTAAAACATTTGCAACTTCTTGAAAAGGTACAAGGGCTCCTCTAATTGAAGCAAAGGCTCCCTTTTTACCTCCATGTGGTGATGGATCTCCTCCCAGTGTGACAACATTGTTGGTTCTCTTGTGCTCATCCCCTCCATCAATAAATGAGAATACCTCATCATCGAGGAGAGACCCTAGATCTTGGTCATCTCTTGAAGGAAGCACCTCCATGTGTTAAAAAATGGAAGAGGGCCCTTCACATAATAGGGATCTTGCCCTTGGAAAGCCATCATACATGTTTTCATCCCCTTCAGAAATAAGAAATGGAGTTTGTTTTATGGTTCCATCCAATGCATGCAAAGTGTTTGAAGTTATAATACATGATGGTTCATATTGACTTCCATCAAATTTCTTCACCAAACCCTTAGTGATTTCATCATATGTTTTTACATTTGCATGATAATATGAAACGGAATTTTCAAACCAAAAATCATGAGCCATACCTTTGAGTTGCAGCCTGCTCCTCCAATGGCCTCATCTTCTTCCTCCATTCTTCCTGCAGTGCAAGTGGGCAATGAACTGTGTCGTGGATCTGCATGTGTGGCTAAATTTCCACACCCATCATGATAGTAGCTAGGGCTTGCTTCATCTTCAAACCCTCTCAGAAACTTTCTGCAATTCTCCCTTTCTATCTCCTTGAGATCTTCTATGATAGCTTCCATAGTTTGAAAAAGGAGCAGTGAGATCTCCTCTTCCATCATTCCTCTTTTCTTTCTTTCTCTATACATCTCCTCTTCTAAGTGAGGTTCTTATCCTTCAAATGGAATATTGTCTTGGGCTACATAGGCTGAGCCAAGATTGATGCTCTAATACCACTGTAATATTCCTTTTTTAGGAATTGCTGCAATAGTGTCCAGAGGGACGCTGTATAAGGAAGGAAATGAAAAAATAAGGTGAAAGGGGACTTGGACCCCTTATTTAATACATCATACATTCCAATTCCAGAAGTTGAGCTCAAAGAAATCCCTCAAGGTAGGTTAAACAGATTTCCTACCCTTCGGTATCTCGGAAAAGTGCTCAAAGAGAGAGCTACAACAACATATGAGCATAATCATGAAACTTTGAAAATATGAGCATGTAAATAAATGGAATATAATACAGCCATCATTTTTATTGATATATCAACAAAAAAATATAGAAATATCTTGAGGGACAAGCCACTCAAGAAATGGGAATGAATCTCCAATGATTAGAACATGAAATACATGAGATGTTGCAACTGCACAAAATGCCGGAGAGCAGTGACTGCACAGTATATGTTAGATTATTTTCTGCTATAGATGCATGTACATGAAATATGGCTGAAATATACAAATAAATTACCAATAATAGAAGAATGGGCTCCAATACAAGATTTCTAGCCAATCTAGGAGAGATTGCTAGAAATGCAGGAGAATGTACAATGTGAAAATTAGCTTGTCACTGCAACTGAATCAAAATATGAAATGAGGCTATAGAATATCAGAAATATTAATTCCCTCCTCTTTTAGTGTATCTAAACAAAATTCTGATCCCTTTACTTAGAAACAACTCCTCTTGATGAGCTCAAATGACCCTCCCAGCAACTGCCTGCAAAAATAATGCAGATCTAGCTGGAGACTGCGCTATGGGGGAAAGTGGAAGGTTGGCCTGGTGCCAATGATATGGTAATCTAACCAGGAGTCCTCCTTACTAATCCTCCAATGAATATCTAAGCCCTCCACTGAAAAAAAGGCCAAGGAAAAACTCAAGAGATCCTCTGTTGTTGCACCCTGCAACACAAAGTTATCCTACTCCAGAAATAATGCTGTGACTGAAGGAGGTAGCTTTGGAAAAATTTCAAAATTTCAAAATGAAGCTCTAGAACCTCTCCTTCCCTGAGGATGAGGTATGGATTCTCGACTGGGAACACCCATGTGCTATGCAGCACTGCATCCTTGTTAAACAGCAAGAGGAGCATAGTCTCAGTAGAACAAAGAGAATAATAATCAAGCATGCATAACAATGGCTCTCCTCCTCCTCATATATAGAAAGTGCTCCTCTCCACCATGGGTCCCATCCACATGTGCCTTCCAACTCATGCAAGTGATCCTTATCTAAAACTGCGCAGTCCATCAAGGAGATACATTGTATCTAGACAGTGCATGTGGACTTGGTCAAAATGACTAGATCAAACCTGATCCAATCCTGTTCACACCATGTGGTGCTCAAATCAGCTACTTTATTCTTCCTCCTTTCACACAAGGAGTGTTATTTCTCCATCTAAGGGGGTTAAGGTGTCTCCTTACCCATTTTATTCAACAAAATGGAAATATGCAAGCTATAATGTTCCTTTTAGCTTGAGGCTAAAATTTGGGAACATTACAGTCCTCCCCTCCTGTTAGTATGAATTCTTTGTCGAAGCGTACGAAAAAGAACCACTTTAGCTACGCATAACTAATAGCCCTAACAACAGTAATGGCTGCAAAACATCTTCAGATCTGCAATTAGTAGTTAAAGTGCTGCAACAAACAGATCTATAAATGGAAAGATATTAAGCAGTGAAGTAAAGAATTTGCTCCATGCATCCAACAGACAAGACAAGAACACGATTTTTGAATGAATTTTTATATTACAGGGCACCTGGGAGGAAACAAGAAGGTGTATCCAGATCTCCTCAATGGGATGGGTTCTTTGTAGTCCTCGGCACTTCAGATCTAAGCTTTCTCTCTCTTGTAGATGTAGAAAACCCAATGTAGAAGGTAGAGCTCAATGGGAGCAACAATGGCAGAAAATGAGACCAAGTGTATAGATCCAGAGTGATCTAGTATGCAACAAAAGGTCAAGAATGAAGGGGAAAACCCTCCTATTTATAACAAAATATTGGGTCATTCTAGATCTTGGTGCATGATTAAAATAACGTTAACCAAATCTAGATCCACCTCTATGGAATATTTTATTATTATTTGTTGGAGGGAAAGGGTGTTTGACTTGGGTCAAATCCCTTGATTAGTGAAAAATAAATAAATAAATGATTTATTTATCTTTTTAAGGAAGTGGTTGGGATATAATCAAATAAATAATGATTTAGTTGATTAATGGTGGTTGCTTTGGTCATATTTAACAAGGAATATTATTTAAATAATTATTCCTAGAAAATAATAAGATAACTATGGGTTTATCTCATTAATTTCTTTGTTTTTAGGTTAAACATGACTGGGAATAATAATTAAATTATGGTTTAATTAATTATTCCTTTTGGGGTTTCCTAATTAACATGGTGAAAGCAGTTTTACTTGGGGTAAAACTGGTCTTACATGGTGTACTTGGGTCCATCTAATGATGAAGAGTTAGATGACCAAAAAATGGTGTAACACCTCCCATAGGTTGCTTGTCCTCAAGCAACTACATAGAGAGAACAAAATTTCTCCCCCTTTTCTTTTTTGGCCTCTTCATCAACAATCTCCACCACTGCTCAAGATATCCTGCAACAAATCTGTCCTCCAATTCTTCCTCCCAAGTATGCATACCAGAATGGTGCACAACATGGAAAGATAGAAGGTGTAGGTGGAAACCTTCTTGCTATTCTATGGCCTCCTCAAGGTAGGAGTGATGAAATGCATGGGAAAATTTTGTCCCCAATGATTATCCTCTCATCCATGCTATCATCCAAATAAAAATCTCAACCCCTGGTTCATGCAATGTGTTGGGGCTGAATGGAGAGTTGGGCTTTTGATTCCTGAGATGTTTCTCCCTCCATGTTTTGTACATATGGGCCTGCCTCCATCCTTGGGCTGAAATGGTATGGCCTCTAAGAATGGCCCAAGCTTCCCCATCAAGAAAATCAGCCATGAGATGCCCCCTCAAATTCTCCAAGTGGTTTTTCCCACAAGAAGAGAAAAGTAGCAATGTGGCAATCATGGTTTACCCATGGTGTCTCCTAAAATTTAAAACATGTACAATGGGGAGAATCATGCTCCCAATGGGCTGTCCCAATACCTCCAACACTCTCCAAGTGGTGCTCCCTATAAATGTATAACCATTAGCAACACAAGGAAGCAACATGTAATGAGAACAAGCTGTCATATGACAACTAGAGAGTGGGTCACTGCTCCACTCATGGGACCAACGCAGTGAGCCTCTTGCCTGCATCAGAACTAAAAAAAAAAAAGTGCTTTCCCAGCCACTTTTTTGCTTCCACAAACATCTCATAAGGTGAAAACATGAAAGTAAAAATTGGTGCCAATGGTGCACACCAAGAAGTATGTGGCTTCCCCCACAAACCATCATGAAAATATCCACTCCCATTGCTGCAATGGGCCACCAGTACATCATAATAAGGAGCATAAGGAAATGTGATCGTCCTTATCTCATCAAGCTACCCATATAAAGTAAAGAAAAGTAAATCAAAATGAGAGTATATACCTTCTTTACCATGTACTCCGGTCCTTGAGCTGAATTGGCTCCTCTGAATGCTCTCCCTCACCTCCAATGAGTAGGGAAATGGTTGTTCCAACCTCTCTAAAATAATCTGGGCTATGCATCTATTCATATGGTGATATAGATCATTCTGAATGCCCTCTCAAGTGAACTCCTCTAGCAAAGCAAAATATGCATCAAAGTCCATAGCTAGAAAGCCGTCATGTGCTACATGCAACAACTTCTTCTTGAGCCTAGAAGCTTTGGTCAAGAAGATTCTGCCATATGAATAGTTGACCACATCCTCTACAGTATATCTGTCATCTTTTCCCGGGTCATCAAGAATCATGCATGCATCTAGATCCTTGGAGTACTCTACTAAAATATGAGTTCTCCAATACGGATCAATCCTCCTCAGAGATAGCACTGGTGATCTGCAATGTGAAGCTCCCATCATGCTGTTTCCTTCTACTTTGACATCCCCCATGCCAAAGTCATCCTCCAAAATGCTGACATGCCCATCATGCAACTGCTCATGGTCTAATAGTAATCGTGTCCTTTGGAATTTGGCCTCCCATGAGAGGCTGTCATCCAAAAGGAATCTCCCAAAATAGGCCAAAGTAAGCATGAGTGGCCTCCATCCACTCCCATGTGTGAAAGAGTCCTTCCTCAAAGGAAGTGTCCTCTCCAAATCTATGGAGTAGTCATCTTGCATCATGAAGATGCCATCCTCCATCCCTGCAACAAACTCTGTCAGCGCAGTATAACTGATGAGAGTGGGTGATACTGAAAATGAGAGAATGTCTCCCTCCTCCTTGGGTTTACCCCAAAATCTCTATGCTATGCTGGACTCCTCCAATGTATTCACCTCTCCAGAATCCAAGAGCGGTGAACCAAATGACAAGGTTTCCTCATCAACTCTAGATCAGGTGACCTCTCAGGTGGAATGCCTCCATATAGTGAGACATCAAGTTCAGAAGTGGATTGTAAGTATGAGTGGACTGATTTTTCCCTCTCTTCACTGCGCAGTACAATTTCCTTCTTTTGTGCAAAAACTTCCCAGAATAGATAAGGGTGTATCAACCCTTGATGCTGATCCTTCTCTTCCTCCTCCACCTCACAATCCCTAATAACTGCTACATATGAATCTGGAATTGTGCCATGGTTCCCACATGTTAAAATATTTGGAACTTCTTGAAAAGGTACAAGGGCTCCTCTAATGGAAGCAAAGGCTCCCTTTTTACTTCCATGCAGTGATGGATCTCCTCCCAGTGTGATAGTGTTGTTGGTTATCTTGTGCTCATCCCCTCCATCAATAAATGAGAATACCTCATCATCAAGGAGAGACCCTACATCTTGGTCATCTCTTGAAGGAAGCACCTCCATGTCTTCACGAATGGAAGAGGGCCCTTCACATAATAGGGATCTTGCCCTTGGAAAGCCATCACACATGTTTTCATCCCCTTTGGAAATAAAAAATGGAGTTTGTTTTATGGTTCCATCCAATGCATGCAAAGTGTTTGAATTTATAATACATGATGATTCATATTGACTTCCATCAAATTTCTTCACCAAACCCTTAGTGATTTCATCATATGTTTTTACATTTACATGAAAATATGAAACAAAATTTTCAAACCAACAATCATGAGCCATACCTTTGAGTTTCAACGTTGCTCCTCCAATGGCCTCATATTCTTCCTCCATTCTTCCTGCAGTGCAAGTGGGCAATGAACTGCGCCATGGATCTGCATGTGTGGCTGAATTTCCACACCCATCATGATATTATCTAGGGCTTTCTTCATCTTCAAACCCTCTCAGAAACTTTCTGCAATTCTCCCTTTCTATCTCCTTGAGATCTTCTATGATAGCTTCCATAGTTTTAAAAAGGAGCAGGGAGATCTCTTCCGTCATTCCTCTTTTCTTTCTTTCTTTGTACATATCCTCTTCTAAGTGATGGGATTATCCTTCTAATGGCATATTATCTTGGGTTGCACAGGCTGAGCCAAGATTGATTCTCCGATACCACTATAATATTCCTTTTTTAGGAATTGCTGCAATAGGGTCCAAAGAGATGCTGTATAAGGAAGGAAATGAAAAAATAAGGTGAAAGGGGACTTGGACCCCTTATTTAATACATCATACATTCCACTTCCAAAAGTTGAGCTCAAATAAATCCCTCAAGGTACATTAAACAAATATCCTACCCTTCGGTATCTCAGGAAAAGTGCTCAAAGAGAGCGCTACAGCAACATATGAGCATAATCATGAAACTCTGAAAATTTGAGCATGTCAATAAATGGAATATAATAAAGCCATCATTTTTATTGATATATCAGCAACAAAATATAGAAATATCTTGAGGGACAAGCCACTCAAGAAATGGGAATCAATCTCCAATGATTAGAACATGAAATACATGAGATGCTGCAATTGCACAAAATGCTGGAGAGCAGTGACTGCGCAGTATATGTTAGATTAGCTACTGATGTAGATTCATATACATGAAATATGGCTAAAATATACAAATAAATTCCCAACTGTAATGTTCCCAATCTGGAATGGCTAGCAATCCATGGCTGGAAAATGCATTTTCCAGAAATGGAGGTAGCAGGATTTTATACCAAGACCTGGATCCCTTATACCAATGTTTCTAAGACTAAAATCCAAGATTTGGGACCAAATAAATCCTTCTAGGGTGGTGAGACAAGCCTCCCACACCTAGTTCCCTTCAGAAATTGCCCAGTGAAAGAGCTGCAACAATGCATGCACAAGACTTGGAGCATCAACGTTATACAAACACACTAATAGAACAGCAGTGACATTTATCTCATGTAAATGTGAATTAAATCCATAGCCATCTCATTAAATAATAGCAGCAGCAATGAATACAATATCATGAGGGAAATGTTACTCAAGACAAGCAAAACCCTGCCTCAAAATACTGTTGCACAAGTGTGCCTAAGCTAGGACTGCGCAGTTATATGAAGACACTGCAACATGTATAATGGAAATATAATGATATATCAATGATAGCTCAAGAAATGAGGGGGAGAAAGCTCTCAACCCCTTAAAACACTAATACAAAAATCCTTAGAAGGATTGGCTACAATACATGTACAAAATAGGAAAATACAATAATGCCGGAGTTACTGGGTAGCAGCAGCAACTCAGAAACAAAATAGAAGGAGATGGATGAATATGATCTGTAATCTGAAATAGCCTCCTATAATGGATCTATAAAGTGAAAGGCTGATCCCTTCACCAAATATTTTCCCTCCAATCAATCTTGCAGTCCCTCACTGCAAATTCACCATGAGAATAACACAGTCTAGGAGAGATACTGTGTTGTAGGTGAACTGGAAAACGTTGGCCTGATGCCAAGATATGAAAATATGCCCAAGAAAACTCCTCAATTATCTCCCAATGAAATGGAGATCCCCTCCTCTAAAAATCAATCTCCGGAGTGGTGTTGTGGAACCCTCCCTTGCAACACCCAGCAACACAACCTAGCCAGCAAAGATTACAGTCCCCCCCTCCTCAAAGATTTCTTGTCCTCAAGCAAGTACAAGGATAGAATGATTTATTTCCCCTTAATTTCCCTGTACCATCCATGCATGATAAAATCCTCCAAGAAAAGGATGCCATATCATCAATCAAGTGTCCAAGTTGTCCCTCCTTCATATGTAATCTAGCCTTTGGCGAACATCCCCAAATAGCTATCATGTCGAAACAAATATCCATGAAGGAAACAATGGGTTGTCTAAGGGCCTCCTTGAGGCATTAGATCTGATACAAAATGGGACTCATCATCCCCATATGAATCTCCCATCCCCAATAAATCATCCATACAACATAAGCTGCCTCCCAACATGGCAACTCATAGAAATCTCTCTCCACCTTGAGCTCCAGAAATGAAGGTGGGCTGAAAATCTAAATATGGAAAGCCTCATAGCTTGCCCCATGCTATCCTCCTCTCCACTTATGATAATTGTAGAGTGTGTGCTGATCATGGGCTGCAAAAGTATTGCCCTCAAGTGGCAAAATGAAGAGCAATCCTCCAAGGATTTCTCCTCCATCAATGATAATCCGGCTGGCCCAAGACATTTCATCCATGATGAGTAGGACATGATCATCATAGAATACCCCAATGACATGTTTTCTGTAGGTTATACCATGTGCAACAAGGTACAAACAATGTCTCATAGGGTTACAACGCAACCTCATCCGCTGCAGCTGCAGAAAATAACATGGCAAGCATTGTACAGAAAATATCACCTCTACTATTGAATAGTAAATAGATGAGTGAATTAGTACTACAAAATCAAATACATGCCCATATACATACAATGGATGGATATCATCATCAAACTCATGGCCCACCTCAAAATAAGGCAAATAGGTGGTTGTGGTGGCCATGTCTACTCTCATGTTCCTACTAGAACATGCAATGCATAAACTATGGGGATCATCTCCCCTCAAAGACACATTCAACTCATGTGTAAATTCACCAATCATGCTCCCAATAATAATATGAACAATATCAACAAATGGAGACATGCTCATCATCAAAATAGAGGAAGTACTAATGGTTTTACATGATGCTTGATGGCATCAACAATCTCCCAAGTAGCAACAACGCAGTTTTTCAAACTGCTGCTTCAGAATTTTACATGGAAAAATGTTTCTTAATACATGGTTAGGTACATGAATTTTTTGAACATACATGTAATGAGAAAACCTTTGCCCAAGGCCACATAAAAGATGGCTGTCTCCATCATATGGTTTGGCCCAACTTATCTCATGTAGCAACATGAAAAATCTGCCCCTTTGAGGAGCCATGCACTGCCACATAATGATAAGAGTATGAAAATCAGAAAATGTAAACACAAGGCTTTTATACCACTGTAATGTTCCCAATTTGGGATATCTAGCAAGGCATGACTGGAAAACACATTTTCCAGTAATGGCTGCTACAAGAATTGAAACCAGGACCTGGATCCATTAAATTATTGTATCTAAGAATGAAATCCAAGAGATGGCTCCAAATAAATCCTTCTAAGTGGGTTAAATAGATCTCCTAGACTTAGATGTCCTTAGAAAATGCCCGGTGAGGGATTGCAGCAAATGTAAGCACATGCAAGGGAATGAAAACATTATTATTGTAGCTATGAGCACATGAAGAAATGTATAGCCAATAAATATGTTATATAGCAGCAATGTACACAATATGTGGAGGAATCAAACACTCCATCTATGCAATGGAAGCCTCCATATAGCATATACAATGAAATGTAAGAACACTGCTACACATGAAAAGCCCTAGCTAAAATAATGCAATTTATAGGAGTTACTGCATAATACAAAATGAGAATAGAATGATATGACAATATCAGCTCAAATAAATGAGGGGGAGCAAGCTCTCAACCCCTAAAAACACTAATAAAGTAATAATGCACAATCCTTAGAAGGACTGGCTACAATACATGTACAAATGGCAAATCTGTAGAAATGCCAGAGTTGCTAGGCAGCAGCTGCAACTTTGAAATACTGGAGATGGCTGAAGATGATGTGCAATCTGAAATAACCTCCTCCAACAGATCTATCAAGTGCAAGGCTGATCCTGACACTGAAGATCTCCTCCTCCAAAATGGTGGTGCAACCCCTCACTGCAAGTGTGCACTAAAATAACGTAGTCTTGAGGATGGACTGCGTTGTCTCTGATGGGATATGTTGGCCTTGATGCCAAGATGTGAAAATCAGCTCTGAAATCCCTCTCACTAACCTCCTGGAGGATTAGGAACTCCCTCCTCTGAAAGATGAGCCAAAGAGAAGTGTTGTGGAACCCTCCACTGCAATACCCTAGCAACATTGCATTATACTTGAGCAGAAATAACACAGTATCTGAGGAATGGATTTGGCCTTGAGCCAAGATGTGGAGAAGATGGAGTGAAATCCTCCAAGAGGCCTCTCAAGAAGGAGAGGAATTCATAAGCAAGAATCCCTTGTGCTAAGCATCACTGCAACTCAGCTGAACAGCCAGAGTGTGCAATTTGTCTGAATAGACAAATGATCAAATGCTCAAGATATCTCTCTATGGCTGCCTCCTCCTCTTCTTATACAAGTGAATGCCTCTTTTCCATGGACCCCACACATTAGGGTTTCATCCACAAGGAATATTTCTCCCTCCAAAACTGCGTTGTCTTCTCATGCAAGCTACACCTCTTAGGTAGCGTTGTTGACTTGGTCAAACTTGACCTTGTCCTCATGCAAATTGCCCCTTTTCACACTGGAAGGTGCAAAACAAGTTGCTCCAATGATCCTTTTCACATTACGAAGGATATTATTCCTACTTATGGGCCTTTTACCATTTTATTCACCTCCTAGATGAAATAAGAAAATATTAATGTTCCAATTTTCTTCATGAAAATTTTGGAACATTACAGAAACCAATGACAAGGCATGCCATAAAGGCCTTGGAAAGTAGTAAGGAAGCTCTGAAGGTCATTGAAACTTTCCAACAACCACCAAGTATCATTGACCTATCATCACCTGTAAAAGAAGATCTAGTCATCAAGCAAAATATAGGAAAGGAGAAAATCATTGAAAAAATAGAGATTGAGGTCCTTGAGGAGTAGTTGAAGTTATCAAATCACGAAATAGAAGTCTTGAAGAAAGAAGCAAGGAAAATTAATTTTTAGAAGGTGCAGTTTGAGAAAATTAAAGAAGTTTGGGAAGATTAGGTTAATAGTGAGTCAAAGACTTTAGATAACAAACAATAAATGATCAAATGGACTCAGACATTGAGAGGAGAGGTGAAGCATGTCAGAATAATAAGCCTGCACTTGAAATCTAGGAATAAAAAAATGAAGGACCAAGTCAAATACCTCCAATAGCAATTAGAATTGATCCATGAGGAGCTGGATAAGAAGGGCTTAAAGATCACTGTAGTTGAGGAGCCCATAGCTCAACTTATCATCAATGAAGAGGAAACACCTCAAGTCTCTAGAAATTTCACATTTTTTCACAGTGTCATAGTGTTTCCTAGGCTTAAAGCCAGGAAAACGCTACGAAATTTTTTGTAGTTACCTTTTTGCTTCTAAAACCACTTTTTGTAGCTTTGAAGGAGGTAAAATGGTAGTGATTATGTGTCAGGCCATGATGGACACTATGGAACAACAAATAAATAGAAATTTTGAGTGAAAAATCCATTTTTTGGATGCTACCGAACAACCCTGTTTTCTTAGTGAGCTGTTTTTGAAGGTTTTTGAGCAGCTTAAAAGTAGTTTTGGACAGGTGGACACATCCAACCGATCAAGGGACCTTGCCACCAATCATCTATGACTTGAAGACCATGAAATGGAGACAACTCATCAGCTAAAGCTTTCGTTGAAGATAATGGCCTGTGTTCCTGAAAAATATGGTTTGGTTCCATATGTTTAGGAGGATATTTAATATGTCAAGTAGTGATGAGCTATGTCATAGCCTATTACATGTAACTTTTTTAAAGATAATGTAGATTGATGTAATAAATAGGAGTTTGAGTCCTATTATGAAAAGGTCTTCTTTAGAGTGTAGCTATCATTTTCTCATTAGAAGACATGTTTTTTTGTTTTATGAGGTGTCATAAGAAGAGTTCGATGAATCTAGCCAAGAGGCAGATCATCCATGTTGTAAGAAGGTCTATTTAAAGCCAAATGATCGAAGTTGTAAGGGGTTGGATATTTTTTGCACCATATGCTTCTTTATGTAATTTGACTGATATCAACAATACAAGGGACTTCTTCTTGACAGACCTAAGATTCTCAGGGAGTTTTTAATGTCTTTATGATCTATATATTTATGTGTACTACTTGCAGTAGATTTCATCTTTATTACTCATAATTCATATGTGTATGACCTAAATTCATTTATTGATGAAATGCCTGTGTTTCCCTATGTTCTATGTGTGATTTTCCTTTGTTGAAGACTCTTATCTACCTCAGATTCCATGTCAAGAAACCTTGCCACTGAATCTATTGATTTGTTGACTCCATAAGCCCAATGGTTGCAAGCCTGCATTATTTTCAACCTAAATACACAAAAATTAAGTTACTTTTCAAATAGAGTTAGCAATATAATCCTATCATTATCTAATATCATAAACCCGTTTGAAAGAGCCCTCTCAGACTAAAGAGGCTAAGCTTCAGTCAAAAGCTGGTTTGAAAAATTTACATAGAGTTCTCTAATTAGCAGCCAATCAAGTGAAATTTTGTGATAACACAAGGAATAAGTTTCATAAATCCACCAGGCATAAGCCTTACCTTCAAGATGTAGTGCTACTACTCTAATGGCTTCCTCTTCTGAAACTTGGTGCCGTTGCAACTAGGTGTCTAACTCCTTCACCTAAGCCCTAGATGTGCATCTAGGTGACCCATCAAAAGTAGATAGAAAGAATCTACCCAAATCATGTTGATTGAACCTCTTGCTTCTATTGTGACTACTAGGTCTTATATTCTACTTGATCTTGCAAAAACCTTGGAAGTTTAGATGATCTCTGAACCTCCGTGACTGAGATTCGTACCCTTGAAGCTAACCACCAAGATTATCCTTCTTTGGTAAATTTCCTTCCTCCATCTCTCTTGCTATGAATATAGCCATGGTAGAGCATTGTAGATTTGATTCTGTGGCTAAATTCTCACACCCATAATATGAAATTTTAACTGGAGCTTTCTTCATATGAAAATATTCTTGAGGGATCTCCATGTCTTTCCCTCCTCATTCCCTTTATTTATTTGTTAAGCTCATGTATAGCTTGGAGAAGAAGTTCTTAAAACTTCTTTCCCTCCATTTCTCTAAAAAATGGAGACTTGCCTTTGTCTCTTCTATGATTCTTCTCTTTCCTATGAGAAGCTTCTTCTTCTTTTTATAACATAGATGCAATGTCTTCACAGGGTGAGCCAAGATTATGCTCTGATACCACTGTAATATTCCCAAATGGGAAAAGCAACAATATAGCTCACAATAATGGAAATAGCAGCAAATGTTAACACATTATGTATGAGCCAAATAATAGATCCATGGTATTATGTATAACAACAGTAAATGAGTAAAAGATCTTGGGGATCAAGTCCCTCAAGACAGGCAAAAGAAGCCTCCAATGCCCAAAAGCACCCAAAACATGTAATGCACTGCTACAAAAAAAACTGAAAAAAGTACAACGCAATTGCAACTGGGACATATATATAAATGGATGTAATAAGATCACGCTTAGACAAGGCCAAAAATGGAGATATATTCTCCTCAACACTTTTCCAAGACAACTTAGGAAGGTTTCCGGAAATGCACAAAATATAAATGGTGGATCTAAAGCCCTAGGGCTGAAGACTCACTGCAACTGAAGCACATAGAAGGAGGTGGCTGAATCTAATGTAGATCTGAATGGCACTCCTCCAATAGACTCTATCAATGAAGGGTTGATCCCTTCAATGTAAAGAAAACACTCCCATTGGAGCATTGTACTCACCCTTGCAACAAATCTCTAAAATAACGTAGTCATGGACTGGAACTGTGTTGTAGGGGAAGATGATGAATTGGCTTGATTAAAAAATATGCTATGAAGCTCAGGACCCTCCTTACTAATCTCTCAATGTAAAGAAACCTTCCTCCACTAAAGACAAGCTCAGAAATGATCCAAAGAAACCCTCCACTGATGCACCCTGCAACTCAGCACATATCTCAACAGAATCTACATTGTAGAAGAAATATGAAGCTTGGATTATAGGCTTCTCAAGGATAGAGGTGGGATTCCCTCTCAGGAACACCCTTGTGCTAAAAAGCACTTCAATCTTAGCTAAACAGCTGAAGAGAGCTCAAAGTCTTAACAAACCACATCAAATAATAATCTAAAACATGATCACAATGGCTTCCATCCTCTTCCTTATATTCTTGGTGAGCTTCCTCACCCTGGGCCCCACTCATTAAAGGCACTACTTCCATGCAAAGGATCTCCCTCCAAAACTGCATTGTCCCTCATTAAATTTCCACTACTTCCATACCAGCGCTAATTATTTTGCCAAATTTGACCCAGTCCACGTGCTTCTTCCCTTTTTCACACATAAGGGAGCTTAATCCAGCTCTTGTGATGCCCTCCATTCACATTTGGAGTGGTTTTATTCCTACCAAGGAGATTTATGGGTCTCCCTACCCTCTTATTCTTTTAACTAAGAAGAAAAATTAGATTTTAATATTCCAATTAGCTGCATGCTAATTTAGGAATATTACATTGTCATACTAACATAAAACCATGTTTATTTTTCTATGGGGAACATTTTCATATCAAAAGCTCCCTTTCAGATTGAAAAATGTTGGGGAAAAATTTCAGAGGGAAATGAATTATGCCTTCCATGACATTAAACACATTTTACAACCATATTTGGATGGCCTACATGCCCATTTGAAACATCGTGCAGATCATCTCATGCATCTTAGGGCTATATTTCTATGTTGTCGACATTATAATATAAGGCTAAATCCGCATAATTGTGTTTCTTGTGTGAAATCTAGATGACTTGTTGGCTTCATTGTTTTGAAGAAAGGAATTCATATTGATCCATTTAAATTCTAGGAAATCCTAGATCTGCCTGCTCCTTCCCCTCTTTTTTAGGTACAACGACTCCAAGGGAAGCCTAGATTTCTATGGAGACTTGTTCCCAATTATGTTGAATTGACCAAAGGATTTACTCGATTGTTCCGGATGAGTCATTGTTCCTGATAGATTCATTTGACCCATGGTATGGATACATCATCATATATCTCTAGACATAGAATTTATAGCCTGATACCTCTCGCTCTAACCAATGACATATCCGATACTAAGCCAAAATTGGTGATACACTTTATCGTTGTGGTATCGATACTATTTTTTGACAATGCCTCACTCATGAGGAGGTCGATAAATATCTAAAATAATTCCATGTCGAGCATGTGTTGGAAATATTTATGGTTGTGCCATCGCACAAAATATTTTTCATATTAGCTAATTTTGGCCTACTATGTTTCGTGATTGTATCCTTGCGGTCCAAAAGTGTCATGATTGCCAGGTATATGATCATAAAAATCATGCTCCACTAGCTCCTTACTACCTATTATCATCGTTGAACCTTTCGCTAAATGGGGCATTGAATTTATGACATATAACCCTCACTCAACCTGTGGGCATGGCTACATCATTGTGGCGGTAGATTTTTTTACCAAATGGACTGAGGTGATGCATACATATAATAGCATCGACGAAACAACTGATCTCTTTCTCTTCAATCACGTGATTGCAAGGTTTGGTATACCACGGGCTATAGTTACATACCATGGGAAGCATTTCCAAAATAACATGATGTATGAGCTAACTACCAAGTTGGGCCTTCACCATGAGATCTCAAATAAAGTATGAGCATCCCTACTTTATTGAAAGAGATCAATAAAGTTTTGAAAACAATGCTTCAGTGCATGATATGGATCCAAAATTTGGATTGGCATCTTATCCTTTATACAACCTTGTGGCCATATAGAACCTTTTTTCAAACTACTACTAGATCCATGCCATTTCAATTGGTGTCTGGACTAGATTGCTACCAGATTGGAAATTGGAAGAGTTGCATTAGGGAAATTCATTTAAAAAATTTTGTTTGTTGCATTTTGTATGCTAAATTACTCTTTGTTTCATCCCTCCCATACATATATTTTCATTGAAAAGAAAAGGTTTCATTTTAACATGCTAGATTTCATCTTTAGGATATTCAAATGAAATTTGCGGTGAGCCATGAAAAATGAAACTTAATCCAAGATCACATTTAAATTGGCCTATAACAAGAGGACCTTATACATCAGTATCCCAACTTCTCCAACGATTGAGACAAAAATAGTCTCAATTTAGCAATGGAGAGATAAATATAGTTAATAGCATGGAAGTTTTATTAATTATGTTACCTTTTGAAGGAATAAGAGTCTACTTTTCATTTCTCAAGGTTATCAACCAACAAAGTCTCCAATGGATTTACTAGCCCTGTAAGGTACAACCACTACTTTGTGATTATCATTAAAAAAGCTAATTGGGGTTTATTAGATAGATATCATCAGAGTTATGATCTTCTCCCTCAATTATCTTAGTCCCTATATCTCCTCTACCATCTCAACAACTCGACTTTCTCTTTCATGAGCTTCACAACCGCCCTACCTTTTCCTTTGTTCCCTTCCTATACCTATGTGTACTGAGATGTGCATGCATTTCCATGGACCTTTCATCCTATGTTTCTCTCATCATCCAGAGCCTCTTGTCCTCCCTTTTATTTTTCTGATAGGAGCCTCCTGACCTCCTATTTCCTTCAGTATGCATCCCCCTCCCCTCCTTCGCACATAAGAGAATGTAAATAAATATGAGAGAATCCCCTTCCCTTTCATTTATGTAACTTGCACTGCCTTCTCAACCATGATGGTTATATCCTTTTTCCCGAGGAGTCACGCAACCCACCCTCCTTGGATAACACATCCCATCCTCTTCATTAAATTATTTTCCTTCCTTGTTCATAGTTTGTTTTCCCCAAAAATAACATGGGGTTGTCATTGTTTTTGAGATGAAATAATAAAAAAATCATCTCATTAAAGGCCACTGAGTTAGCCCATGAATGATACTTAAAAAAATCAACTACCTCAAGTGATATCCCTTCTCAAGGAATGAAAATTGTGTCCCTCTCTCAACCATTTTTAATTTATAATTATATAATTACAAGGAATGGTTTTAGAAGGGGAACTAACATATAGGGTTGTTACAATCCCACCCACCTTGAGGGGAACACCATCCTCAATGTTTTATATCCATATGCAAGGAAATAGACTTGGAAAACAAGCATACCATTTCACGAAGCTTTATAGACTCAGCTCGATTACAATCACAACTTATATATATATATATATATATATATATATATATATATATATATATATATATATATATATATATATCTGTGTGTGTGTGTGTGTGTGTGTGTGTGTGTGTGTGTGTGTGTATATATATATATATATGTGTGTGTGTGTGTGTGTGTGTGTGTGTGTATATATATATATATATATATTACATATATATACATATATATACATCATTAACTTTTCCATCCTTCAGTGGCGCTTTGCAACTTTCTTGGTGCTTTTGTTGCGCACTTTGATAACTCCAAGTTGTTGTAGTAGTCGTGTTTTCAGGCTACTTCATTGAGCATTCACATTGTCTGGGAAATTCCCACGGCTTCCTATAACATGGCATACAATATTTCATGAGATTCATCATAGAAAATTTACATAAATTTAAATTATACCTTTTGCCTTGTGCTTTGAATGGTTGTTTAGCAATTCACACACATATATTAAACAAATCCCACTTAATAGGTTTTCTCAATAGCTCCTTATTGTTACACCATTTTGGCTACAAATTACTCATTAAAAATCCCATTTATCAGGTATTCTCAACAACTCCTTGTTGTTACACCGCAATGGATATAGTTCAACGTAGAGGTTCATGCAGAGCATAAAGAGTCTGTGTTAAACCTTGGAGAGAGAGAGATAGTTAATAATGATTAGGTTTTATCAGTTGAGTTACTCCTGAAGGGATAAGAGTGCACTTATCCAACAACTTAGTGGAACTTCCACCTATGTTCTCAACCTAATCCCATGGAAATACATCAGGTGTTATTAGCCTACGAGCCCTGTGTGTCTCCACCTCTCAAAAGATACCAACTAGCATAGTCTCCAATGGATTTATTAGCCTTATAAGGCACAACCACTACTAAATTACTATCAGCCAATAATCCTCTTTGGGTTTCTCAGTTGATTTATCATCTTAGATTACTCCGTGATTATTATCCAAAAAGCCTCACGGGTTTCTCAGTTGTACTATCATTAGAGCTCCTCTATGATTATGAGCCAACAAGAATTTTAGGTTTCTCATTTATGCTATCATAAGAGTTATTCTCTTTGATTATCAAACAATAAGACTCATGGATCTATGAGCTATGATATCATCAAATTTTCTCTACTCCAACAAAATCTCTTCTAGCATCAACACGGCACTTAGTGAGTACATATTCAATCCTACAATCAACGTTTATTCTCATTAATTAATATACATGTTTCCATAACCACAAAAATTCCTTGCCATCATATGACATAACATGAGCATATACAATCATTTCCTATTTAAAATCATTGGTCAACCAGGGCTTCCCTGACCCATCTATTCCTCTTTCAACTAGGAATCTCATTGGACAACTTATCATGTCATCCCATATATCCATTTAAATTTTCATTAAGTAAAGTTTATACAACCATTCTTACAAAAGAATGATTCCGGACAAGACCCTGTCAAACACAATGGAATTTATACATACCTATCAACATGATCATGAACATACATTTTCATATGTAATTATAGTTAAGGTCAATAAAACCCCCTTTTGATCCATTTTCATGGTTTCCATATCATTATTTATTATCCCCATGGACCAAACCAACCCTCTTGGCTATCATACTTTCATTCAATTAGTCATGGATAGCCATATTTTAATTAAAATTATATTTTAGAGAGCTCTCTGTATTTTTTTCATATCTAGAAGTGATTCTCTAATATAAACTAGCGATGGTATTTCTTGACCCACTTCTTAAGTCCAACCTTTCTCATTTTTTTCATGTTCTTTATTTATGCACAAGGCCTTCTTGGCTCTGTTACTAGATACCTACATATTTATTCCACACCCAACCAATATTACCAATGCCCCCAAAGCATGAAGAAAAAAATTCAAAATCCAAAGGAAAATAAGGCAACTATAAAAAGAAATAAATTCATGACAACAGTCATACAATCATGAAACAAAATAGCATGGCTATGCATAATACAATAGTCAAAAGGACAGTTCAAACATAAATCAATTGAAGAATGAAAAACACATAATATTTAGAAACATAAAAATTCGAACCCCATGAGTTCTACAGTTCCCAATGGTTCATGAATAAAAACCCATCTAACTTCCAACCAATCATGCTTGCTACACCATGACACATTACAGGATTTTTTTTTTTTCTACCACCGAGTCTTGTTATGTTTCCATATACACTCAATTTTTAGTGTTTTAATGAAATATAGTAATTATACAAATTGATATCTTGCCATCCTAAGCCAAGGATGATGTCTTGCAACTGCACACATATCTCATTTTGTTCATTAGTGATCTATCTCAAAATACAGGACATAATTAGGCATACTAACATCTTAGCAAAAAATTCAAAATTAAAATTTTCATGCACATGATCATATCGGTTCATTTATAGTCACGCCTACACAGGTTTAGAAACCAGTCTCTTACAAAACCATCAATTTTAATTATAATCAACTTCCTTAATAAGGCAAACAACATCATTAGAATACCAATCTCTTTACCGACACCATCATTGTAAAATTTCAAATCTTAGCTTTTAGCATTTTTGCAATCAACCTTCTTTTCCCAAACCAACAATTATTACATAAGAAATTTCAAGGGAATAAATTAAAAAACGGTATGTCACATTAGCATATATCAATCATTTTTCACATTTACAAATGCATCATAGAACCTATATGCAATCCCTGGTTAGCATATAACTATTCCATTACGATACGACATTCAAGATTCACTTGCATGCAAAAAAAATCAACATGCAAGCCATGATCATAGTGTTGCAACCAACACCTATAATAAGAAATAATCAAACCACTTGACTAACTAATAGAGGCTTAAATACTACACCTTCATTTCTTCTGTGATAGAGCCCATCTATTCCAAGTGTTGAACCTAGAAGGTCTGATGTAACTTTGTAACAATTCCCTCCTAATCCTCACCATAACCCTGATTAAGAGGGGGTAGTTACTATGCTGACCCAAGATCCATGGTGTCGTTGTGGAAATGGGATCTAAAAATTTTGATTTTTTCAACTCATTTAAAACCTAAGTATTACATCACCATTGGGTTCATCTCATCAAGATAATTATGGTGATATAAATTTTTGCTCCAATCCGATCTCTAGATCAAAAGATGTGACCATTGAAGTTCTGGCAAGTTAAAGAGAGCCATGTCATAGTCTTGGCCACATGGTAGACACGTGGGTATACCCCATGGCTATCCCTAAACACCACATGGAAATTAGCTACTAGCTGCCAACATGTTCATGGGTTGGAACCCACACCCCGCACTATGCATTAGAATGCAAAGTTTTACACATATGCATACCATTATATATAAATGCATATACATATATATTATTTCGACTATTGTATGGGTCGTTTATTTCTGCCAAGTTTCTCATATCTCAGGCTCTATTAGCTAGAATGCTTCAATTGTGGGCTTGTTGTATGATCCATGGTTGATCCCTTTGTGGGTACCCATATCTTTGATGAGTGGCTTGCTAGGCACGTGTGTCTTTCATATCAACTTGGGCTCATGTCATCCCGCTTCTCCTTGGTGTCTGCTCCTCTCTATACCTATGATAAAAAATCCCTAAGCTTAGGTGTAACATGGGCCACACCATGCAACTCTCAACTTGTTTTGATTGTTCCTTTACCCTTTTCCCACCTTCGGCTCCGGTGGTTCAACCCTGCCATGCCAATTAGACCCTATGTTTTTCTGAGAGTTCCACTTGTGTGACTTTCTAAGGGCTTCCAGGATGAAACCACTTTGAGCATACATCATCCCATACCCTTTCCCAACCATTGATCACCTCCCATTCAATCTTGGCAACTCTTTACTTCGACATTACATTTGGTTAAGACCTGTGGTCTCATGGTTGTCAATATAGCTTGGAAACTAGCCCTTACTCAGCTTGATAAATCTCGTCATGACCATGAATTAAGCTTAGAGGTTAAGGGGTTGAGATAAGGATTTTCCCTAAGCCATTTGTGAAGGGATTTGACCATGGCTAGGCTATAATGGTTCTGAAAATTCTTATACCCAAACCAACATTAAAATATCATGTAATATCCCAAAAGGGAGAATGCAGTAATACTGAAACAAAATATAAGAACTACAACAAAGTAAACAATAAATCTATATACACATCAAAATGGACAGAAATAACTGAGCCATTTTATTATATTGGAGGTGAAAAAGCAAGTACAACAATGCTCAAAATATGAGACACTCAAGCCACAAGGGTGGCCTAGAATGACCCTGCAATGATTTCCCAAGAGGGACTGAGTAATTACTGAACTGCTGGAAGGTAAACTGTGTTGTCCCCGCTAGAACTGTTGGGACTACAACTACCTGAAAGATAGAAAGTCATATCTAGGTAGAATTTGAACTCCGATGATGTTGAAATTGTAGATCTGGGCTCTATGATGGGTTCCCAAGATAACCTAGGAAGGGTTTCTCATATCTGTAAGTCTAAGAAAACCACCCTCTTAGGGCTTCACCTATATGCTGCTAGGAATGTAGATCTGAAGCTAGATCTGATGATATGATGGCTGCAATGATGCACAATCATATCTATGCTAGAAGGGATAACCATTTCACTAGATACTTGGGCTAAAATCTCAAGATCTAGCTCCAATCTACTCCACTGAAAATAGCTGTTGCATAAACAACAACTTCAGAAAATTGTGCTGTCAAAGAGGGAAGCTTAATAGCCTACTACTGGATGTGTAAAATCAACTCCTGAATGATGGAAACAATAGATCCAATGTGAGGACATGATCCCTCATAGGATTTCCAACTGAAATACTGGAAAATTCCTTCTTCCAATAGATCTACAGGACTGGACTGCATAATCCTTGAAGGGATTGTTGCTGCATGGAGGTAAAACCCAATGGCCTGGATGCTGGATATAGATCTGCTACTCCTGAAAGGCTAGATCCGAAGAAAAAAGTGGCTGGATGAATCCTCCAATGGTTTCCTAGTTGAATGCTAGAAACAACCTCCTGAAGATGGCACTAATGCCTGATAAGGAATGAAGAACAATCCTCTTTCCAGAGCTACTCAAAGAAAGAGGTGGGATTCCCGCTCGGGAACACCCTGTGCTAAACAGTGCTGCAAACTCTGCTAAATAGCCCAAGCCTGCATAGAAATTTCCTAAGACAAATATAGATCTAAATAAATCAAGAAATGAATAATCCAAATCATGCCTTCCATTGTCCTTCACCTTCATTAAATGCATGAGCCTTCCATAGCCTAGGCCCACTCCAAAACTGCGTTGTACATGTGGACAAAGTCTCCATGTTTGACTGCGCTATAGCTTCATGTCCTCCATCATGTTCACATGGGGTGTGTTAGAGTTCCCATGTTTTGGCAAGTTTGGCAATACCAAAAGACGACACAACATTAAAACCACTTTTAGACCTCAGTATCTAGCCCTCCTGGGTCTAGAGAGGGATCTCTCTGTAATGGCAAAGATTTATTTCTTTGTAGCTTTATTTGAAGGTATTAGGCTAGTTATAGGCATGGGTTTTGTTTATGATTCTGGTTTCTGTTCTGATTACTGACTGTGACAACCATTTTTTCCATCATTTTCTCTAGCCTTTACACGTTTTTGGCTAGACTGTCGTACTTGGGGTCAGATTTGGAAGCTGATGTGTCATCCCTATATGTTACCCTTTTCTCAGCCCTCATTCTAGCCTTATTTTCAATCAAGTTAGCCTCTACACTCACTGCTCCCTTTTTCATATCTTCCAATGTGTTGTAATCTCTCTCCCTGAGCTGGTAGGCCATGTCAGCATAAAAGCCTTCAGGATATTTCACTAAATCCATATCTTGGGGAGGTTCCATATGTCGAGGAAGAGCGTTTTAAACACTGTTAAACCTTGTAGAATTGTCATGGACACTCTCTCCTACATTTCTTTTAAGATTCTTGTATTCTGCTAATATTTGGAGAGGGTTGGTCTTGACTTCCCATTTGTTTATGAAGGATTGATATAAAGAGGGAAGATCATGAATACTATTAGGAGGTAGGCCTTTAAACCATTTCTTCACATCACCTCCTAAACTCTGGGCAAATATTCTCATCTTGACTGTCTCATCATCTATCTCCATATAGTCAAAGGAATCTTCCATCCTATCTACATGGTGTTGAGCTGTGGTAGACTCTTTTGCAGTGAAATGTGGAATTTTTTACTGATAATCATTGGGTAGAGGCACTAGAGGCTGTGGTAACACCAAAGGTGCATACCAGGCTTCCATGATGGTGTTCTAAGGGGGTACAGGATTGGCTTGAGCAGTAGGTATGTGGATGACATGGATACTAGGACCAACAACACTCTGTTGAGCTAATTTAGGGTGACAGAGCCCCAATTTTTGAATGAAATGAATATCGGGGGGTGTAGATGGAGGGGTTTCTCTATCCCTAATGTGTTGACCACTATGAGATGGTGAACCAGGAAGCTCAAGGTTTGACTGGTCTAGAACACTGAGTGACCTAGTTCTAGGTAAACTTCTCGGTAAGTCTAGGTCAAAAAGAGGGTCTGATAGAGCTGTAAAGTCTTCTGGTGCAGAGTTAGCTCTATGGATATGTATGGAAATAGCTATTCTTCTAGGTGTAGGAGATCTCCTAAGAATGCTCTCATGGTTGTTAACTATTTCAGGTGGGTTTGGGTTAGGATAAGCTCTTGTATGAATGGTTCTTGAAGCCAGTATGTTGTCTTTAAACAAAGAAGCTTAATCATACTTGTTACTTCTAATATGTATGATGTTGTTACAAACTCTGGTCTCCCAGTGGAGTCTTTTGAAACTGAGATAATCAACAGGCCTACTGATCACCAGTGGAGTCTTTTAATCATTAAGGAGCTATGGAGTTGCCAGGTGGAAGGTTTAGAATGTTTCAAGAAGGTATACTATCCATCACAGTGATTAACCACCAAACTAAGGCTACTATGGTCTTCTTTGAGACTTTGAAGTGTTTAAAGGTGTGTTTTACTCAAAGATTCCCTAGCGGAGTCGCCATTATGTTGTCTCATCTTTTGGTATTGCCAAACTTGCCAAAACATGGGAACTCCAACAGGGTGATCACCCTATCTATCATATGTGCATTAAATGCACCACTTCCTCCATGATGTTATCATAAGTGCCCCATAATATTCTTTGATCTCAGTTGACCTTATCAAATATCCTCATGATTTTATATTTAAGATCCGTGATCTTATTTGATTGTTTCATCCTCCAATCTATCTCATAAATGAGACATGATCTCCATTAATGGAGCTGCTCCACTACTCCATGATTTTAGATCTAGATCTAGAATATCCACATACACACATTAAAAGTGGATTTTATTAATATTTGAGGTTTTTGGGTCCCTCCACCCTTTTATTTACTTAATTTATTAAGAAAATCAAGAACTCTAATATTCCAAATATGATGTGAAAATTTGGGAATATTACAGTCCCCCTCGAGAAAATTTTGCTTGTCCTCAAGCAACTCCAAAAGTAGATGCAAAGCCATCTATTCCCCTCCAAATGGCATCCACATAAGGAAGGCTTCCTTCATTTGCTGCAATGTGTTATGCATGTTTGGTTCCAAAGTTGTCTTTCAAAAATATATAGAATGACCTCCAACTGCATGGTTAGATGTCCTCCTTCCACCATTAAATACCAAGTGACAACCATATGATGTCCAACATCATCATTAGTACATGAAATACATAAAATAAAGTGGCTCTTTCCACAAAGGAAAAACTCCATCTCACAATACATCTTTCCATCCCATGCTTTATGAAATTGATTAAGCATTGACATGACCTCATCTTTAGCCCTGTTGGCCTTGTTGGATCCAAGCATCATTCCAACATTATGAAAAAGACGAAATAGAGATATATGGGTAGAAAAATATGTAAAACCTTATTCTCCCAACAATAACCACAGGAGTAAGGGCCTTTTTTTCCATCCTCCATCTCCCTCATGCAAGATGGATAAGCCAAACTCCCCCAAAAGTAACCAAAGCAACAAGAGATCTTGTTTCCTTCTCTCCTCCTCATGTGCATCATGGAGTAAAACATATTGATAGACATTTGGAATGTCACATTAGCCCAATACAAGTAAGCACCATTAATACACATCATGAGAGTGCCATGCCAAGTTTTACACAATTTAAAACACATAGACATAGGTGATGTCATGTAGTGGCCAAACTCCCTCATGGTCAACCAAAGTGAACATGCCTTCTCTTGCTGCATTCTATCATTGATACACAAGGCATGAATCAGAAAAAATATGAACTATTGGGTGGTACCATACTCACCCAAGAGCAGCCAGCGCATCCATGCCTCCTTCTTCATTTCATAAGTGTTTTTCAAGGCATGGATCAAATAAATGGGAGCCTTTGGGTAGTGACAAAGATCTCCCAAAAGAAACCAACATAACCAAGTTTGGGCCCTTGTCATGTATCTGCAAGTGGTCATGAAACCCTTTTCTTATCATCCTCACCCACTCATCCCAATGTGGATGATGAATGGTGTGCTGCATAATCGTGGTATCCTCCCTTTGTAGAATACCATCCTCCCCAAAATGATGAAGAACTTTGCACTTCATGAAATGTTGAAGTGCACCTTCAATGAGATCTCTCAAGGAGATTCTCTTTTCAGCAAAGGCCCTCCAAAACCAAATAGGTGTTGGATCTACTATAGGTAGAAGTTTCTCTTTGAGCTGTGAGATGCTCATTAACAAAGGGTCATCTCGAAAGGAGAAAATACTTCTCATCTCAAGATGTCTACCATTTATCATCTTTACCTCCATTGCTTCATGAGTGAAGCTACATTCATAATGCTCCACGAATGATGGGGCCTCTTCATTTTCACAGCTACTAAGTGACAGTGTTGTAGATCTGCATGGTAATACATGTGATGTCTCAAAGCAAGGCACAATACTGATCTCATAACCAGTTATTGTACATAGGATCATGCTAATCCCATTTTCCGAAACTCTACACTTCAACTCAAAGGGTTTAATGTAGCTCAAAAATGATGGACTGGGATAGTTCTTAATCTCCTCCTTGATTAGATCAATGGTCCTCTATGTTGTGATATGTTGTTGCTTCAAATCAGCATTTTGTTCTAACCTTTGGTTATGCATTGGCCCTGACGGCATGTCTTCATAAGTTTCAATAAGATCTACTGAAACAATGTGTGATGAAAGTTCATGCATACCTTGGATCAATTGATATGTGGAAACCTCTTTCCAGAACACAAGAGTTCCTCCAACTGGGACAATAGTGTCTCCAACTGCTGGTAAGAGTGATGGCTGCTCTTCTCCAAGAGTACCAGTGCTGGAAACTTCCTCCTTTTCCTCATGCATGCATCTCCTGAATCATGCATGCGACTCTATGTGTCAAGAGCTCAAGACTATCTTGCAAGGTTGCAAGTTTCTCTTCTCCGAATGCAAGTACTTTTGTAACTGGTTGTGAATGTAGTGACTTCTTTTCCAGAGTGACAATATTGACACTCTCCTTTGTTTCCTTAGGAAATGTCTCTTTGTGATACATCTCTGGTTTTCTCATATCAAACTTCTTCCTCAACTTGTGAAAGAAATATGAATATTTAGTCACCTTTGCATGCTCCATGTGACCAAACCACCAAAAATTGGCTTCACCTAAAAGATGAAGTGCTGCAATTTGAATAGCCTCTCCTTCAGCTATAGGATGTACCCTGAAAACTGCATCTAAATCCTTCCTCCAAGCCTTAATAGTACTTGAGGAAGATCCATCAAATGTAGGAAAATAGAATCTATTATGCCTCTTTCTTCCATTGCTGCTATAGGATCCTCTTTCTTCTTTGATTTTGAAGAATTGTTGGAGAGTTAGTTTCTCCTTGAATGCTCTAGACTGTGCTTTTTACTCTTCAAGATATAGACTGAGAGTTTCATAAGTCTCAGGTTTTCTTTTTTCTTCATTGCTATACCCTTCACCTTCTCCAAAGAAAGTGGGCATAGTAGATCTATGAGGAGATCTATAATTCTTCAGTTTTCTTCTTTGCTGATAGGAAGTGCTTGGACCTTCCTCATCAAATCTTCTTCTTGGATCTTCTTTCTGTCCTTACTTATTTATTTGATTGACCTACTTGGAGAGATATTGCATGGATCTAAAGAAAGGAGTGGCATAATTATCCTCCTCCATGATATATCTCATCTATCTACTTCTTCTTTTGATGCAAGGATGAAGTGTCCACAAGCTGAGCCAAAGATCATGCTTTGATACCACTATAACATCCCAAAAGGGAGAATGCAGTAATACTAAAACATAATATAATAACTACAACAAAGTAAACAATAAATATATATACACATGCGAATGGACAGAAATAGCTGAGCCATTTTATTATATTGGAGGTGAAAAAGCAAGTACAACAGTGCTCAAAATATGAGACACTCAAGCCACAAGGGTGGCCTAGAATAACCCTGCAATGATTTCCCAAGAGGGACTGCGTAACTGTTGAACTGCTGGAAGATAAATTGCATTTTCCCTACTGCAACTGTTGGGACTACAACTACCTGAAAGATAGAAAGTCAGATCTAGGCAGAATGGGAGCTCCGATGATGCTGAAATTGTAGATCTGGGCTCAATGATGGGTTCCCAAGATAACCCAGGAAGGGTTTCTCAGATCTATAAGTCTAAGAAAAACACCCTCTTAGGGCTTCACCTATATGCTGTTGGGAATGCAGATCTGAAGCTAGATCTGATGATATGATGGCTGCAATGATGCACAATCAGAGCTATGCTAGAAGGGCTTGTTAGGGTCCCGTGATTTAGAAGATTGGTAGACCAAATGCATAGGGTAACATCAGACCAGTCTTTGGAGTCCTAGGATCTAGCCTTCCTAGACTCAGAGTGGGCTCTCTCTATTATATGCAAAGGATGTGAACTTGTTTGCTTTAGATGGTTGATTTTAGGCTAGTTGTTAAGTGTAGATTTTGTTGTTTGTTTTGGTTGGGTAGGATGGTCAGGTAGTATAGGTGGAGTGAGAGGTCTTCAAATCATTGGGCTATGGAGTAAATGGAAGTCTTGGATATCTCAAAAATGAAACAGGATGCATAACAGGGCAAATCTATCATAGTCAAATGGATCTTTAAAGGTATGTGTGAAATGAAATGAACATTAAGTTTGTGAGAATAGTAGGTGTGTAAGGGAAATGAAGAATCCTTAAACAAATTATTTTAAACAATATGGTCTCAAATATTGTTCAACATAAGGGTATAATCATAAAACAGGGCAAACCAATAACTTTTAGATTACACTTAAGCAAACAAGCATTCAAGAAAAACATTCCAATGAAATATAGAAGGCAAGAAACTCATTTAACTTCTAGTGATTTCACCTTCAAGGTTAGAAAACATTCAAAATAAAAAATAAATTTAATCAGAGAAGAGGGAATGCCTAAACATCAATGATCAAGCTACAAGGAACTTTAAGGCAACTTCTCAAGCATGGAAAAAGGGCATGATCAAAACATAGCCTCTTTGGCTAAAATCTAACAAGTAATACTTCAAAGAGAGATTCCAAAACAGAGTTTAAATAGCATCAAATAGGCAGGGCTAACCATAAAAAAAATATTTGAAAACTACTATATTGAACCATACATGGAATAAACAAGCATAGTAGACCTAAGGAGCAACTAATAATTCCTTTAACAAACCCAACAGAGGAAAATATCAAGGCAATAGAAAGCACGAAGGACTAAGGTGCCTCAAACAACATTTCTTAGCCTATACTTTTCTGTTCTACTGCAACATAGAAAGATGAACATAATGATAAACATGAAAAAAAGAAGTAAATAGAGGTACATCACCATTAACCATGCTCATGGATCCTACAAGCTATCCTCCTTCATCATCAATCAAAGCAAGCCATTCAGAAACTCCACAACACCAATTTCTTCTCCAAACTCATAAAAACCATGTATTGCTCTCAAAACTCATCAAATGCCAACCTTTACACTGAAAGCCCTCATTCCCTATTTATATAGCAAAGGAGGGAAAAAACCCTAGATAGGGTTGGAAAATGTCAAAATCACTCATAAATGTCATTGATGCCCAAGAGACCATGCAAGGCCCAAGGCACAAAATATCCCATGAAATAAATGGGAAAATAACTTCTAGCACCTAATTCTAGAGTGATTTGCCTCAAAAAACACTAAAATATGATCTTGCAATAAATGAGTGTTTTTTGTTGACTTTTGGTCCAAAACACACAGTGGTGTCCATAAGCGCAGCGCCACCTTAGGCAAAAAATAGGTCCTGTTGCAGCCAAGTTTTGGGGACCTTCTTGATGTTGGATTTTGCTCTGTGATGGCTCGTTGGAAAGCTTGATGAGTCTAATTTCCAAAATGAATCTTGGTTTCCTGATATAGATCTTGTAACCTATCCAAAATGGAAAAATCCCAGCATTTCTTTGAGCGCAATGCTAGGCTTGAAAAGGAGGCAAAATGGTGAAAAATGAGGTCTTTTTGACCTTTTGAGGGGTCAAAAATTCTCCAATTTCTTTGAAATTTGGTGAGAATAGTGTGCTAGTCATGATAAATCCAAAAATTTAGAGTTTTCCCTCTGAGGATGACTGAGGTAAAAGTGTAGCGCCAATGGCGCTGCGCTTATAAGCCTTCAAATTCTCAAAAAACAAAAATTTGTCCAAATTCCTTCAAAATTGGTGGATGTCTCCTTCAAGGGGTTTGAGAGACCTGTAGAGAAGGTTGTGCCAAAATTCCAAGTATAGATTAGCCTTTTGCTTCTTTTATTGCCTGGATCTTGACTTGGGCCTTCTTCAGTTTGGTCCTTGAAACTTGTTTTCACTAGGCATAATGTTTAGTCATCCTTCTTTAGAGATCCAGGTCCTGATTTGACTTCTTCAACTTAGACTCCAAGTGTATGCTGGCTCTTTCCAACCAAGGCTCTCGATCATGTGCCATATCCATGGAAAAAAGCTCATCTAGGGGGAGTTTTTCTGCTAGGGCAACTTCTTGTTCTCTTTGCTTTGCCAATGCCCTTTTCAACCCCATGGTTCTAGGTCTCTTCCTAGGTTGTCCATATTCACCCTCACTCTCCTCATAGATGCCCATGAACTCCTCTAGTTTCACCTATGCCTTTTGGGCTTCTTTTCGAGCCTTGATATCTCTAGCTTCATAGATTACAACTTGTGCTCTTAGCCGCATGTTCTCCAAGTCAAGGGCATCATTTACACTTTTGGCCCTATTCAGATTGGCTTGGAGGTCTTCAATGAGTTCATTTTTGTTCTGAATGAGAAAGTTTGAGATTCTTGCTTCATTATCCTCATCACTGTCTATCTAGATGATTTCAAACTACCTTTCCACCTCATGATATTCTTCCTCTTGCTTCACCTTTTGTTTGCCTTTGTCTAGTGCCTGAGCTGAGGTAGATGGCACGGTCCCTTGCCTTTTGGAGGCAGAAAACACAAGCCTTGGCCCTCTTTGATAGGTTAATGCAAGAGGTGTGATTATGGTATTGTTGGTGCCTTTTTCATGGATTTGACCCTTGCTGCTGTCATCACCCTCTTCATTTTCATCATTAGTATCATTAGTGATCATATTTTTTGCCCCATCATTGTCTTCTACATCATCACCACTCTCATCCTTTTCACTGATTTCTACATTGTTATTTTTCTCTTCATTGGAGCTGCTGGCATCTTCACTATTGTGATATTCCATTTGATTATCAGCCTCTATACTTTATTCAATTTTATTTTGTTCATCACCAGGACTTTTTTCCTCTTTATCCTCTACACTGTCACCATTTTCATTATCACTGAGGGGCTGATTTTTTTCATGAATTTTATGATAGTTTTCATGACTATCATGACTATTTTCTTCTTTTCTGTCTTGTCCCTCATTGTCTTCTTTATCATTTTCCTCTTTGTCACTATGGTTTGCTTCATTTTTATCACTGTTGCCTTTAGTTTCTGCATTATCTTCACTGTCATCATCTTTTTCATTGTCCTCTCCTTCATTCTTTGCCTCTATGTCCTCTTTTTTATTGTTGACCTCCTCTTCATCAATGTTCAACTCATTTTGACTGTAAACCTCTTTATCTTCTTCATCATCCTCTTCCATATTGTCATTTTTTTTCTCACTGTCATGCTCACTGTTTTCATCTTCATCACTGTCATGTTCACTTCCCTTTTCTTCATCATCATTTCCTTCTTCTTCCTCTTCATCAATTTCTGTCTCTGCCTCATCATTTTCGTCTTCTTCCTCATCATTATTTTCCTCTTCCTCACTGATTTCATCACGTTCATTTTCAGCACTCTATTCATCATCATCACTCTCTTCCTCACTTTGGGCTGACTCATTTGCACCATTACCCTCACTGCCATCAATTTTTTCATTATTTCCACTCTCATCCTCTTCATTTGATGCATCAAGATAAGGGGAAGAAGGGATGCTTTCTGGAGGTGAGGGGACTTGTGTAGATGATGAGGACAATTTTGGTTGATGAGGAGGTTGTGGGCTTGTGAAGAATTCATGGGCTATGAACACATCCCAAGATATGACCTTCTATTCCAACTGATGTAATACTACTATCTTGATCAAGGAATGGTGAAATAAACTCTGCATTTGTTGGGAAGGACTCCTTCTCCGGACAACATAAGAAATTTTGTCCATACTTCTATAGAGGTAGTAGGGCAAGTTAAGCATCTTAACCCTTGTGAAATGCATGAGGAGTCTAACATGGTAGGAGTAAAGCCTAGAGTCTCTCCACTCACAGGTGAAGTACTTCATGATAACCATCATCAAGGGTGTAAACCTCTGTTTTAGGTGTGATAAAGGGAAGATAGCCCTGCAACCCACTCTATACCTAGTTTTAAAAAATGGCTCATAATAGTTCTTATCCAATTTGGCTTTCTTAAACCATTTTTCACCAATAGCAGGTATACCTATAGCATTAGAGATGGCATCTACTGATAGTTCAAAATCCACCCCTGCAAGGCTTGATTGTTTGTTGTGCAGGTTAAGGATAAAAAGCCTTGTAAGCTCTGGGTGGTTTTGCACTTGTTTGATTCTCTCACAAAATTGGAAACACCCTACATTCTGGAAACATGAGAGGATCATGGGAGATGAGGTGATAGCCACTGTGCTCTGGGGTTAAAATCTATTCACTTTCCCTCCCTTGTGGTTTGGCCTCATAGGTGCTTGGCCTCTTTCACTGCTGCTACTATTTTCTGCTCCTGACATGGTGATTTAGGGTTGATGGTGGGCAAACTTGGGCAAGAGGAGTAGAAAGAAAATGATGGTAGGAAACTCTTTGAAAATGAGTGATGTAGAGGTGAGGTATACGACTTAGTGCCTTTGAGGTTGATGGAGGTTTTTACATGAAATGAAACTACCATAATTCACTCCCCTTCACTGAAAATGGTTTGGAGGTTAAAACAAAGGACTGCTTGTCATGATGACCTAGGGTTTGCAACTATTAGGGTTTATTCTTTCATTTAACCACCAAATGACTAAAAACATTTGATAGGAGGAGAAACATGGCACCTACCATATTTAGCTCCTATACATGCCTTTGAAGGCAAATCTGAGGATGTCCTTGAGCCTTTGGGTGATTTTTTTGCAATTTTGGAGGACCTATGCATTAGCGCAGCGTCGTGCCCGCACTGTCGGGTCAGCCTGTGGGTGCAACATCGGGCGGGTCGTGCCTCCGTTTGAGCGTAGCACCAACAAGGTAAAACGGGATTTCTTGTTTTCTATGCACAATGCCGGCAGGGTAAACAGGTTGTCGGGTCGGCCTGTGAGCGCAGCGTCGAGCGGGTCGTGCCGAAAAACTAGGTGTCGTGTCCTGGGCGTGTTGTGCTTGCCTGTGCGTAGCACCACCCTATTCACGCAACACCACCTCTTATTTGCATAGTGTTGAGTAAATTTGAATGACGGAAAACCCTATTAGCACAGTGTCAGGGTCTGTGAGCGCAACGCCAGGGTATTCACATAGCGCTAGTGACTTGGCCCAGTTTTTTCTCAGAAAAATTAGAAATTCCTCCAAAAGGGTTTTTCTCTTTTTACAAATGACAAATGAGTTCAAAACATGATATCTGAGATGCCTTTATACTTTTGAAAAATAAATCAAAATGATAAAATCCACTTTTGTTAAGTTTTGGTCACTTTATCCTTTTGACTGATATCCTTTTTAATCTTTTGCAGGGGTTTTGAAAACTTTTCAAGGCAAATTTTCTTCTTCCTGTGGTGATGGATTGCTGAGGAGATGAAGATGTCCCTTTTGACCTTTAGGTTTTTAGCACTCTCAGACTTCCTTTGTTTACATATGAGACACTAAAAAACAGTTTTTATTTCTTTTGGCATCTCTGAGTGTTAGTGAACTGAAAACATGTTTTCTTACCTTCTTACTGATCTTTGACAGTGGTGTACCCATTTTGATGAAGGCTAAAAATCATGTCTTCTATGTCACTTCTTCGCCACTTCTGGTTTTTTGCACGTGCCATGACACAGTTTCTTTGGTCTCCTTTTTTAGTGTTTGGATTTTGACAACTTTAGTTACTCAACAGTGAACTCATGCTCATATAAGTTTTTTTACCTTGTAACCCAAAACTATACTTTCATTCCTTTGACCTTTTGAAGGCAATTGTCTGCATTTGAAAACTTGACCTCCCTCACCCTAATACTCTTTGCATTTTTTCCTTTTGATGCAGTGAAGCACTGTTACCTTGGAAAACTATGGAGGTCACCTTCTGATATCTTCTTCAACCTTCTGCCTGCTGTCATCATGGAGATTCATAGTCTTTATTTCACCTTGTTTGCCTACCTTCCCAAAACTTTAGGTTTTAGGGCTATTAGAGAAAAATAATTAGTGTTTTCTTCTAAGTTCTCTATATCCCTTTCAAGTTCATTCATTTATGTTCAGTTCACCTCACCTTTTTCCCTTCTTCATTTATAACTTCTAAAAATCCTCAATTTGTGCTTGGTTTTGTTGATGTGCCTTTGTCCTTATGGTATTTTTCATTGGCTCCTTGGTTGGTAACACTGTTTATCCAATCAGTCTCAAAAACCATGATTCTCTTTAAACATAGGCCTGCTTCATGTTCTTTGCTGTGAATGTCCTTTAGTGGGGATTTGGCCTCTTACCTTACCTATTTTTTTGCTGATAGCCATCTCAATCATTCCTGCAGAAATGTTTAAGATGCACAACTATCCTTTGCATAATGTTGTCTTTAGCAAAGCAATCCTTCTTGAAGGTATTTCTGATCTAATTTGGAAAAACAGTTGCTTGAACTTCTTTCCATTTGTTTCATCTTCTTGGTACATGAAAAAAGTGATTTAAAACACCATAGCAATCCTATAACCTATGAAACCCTAGATGACCTAGTGGGAGGCTCTTTGGGCTGGTTTTGGCTGAAAACTTGACTAGGGGTTGTTTAGGTGTAAAACAGAGCTTTTGTCAAGTTTTATGCATTTCAGACCCAAAACTACTGATTTTGATTTATCTAAAGAGCCTAGAAAGGTATCTTGAGACCACCAATGCTTGAGGCACTTGGTGAATAGGGGAAAAGGTTAGGCTACTTGGCAATCCAAGGTGGAAATGGAAGGGTTAGGAAATTCAAAATAGAGTGGTAAGGTCAGAGGTGGAAAAACATAGTGAAAATGAGTGACATGAGCCCATGATGTGTCTTCTGGGAGTGGTAGGTTGACCATGATATGATAGGATTGTAAAATAGTGAGAAATTGATCCTAAGGATAATGAAGGCAGTGAGATTTCTAGAACTCACAATATTCATGAATTTTGTTTCTAGAAATTTAGGATAAGCATTTAGTCATCTATTAAAAGGTAAAAATTATTGATGACTAACAGGGCTAACCCTTTCACTAGATCCTTGGGCTAAAAGCTCAAGATCTAGCTCCTCCAATATAATCCACTGAAAATAGCTGCTGCATAACAACAACTTCAAAAGACTGCGTTGTCAGAGAGGGAGGCTCAATAGCCTACTGTTGGATGTGTCAAATCAGCTCCTGAATGATGGAAACAATAGATCCAATGTGAGGAGATGATCCCTCACAGGATTTCCATCTGAAAATACTAGAAACTTCCTTCCTCCAATAGATCTACAGGACTGGACTACGCAATCCTTGAAGGGACTACTGCTGCATGGAGGTAAAACCCAATGGCTTGGATGTTGGATATAGATCTGCTGCTCCTAAAAGGCTGGATCTAAAGAACAAAGTGGCAGGATGAATCCTCCACTAGTTTCCTAGATGAATGCTAGAAACAACCTCCTGAAGATGGCACCAATTCCTGATAAGGAATGAAGAAAAATCCTATTTCCAGAGCTACTAAAAGAAAGAGGTGGGATTCCCACTCGGGAACACCCTATGCTAAACAACACTGCAAACTCTGCTAAACAACCCAAGCCTGCATAGAAATGTCCTAAGACAAATATAGATCTAAACAGATAAAGAAATGAATAATCCAAATCATGCCTTCCATTGTGCCTTCACCTTCATTATATGCATGAGCCTTCCATAGCCTAGGCCCACTCCAAAACTGCGTTGTACATGTGGACAAAGTCTCCATGTTTGACTGCATTGTAGCTTCATGTCCTCCATCATGTTCACATGGGGTGATCACCCTCTCCATCATATGTGCATTAAATGCACCACTTCCTCCACTATCTTATCATAAGTGCCCCACGATCTTCTTTGAATGCACTATGATCTTAGTTGACTTTATCAAATATCCTCATGATTTTATATTTAAGATCCATGATCTTATTTGACTGTTTAATCCTCCATAATCTATCTCATAAATGATACATGATCTCCATTAATGGAGCTGCTCCACTGCTCCATGATTTTAGATCTAGATCTAGAATATCCACATACACACATTAAAAGTGGATTTTATTCATCTTTGAGGTTTGTGGGTCCTTCCACCCTTTTATTTACTTAATTTATTAAGAAAATCAAGAACTCTAATATTCAAAATATGATGTAAAAATTTGGGAATATTGCATATTGTTTGTAAGGCTATATGAAGCATGGAAAATTTTAAGGGCTAATATTCGAAGGTGGGTTAATTTTCCATAGTTTTTCCAAAAGAAAGATTCACCAATTTCCATTTTTCATAAAAATGATTCGCCCAAATTTTATATTATAATTCTTTTTCCCTTAAAGATCGTTAAAATTTTATAGATATTATATATAAAATCATTAGAAATTTGAATATTTTTATTGATATATCTCAAAATATTTTACCATTTGCATATTAGGGACTAGTAAGATTTGCCAAGGTTTCTAAAATTTATGATAATTTTCCATCCTTAAAATTCACCCTAATGTGAAGCATGCACTACTGCTATCCCTCTTGAGCTTACAACCAGGTTACCATCTTCAGATCCTTGATGGCAACGATATTAAGCAAAACCCAGGAAATCGTCCATCCAGGCTAGGGACCTTTCCATTCAGTCTATCAGATATCTATGTTCCCTTGGGTCCTTCGAGTCATACAAGGAACAAACTATACTCATCTAAAAGTTTTACAAGCCTCATTTGAAAAAAAAATAAGCATATCAAGCTTATAAAAGCAACCAAAAGGCATATGGTGCGAAGAAGGCTTCAAAGAGTCCAACATTCGTGAATTAATAGGAAATTCTCCTTTTCAACTTTGAATATATATATATATGATTAAAAATTTTACAAGGTCACAAAAAAAATTCAATTTTATGGACATGAAAACTAGCATGAGCCCTACACTTAGCCATCAAACATTTATTGCTACATGCCCGAAGCTAACATTGATGACATTCAATGCTCGGACCTCAAAAAATGGTCTTACTCAATGCATATTGCACTAGCTTAGATGATTATATATGAGTCCTCCATGTGTAAAGAACATTAGTGCAACAAGACAACAATATAAGAAAGGTCTTCCGATACCAAATCAAAAAGGTCTTACCAAATTTGGTATCGGGGAAAATTGGTTTAGCATTGTAGTAGTTGCGGTTGTTGAAGCCATTAGGGTTTTTTTAAGAGCTCCTCAATTAAAAAAAACCTTTCCTACTCATATCGTTCAAAAAAATTATATGAACCTTTATAAATAATGGATTTATCTTAATGATATAATATATCATTGATTTTAATTGAATAAGAAATGATCATGTAACATTGTATATTCATTATTTTAATTGAATAATTATACGTAGGTTAGTGATAACTTTTTTTTATAAAATGTATTGAAGGGTATCTATTGTTTCTTCAATATTGAATGTGTTGTTTTTGTTATTTATAATATTTTATATGAATATTCATGTATATTTGGCCTTTATGGTCATTGAAGTGATTTAGATAGTAAAAAATAGCAATATATATCTTTTGAGAAACTCCTTATTTTTTTAAAATAATATATTATATGACTTCTGATTCCGAGGGTTTTTTCAAATTATTATTTCTTATATAAATTTTTGTTCCATATGTTTTTTCAATTTTGTAACTTTTTAAATTTTATTGATTTTAACAGGAAAATACCATATTGTTTTAGAAACAATATAAATGGCCAAATTTATAGTTAGAAGGGAATTTTAACATTTGGTTTAATAGAAGCCCTTAGGGTTAGCTTAATTGGTTGAATTCTCATTGCAAAAAGCACCTCCCTAATGGGAGGTCACAGGGTAAATTCTCCTTAATGGCCTTTGTGTTAGGCTCTGCTAATAAGCCAACAGGAAGTTATCCCTTGGGGTGGATCTACCTAGATATTTCCTTGAAAAAAAAAAAACAAAAACAAAACCAAATTGGTTTAATAGTAATTTTTATAATTCAAGTACTCCAATAATACGTTTGTGCATTTAAAGGCAAGATTTAAGCAACAAAACATTCCAATTTCCCCAAAAATTATATCACCAAATTATAATGGAAAGACCAAAGTATACAATATTTAGACTCCACCCTTAAATTATTATCATTGAAACCTATTTAATAAAAGATTCATTTTATTTTAAATATCAACCCATTAAAATTATATAACTTGTTCCATCTCAACCATATAAATCAAAATTTATAAAATCTCATATAGTAAATTTATTAAGGCATTTTTTAATGTCTTTAAATAAATAACTTGAAAAATGAATTTATATCAAGTTTTATAATTTTTAAGCAGGAGAAAATATTTATATTTATAATTAGAGAGATATAATGCAAATGGTCATATATATATATATAAACATTTTAACTTAATGTTTTATATTTTATTATAATATTGCATTGAGTTAATTTGTATTTTATTTCTTTTTATATGGAATGAAAGTACGAGAAACCCAAAGTGTTTCCTCATATTTTATGGATGGTAAACTATAAACTCTGATAACGAGACCTTGTCTCAAGGAAATTGAAGAGAATCAAATCCGCGATCAACAACAACTAGCAACAATATCAAAAGTCTAGACCACTTGAGCTAACCCTTGGGACTACATGAAATAATTTACTTAAACAATGTTATTTCTACTTATGTTTTTATTTGCAAAAAAAAATTATTTTAAATTGGGAAATATTGATGTATTTATATTTATAAGGTTTCTAAATACTTAGGGTGAAAAAAATGTATATGAACATTTATGATTTTAGTGGACATAAATAATGGGTTTGTATTAGTTATAATATATCACTGTTTTTACTTTAATAAAAAATGAAAAAAACATTTATATAGTAAACTTTCAAATACTTATGTATGTCAATGTTAGTAATGGTGTTTTTTTATAAAACATATTTAAGGGTATCTAGTGTAGCTTCGGGTGTAAATATGTTTTCTTTTTTATTTATAATATTTTATGTGTAAATACATGTTAATTTGAATTTTATCTTTATTTTATGAATTGATATAATAAGAAGATAGAAATATATATCTTTTGAGAAACCTTTCTTATTTTCTTAACAATAATATATAATATGACTTATGATTCCAAATGTTTTTTTTGCTTATGAGTCCCAGCGTTTTCTCAAATTATGAATATTATATATATATATATCATAGTTTGTTGGAGATATTTTAAATTATGAAATATACAATTAGAAATTCATTTTAACTATTGGTTTAATATTCATTTTTGTATAATTCAAGTACTCCAATCATTTATTTGTACATTCAAATGAATAATTTAAGAAACAAAAAACTATAATCTCACAAGAATTGCATCATCCTATAAAAGTGGAAAGAGAAAACCATAGAACATTTAGACTCCATCTTTAAATGATTAATATGAATATTTTTGTATCACTAAAATTAAATTATCATTAATGGCCTCTTCCACACCACTTAAATCTATTAATAAGAGATCTATATTAAAAAAACATAATTCTAATATTATCAATAACTTAGTGAGTACATTTATTAAGTTGGGGATTCCTAATTGTCTCAATATATATAGAGATATCTCATTTTTGTAAGGTTATGAAAACCATAATTTATTGAATTTAAAGTTTTAAAGATTCGATAAGCCTTACATTTTTCTTTTACATCCATGCCAATTATATTAAGAGGAAGATGATGGTTCTAGCTCATGTTTGAATCAATATCCAAATATCTAAAAATGAACGCAAAAATATTTAAAGAACTTAATTAAATTGTATTAATGATGACTCAACCAAACAATAAAATTACCTTATTTTTATGTGATTTCTTATCTACTAAGTTAACATTTAATTAATGATATGAAGTTATTTTCCCTTCGAAAAATGGATTGAATGAAGTTCTCCATATTTAATAAATTATATGAAGATATTTTTCCGTTTAAAAATGGATTGAATGACATTGTTATATTGACATTATTGGAAATATAGTTGATGCAAAGTAGTTTTCATTCCACATAATTATATATATGTAAATTTACCATGAAAATATGTTTCCATTAATCCTTCAATTGAAAATTGTGCTGTTTTTTTTTTAAAGTTGAATATTTCATAATATTATTCATAGCAATGTCCATGAACATCTAAAACTACATTGATATTTTCCATTGGCATGTGCACATGTAAGACTAGTATGATGATAAACACTCATATAAGTAAATTTCAATAAAATAGACTACAATGATAAAAACTCATATTAAAAATAAATTGCAATAGAAAATTAATATTAAATGTAACGTCAAAACCATAATCTTTTGAATTTAGAGTTTTAGCTCTCATAAAACTCAAAATTTCCCTTTACATCTATACCAATTATATTATAAGGAAGATAATGGCAGTATACCATGTTTGAATGAATATAAAGATGTTAAAAATGAACTGCTTTCTAGTGTGAAGTTTAATGGATGGAAAGATATAGAAAATTGAGTGAGAAAGTTGTGAATTGAGCAAAAGGAAATTTTGGTACACCAGAGTTGTTAAATATGAATAAATGACTATTATTAGGATTGAGATGAATAAATGATATAGAACTATTATGACTTTCTATTTCAACTTTATTACAAACTAGTTGATGTTAATCCTATGTGGAATATGGTATTAGAAGTGATAACCTTTCTTCATATGGCCTAACACAAAATATTTAAAGCAAGGTAGATTCTAATGAGAGGAAACAATTAGTTTTTTTTATATACATATATGATGATTCAAGCAAACAATAAACTTTCCTTATATTTAGGTAATTTATTATCTACTCAATTAATATCTAATAAATAATATGAAGGTTTTTTCCCTACCAAAAATGGGTTGAAGGAAATTCTCATCATTTTATGCTATTTTGACATTATTAGAAAGATAATTGATGCAAAGTAGTGTTCATTGCACATCACTATTTATATGTAAATTCACAATGACAATATGTTTGTTTGTTTGTTTGTTTTTTTAAATTTGAATTTCATAATATTATTCATAGAAATGTTCATGGACATCCAAATCTCTATTGATATTTTTCATTGACATGTGGACATGTAAAACTATAATGATAAACACTCATATAAGAAGTAAAATGCAATAAAATAGAATGTGATGATAATCGGTGCAAATTGGTTGTGTAGTAGTTGTGGTTGTTGAAGACATTAGGATTTTTATAGAACTCTTCAATAAAAAAATCTAAACCTTTCATATTCATATAGTTAAAAAAATTTATATAAACCTTTATAAATAGCGGATTTATCTTAATCATATAATATATCATTTATTTTACTTAAATAAGCAATGATCATGTACCATGTATATTCATCATTTATATAGTAAAACCACAAATACGTATACGCAAGTTAGTGATGAATTTTGTTATAAAATTTATTGAAGGGTATATGTTTTTGCTTCAAATATTGAATGTGTTGTTTTTGTTATTTATAATCTTATATACGAAAATTCATTTATATTTGGCCTTTATGGTTGTTATAGTGATTGAGATAGTAAACCAATAGCAATATATATCTTTTGAGAAACTCTTCCTTATTTTTTTACAATATGACCTATGGTTCCAAAGTCTTTCTCAAATTATGTGTTCTTATATAAATTGTTGTTCCATATGTTTTTTCAAATTATAACTTTTTAAATTTTATTGACTTTAATACTTATTACAAGGAACATACTATAGTGTGTTAGAAACAACATAAATGGCCAAATATATAGCTATAAGGCCATTTTAACTTTTGGTTTAATAGAAGCCCCAAGGATTAGTTCAATTGGTCGTATTATCTTTGCTAAAATCACCTCCCTAATGTGAGGTTACAGGGTCAATTATCCTCAATGATATTGGGGTTAGGCTCTGTTAATAAGCCGTCGAGCTCTGTTAATAAACCGGCGAGAAGTGATCCCTTCGAGTAGATTTACCTAGATATTTCCTCGAAAAAAGAAATTCTTTTGGTTTAATAGTATTTTTGTTAATTCAAGTACTCTAATAATCCATTAATTGGAGTCACAGGGTTAATTCTCCTCAATGGTCTTGGGGTTAGGCTCTATTAATGATCTACCTAAATATTTCCTCGAGAAAAATAAATAAATAAATTTTGGGTTAATATTATTATTTTTAATATAGGTACTCCAATAATCCATTTGAGCATTCAAAGGCAATATTTGAGTAAAACAAAATTGCAATTTCGACAAAAATTATATCACCAAATTATAATGGAAAAGCCAAAGTATAAAACATTTAGACTACACCTTTACATTATTATCATTAGAATATATTTAATAATGGATTCATTTTATTTTAAATATCAACACATTAAAATTATATAATGTGTTCCCTCTCAACTATATAAATCAAAATTTATAAAAAAAAAATTAAGGTTTTTAAATAAGTATATTGAACAATGAATATATATCAAGTTTTATAATTTTTAAGCAAGAGAGAGAAAATATTTATAATTATAGAGATATAATTCAAATGGTCCAACATTTAGTGAGAAATGCATTTAACTTGACGTTTTATATTTTATTATAATTATAATATTGTAGTGAGATAATTTGTATTTTTTTTTACATAGAATGAAAGCATGAGAAACCTAAAGTGTTTCTCCACATTTTATAGATGGTAAACTATAAACCCTGATTATGAGATTTTTCCTCAAGGAAATTGAAGAAAATCAAACCCGCGATTAACAACAACTAGAAACAATATAAAAAAACTTCACGTTTGGCTTTAGACCACTTGAGCTAACCCTTGAAGCTACATTAAAATAATTTACTTAAATAAACAATGTTATTTCTACTTATATTTGTATTTGGACAAACATTTTTATTTTGAATTAGAAAACATGGATGTATTTACATTTATAAGGATTCTAAATACTTGTGATGAAAAAAAAGTATATTAGCCTTTATGATTTTAGTGGAAATAAATAATGGGTTTTTATTAATTGTATAATATATCATTGTTTTTACTTTAATAAAAAATGATAATACAACATTTATATAGTAAAATTTAAAAGACTTATGCCAATGTTAGTGATGGCTTTTGTTATAAAAAATATTCAAAGGTATGTTGTCTATTTTATCTATAATATTTCATGTGTAAATATATGTTAATTTGACTTTTATAGTTACTTTAGGGATTGAGATAATAAGAAGATAGAAATATATATCTTTTGAGAAACCTTTCTTTTTTTTTACAATAAAATATAATACGACTTATGATTCCAAGTGTTTTTTTGACTTATGTGTCCAAGCGTTTTCTCAAATTATGAGTTATATATATATATATATATATATATATATATATATATATATATATATATAAAGGTATATGCCATACTGAGTTGGAGATATTTCAAATTATCAAATATGTAGTTAGAAATGCATTTTAACTTTCAGTTTAATATTTATTTTTATGTAATTCGAATACTCCAATAATTCATTTGTACATTCAAAGGAATGATTTTAAGAAACCAAAAACTACAATCTCCCCAGTATTATATCATCCTATAAAGGTGGAAAGGAAAAAACATAGAACATTTAGACTCCATCTTTAAATGATTAATATGAACCTTTTTTTATTACTAAAACTAAATTAACTGTAATGGCATCTTCCACACCACTTAAATATATTAATAAGAGATCTATGTTAAGAAAGTATAATTCTAATATTATCAATAATTTAGGGATTATATTTTTTAAGCTATGGATTCCTAATTTTCTCAATATATATAGAGATATCTCATTGTTTTTTTTTGTAATCTTGCCAGAACTACATCTTCATCATATCCAATATATCACCCAATTGGGGCATGGAATTGAGACATTGATTTCACATCAAGGAGTGTCTTAATAGAGCACCCGATCACCATCTATCCAGGACTCTGTGGACAGAGACATCTCATTGTTGTAAGGTTATGCAAACCCTAATTTATTGACATTAAATTTTTAAAGCTTTAGTAAACCTTACATTTTTCTTTTACATTCATAACAGTTATATTAAGAGGAAGATCATGCTGCTAGCTAATGTTTAAAGGAATATCAAAATATCTAAAAATGAACCCAAAAATATTTAAAGAAATTAATTAAAATATTTGAATGATGGCTCAACCAAAAAATAAACTTACCTTATTTTTATGTAATTTCTTATCTACTTAGTAAAAATTTAATAAATGATATGAAGTTATTTTTCCGTTTAAAAGTGGATTGAATGGCGTTGTTATTTTGAAATTATTGGAAATATAATTGATGCAAAGTAATCTCTTGAATTTAAAGTTTTAGAGCTCTTGTAAAACTCACATTTTCCCTTTACATCTATATCAATTATATTATAAGGAAGATAATGGCAGTATCCCATGTTTTAATGAATATAAAGATCTTAAAAATGAACTACTTTCTATTGTGAAGTTTAATTGATGGAAAGATATAGAAAAATGAATGAGAAAGCTATGAATGAATCAAAAGGAAATTGTGGTACACAAAGTTTGTTAAATATGAAAAAATGACTATTATTATGATTGATAGGAATAAATGATATACTACTAGTCTGGCTCTCTATTTCAACTTTATTACAAACTAGTCAATGTTAATCCCATGTGGAATCTGGTATTAGAAGTGATAACCTTTCTTCATGTGGTCCAACAAAAATGATTTAAAGTAAGGTAAGTTCTAATGAGAGAATAAAATTATATATATATATATATATATATATATATATATATATATATATATATAAAGCCAACAATAAGCTTCCCTTATATTTATGTAATCTCTTACCTATTCAGTTAATATTCAATAAATGATTTGAGGGTGTTTTCCCTAACAAAAATGGATTTAAGGAGATTGTCATCATTTTATGCTATTTTTACATTATTAGAAATATAATTGATTCAAATTAATGTTCATTGCACATCACTATTTATATGTTAATTCACAATGACAATATTTTTGTGTGTTTGTTTTTCTTTTTTGAAATTTGAATTTCATAATATTATTCATAGCAATGTTTATGGACATCCAAATAAGATATTTTCCATTGACATATTGATATGTAAAACTATAATGATAAAAACTCATATAAGAAGTAATTTGCAATAGAATAGAATGTGATGATAAACATTCATATAAAAATAAATTGCAATAGAATATGCATATTAGATGTAACATAAATTTAAAAATTAGTGGAAATATTTACTTATGAGAAGAAACAATGGTAATAAATATTTATTTAATGTAAATAGTTTAATTATAAAATTTTGACTAATAATTTTTTTAATAAATAATTATTATCAAAATTGGCATACTTTATAATGAAAAAATTGAATTATTCATCTACCTTAAAAATGAGTATTGAGTATAATATTTTCCTTTCATATATAAAATCTATGATTATTATCAGAACCTTAAAATTTTCATTGAATCTAGCATATGGTTGAGTCTCTTTGGGGGCATATTCTATATACCTTACTATTTAATACATGATTTGGGTCAATTTGACTTATGGTCAAAGATCAACGAGCTTGAAGAAATCAACCACATGGCCATTTTGGAGCAGTGATTGGATCATTGTCCATTTGAAACAATGGGTACAAATCATTAGAATGAAACCTAGGGTAACTCAAACTTACAGGTTGATTGAAGTAAATTTTGATTTCCTATCAGTCAAATCTCTCCATAAGTGAAACAAAGGGAGTAGTCTTTAACTACGACTTTTTGGAGTTCCCAACAGATTTCTGGCTGTAATATGGTGAAAAAATTTATGGACAAATCTTAATTTGTGTTATTTAAACCAGTTTTTTGACTGCATATATGGATTCAACACCCTAAAAAACCCTTAGGGCACTTTAATTGTGAAGATTTCACCGTGAAACTTGTTATTTCAATGAATCCCTGCCATATTCTAAACAAATTAGATTGGAAAATAAACCAGAAAACTTTCCAAAAAATCACACTTAAAGACTACTTAGAAAAAAAAATAGTTGATATGAGTCATGGTCGAGTGAATCCTATTCGATTGAAAAAATTAGTCAAATTGGGCCTCGGTTGATAGAAATCTAGTCAATGGTGATTGGTTGAAAAGGCCATGTTGATCGATAAAAACTAAATAAAGAGCCCATTATATAACAACGAGCATATGATGGCATTAAAAATTGGCCTCTCATGGTTATAGAACAATGAACATATCATGGAAATACAAATTTACCTTTCTTGTTCATATAACCATTGTAAGATAGCCTTAGATGAGCTGAGGTTCCATCTATAGAATTTATCCCAAAATTTATCCCAATTGTGAGACATTGGAGGTGGGATCCTTTGTACAAAGATGAAGTATACCAAATCTCATGCAAGAATCCAAACACCTATAGTTACAAAATAATTCAAAATGTCTGCTTAGAACTAGGGTTTAAATACCATAGAGACATGTTCTTGGGTATGTTATCACTTGATATGATAGGTTGGGTTGTGTCAACCTCCAACCAAGAGTAACTATTTCAAACCAGTTATAGCTAGAAGTTAACCCTTCTAGCATTAGAGGGCTCTCTCAAAAAATATTGGATAATGCTCTCAATAAGCTCAATTACAGATGGCGAACTCTGGATCTTTGTAGGACTTTGCAAGTGAAAGAAAGTGTGATAATCACCACCATTGGGCATGGAGTCAGTTAAAAGAAAACTTTAGTCACAGAAAAAATTATTTTGTGGAAGCTTAGGCACTTTGGTTTAACTGATGTGAAATGGAAATTTACAGTCAATCACACCAAATTTGAAGGAAGTTGGAGAAAAATTACCTTGAATTCCAAGTAACCAAACAATATATGAAAATTGATAATAATAGAAAAACATGATGGGATAGAATGAAACCAAAAGTTGAATCTCAGGTTGAAAAGAGAGTATTTATACAAATATATATTAAATGGATAAAAGTGTACAAAATTTGGTATTTCTCACACTGTCGATCCCCTGCAGAGTCAAAAAGCTACAAATATATAGAAATACATCTCCATCTGTCATTAATTACAAAATCTGCCACCTGGGGCTAGATTCAATTATCATGCTAAAAGACCTAATTTTATTTGATTTACAAAACATATTGATATTTTTTATGGATTTTATTTTTTTATACAATCTGAATTCAAATAGGATTCTATCAATTTATGAGCCCTTAAATTTTTTTTTTGTTTAACCTTATCGAATCTAAAAAAATGTTGAGTATTTTGAACTTGTGGATGTGCTCTGGCCACGTGGATGCGCTGACATGGTTGAATTTGTTTACTTGTGTTCCTGGAAAATAGGAGTTCTTTGTCTGATGATGTGGACACCCCTATAATCTGTAACCCATCTGATTGCCCTGTTTTCTGATGAAAAATGAAAATTTATAACACGGAAAAAGTGGTTTGACAGTTTCCTAGCAAAATTTGGTAGCAACCCACAAAAACATTCTTCTGGTTTTTCTCTGATATTTATGTAAGTTCTGAAATCTTCTCTTATGAATTTTAGCTAAATTCATAACATAGAACTCCTTCATATGAAAGTTCCACTTGAATTTTCATCAATGATATGCTACAACAGTTTTGTAGCAAATTTTTAGCTTAATTATGGGGAGTTGCTACGAAAGTTTGAATTTTATGATTTTTTGTTTTCTTATGAATTTTTCTTCCTTCTTATCACTTCTTATAGTATGTATAACCATGTTTATTGCTGAAATAATCATTTTAGCATAATACAAGCAAAAATGTGAGAAAATTACCATACTCGAGAGGTGCTTGCTACTTCAACTAAAAGCTTAAGATTTATTTTTGAGAGTTCACCTTTGATCAAATCTACTCGAGTTTCCAATCCTATGACTTGTTTTTTCAACTTACTTCTCTCTGCCTGTAGCCATATGTTCCTTTTGTACATATGCTTTAACATCATTTGCAATTGTAGAGTCATCTTCACCATCCTTCTGGCTTTTTCTACAACTTCATCATAGAATTCTATCTTGTTTGACACCTACTCCATCAACTCCTTACCTTCTAGTTTGGCTTCTATCACTTCTTCTCTATTCTCTCTCAGTTGTTCTTGTAAAATTTCTATCTAGATTTTTCCTTGCACAGGTTCTTTTCCTTGTCTTCTATTTGTTGGCTCTTCTTTTTCGAAAGACACCTCTGGTATATTTTCTTTTTGTTGCATTGATATTGTTACAGGCTTTCTTGGTCTGAAAATGAAACCATGTTCCTCTTGTGTAAACTCAAGTTTCTTATCCCTCTTGTTCTTTTTTCCGATTTCCTGTCTATGTCACTTGCAAAGGCTACAAAACTGGACTTTCTTCAAGTTGAATCACTCTGGACTATCATCTAATTTACCTTTCCCTCTACTCTGATTTCTAGTCATCCTTTTCCCTATGCTTGTGGAAGTCTTTACTACATGTTCTATTTATGGTTCTTTCTCTTCCCAAGGAGTTTTTGACTGATATATTGGAGTTTTTCTCGAAGGGATAGAAACATATAACTCATAATCACTCAAGAACAAGAAAGTAAGATAATCATTTTTTAACTTATTCAACTCTTATAAAACAAGAAATTTGACGAGGCCATGATGAAAGAGAAGTATTCCTAGCATCAGGTTTGGCCTGGACTTTATCAGCCATCTTCCCAAAACTCATAAAAAGATAAAAAGGGGTGTCCAAAGGTTGTTTACCTGTAAAATGTAAGAGAAGGCTGAAGTGATACTAATAAACCATATTAAACCTGCCTTCACATGAAAAAAAATTATGGATGACCATCAAAAATTTGGAAAGCTTTTCTTTAAGGGGAACCATAGAAATGCCAACAACCATGTCAATTCCTTTGTATTCATCCTTTAGAAAATCATCATATTTGAGTAGATGGAACTTTTGAACTTTGAAACACATCTCACTAGACTTGGGAATCTCTGTAACATGCAAAATGGTATCAGGGGAGACTGAAAAATTCAACATACCAACCTTCATTTTTGTTCCTATGAAATTCATAGCAAAATCATTAGCAATTTTTTCATGGAAACTCTACAAATTCTGGCAAAAAAGTAGGCATCCAACATTGGAAAATGACTAGCTGAAAACTGGGTCTTCTTCCAAAAAATTCATGTCTGTGGGTTCATAGCGTATCACAGAGCCTCCTTTGTATTGTTTCTTCTGTGTCATGGCTGCAACACGTAATGAGGTCCTTCTTGCCACCTACAATTTCTCCTAATGACAACTAGACCTCTTTATGACACCAAACCCAACTCAAAATGAAAAAGAGAACGATGGATTGTGTGCTTTGCAATGTGAAATTTGGGGATCATGGATAAAGGTAAAATCTAACATATACTCATGATCCATTGAGACCCTAACCCATGATTTAAAAAAAATAGACTGTTACCAACAACAGCATGGTTTCGTAGTGGAACAAGTGGCAGAAGTGACATATTTCCTACGGAATTTTCAGGAACTTTCATAGCAAACCCTTTGTTTTGATTACTGGACCTGCTACGAAATTCGACAAAAGTGGCTAAACAATAATAATGAACAAGTGAGACTGAAAAAAATGATGATTTGGACTCTGTCTCATACTCTAGACCACAATTAGACACATTTTGAATCTACACACTGACTAGGTGATCCAAGTGGCTCCATACACACATAGAAGTCCAAGAGGGCTCAAAAGAGGTAAAAATTCAAAGTGGTCATAATGCTCTTGAACAAAGACAAGATTCTATTTCTCGTTTCCCTGATTCTAATGACATGAATGAAACTCAAATATGAGCTTGTATGAGGGAGATAGATCTCTTCAAAGTTTGTCACAACATGGAAAAAAGATGGGCCCATAGGGTGCCACATGGCATCCCAATCAGGCTGTGGGACCCATGGATTACATGGAATTCATCTAATGGCCTATTAGCCATTGACACTTTGTGCTCATCCATTGGTTCCTTTCCCCTACACAAAAATACAAAGACAAAACCAAAACCATATAAATTATGGTTAAAACAAAAAAATTGTATATGGTTACAAACCATATAATAACTATAAAAAAATAATAAATCAAATATCAAAGTCATATTTCAAACCAACAAAATATTCAATGAATATTTAAAATGGGTTATGTTTATGTTAAATAACATTAAGAAAATGTGAAAAAATGCATTTGGTATGGTTTTTATAACCATATGTGACATGGTTATCAAACGACCCTGTGGCACACAATCATTTCCAATGGAACCTACCATATGGATCGCATATCACAACAAACGTCTTCAACAAATATTAAATCCAACCCAAAATTTTTGTTAACCACCAAACCAATATGCCAAGTGTGGGGTCGATAGGATTGGAACCCCCGACCTCCTGCCTTGTTGCCTCTTCCCTTAACCGTTGGGCCAAATGCCCATTACTTTGAAAATTTCTCCTACTTTTTGTATAAAAAGGTTAAATTTTCCCATTCAATTCTAGGAACCGACCGAATAGAGAGCAGTGGAGAAACAATAGAACCATGATTTCCCACAATCTAGGAGAGGTGGAACCATGCCCCAGGAAATTTTAAGGGGCATCAAAAATATTCCCTGAGGTTCAGAACTTGTCGGAGTTCGTTTTTTTACCAATTTTATGTTGATTTTACACCTCTCGGTGGCAGGAGTTCGATGGTGATGTTTGTTTCAGCAGCAGATTTTCCCATTTTTCAGCCATTTCTAGATTGGAGTGACGGTGTCATATTCCCAAGTGTGGGAATTCGATTTTATGCCTCTCGACGCCACAAATTGGATGGTGCAACCAGATTCAGCAGCTGAGAATCCACTTCTTCAGCCAACTTCAGGGGTTGAGGTATACGCAATATTAATGTAATGTGGTTCTTTTATCATTTGCTGTGAGATGTAATATGTTTTTTAGATCCCTGCTTGATGTATGTTGCGGGATCTATGTTTCTACTTCATGTGAGATGTATTCACCATGGATTTTTATGTTTTATTGAGATCCCTATGTAACCTTGATGGAGGGATCCTCATCGTCACCTTGTGTGAGATGACGTCATGCTGATAGGAGGCCTATTGTGAGTGATATTTCCTATAGAGGAACGTCTCATGGAGAGACAAGCCACTCATGCTGAGGGAACATGTCCTTGTATGACAAAAAACATAGGCCATGCACATCATCACCATTTCCAACACTATATGAAGTGGCATACCCCATCTTGACACCGGGCCCGGAGACAGATTCCACACTGTGTTAAATCCATTATCAACATCTTGTGTTCTTATGTTGTTGATTGTTTTCTTATTCCCTCTTCTTTACAAAATGCATATATGTTCATTTATGCTCTTTTAAATGCAATTTTGACCACATCACATAAGTAAAAGGTCTTGGATGAATTCGGCACTGAAGGAACCCAGATCAAGATGGTATCAGAGCAATATTATTGCTGATGTGAATTGCGAGCGTGAACAACAATTGAATGTGCAACAATGGAGGATGACAAAGACATGTACAAGGCCATGCTTAGGGTGTCCAAATTGGTGGACATAATGTATGACACTTATGAGAAGAGAATAGAGGAAGAGGACAAAGAAAGATCAGAGAATGATGCTTCATCCACATCTTCCAGTGCTTATGCATATTCTTCATCGCCTTCATCGTCTTCTCATAATACGAATGAGGATATCAACCAAAGTCTTCAAGAATATAATGCTAAATTAAAGAGGCTACTATGAGAAGAGAAAGAGGAAAAACAAATATTGCAGCTTCAGTTGTGAGCCGTAGAAGAGGCCTTGGAGGAATTGAAGCGCAACGAAGGCTTAAAGAAGCCATCATCACCTGTTTCTGAATCAACAGTTGAGGTAAAAAATGTTGATTTATCTTCAGTTTCATCTTCATATGCTATTATTTCTGTTGGAAACATGGAGATACCCATTAGAGGAACTGGCATGAGACTCCTTACCAAAATGGGGTATAAAGGAGGAGGACTTGGTCTTAATGGCCAAGGCATACCTCAACCATTGGAGGTTGTGAATAGACCTCGATTCACAGGTTTGGGATACACTGAAGGAAAATTTTCAAAGGTGTCAGAAGCTTCCAGTACATGGTTGAAACCATTGGGGAAAGAGAATGATGAGAACGCTTCACCATCATCCTATGACAATGCACATTGTAGAGAAAGAGCTGAGGCGAGCTATTATCACCATGATTGCACCATAGACCAACAAGAAAGGTATAACAAGTCTTGGTATTCTAATTTTTCATTTTGATTAAAATCATGTTGCTAATAATGAACATAAATCATGGCATCTAAAAACATGTGGTTTTTGTGGATTACACAACCATGTATTTTTTGGGTGCTAGAAGAGAATGGCAACACAAAAGAGGATGAGGCGTTAAATGCCTTCTCTACAGTAGGAAAAGAAGCATGTTTAGTAGATCTAGAGGTGGAAGACTCATTGCAGTCATTGCGAAAAAAGTGGCCATCAAATAGCCACATTTTGGAGGCTCCATCTAGAGCAGCGCCTAAAGGACAAAGCGTTAGTGTAGGAACTAGTTGAAACAATGGTTCAACAAGCGAATGCGTCACAGAGAGATGACCCATTCACTTTGATAAGTGAGAGATATTTTTTTTAGGTGTGGTAGTGTGTCATGGCCTTATTTTTGTAAATAGTGTGTTGTGAATTAAAATGTAAAATTGATGATGCGTTTTCCATCACTTGTTGAAGCAACACTGATTTTTTGGCCTTGTATTGATAGATGGGGTATTATTTCCATTTGATGCAAACTTGACCACAGAGTATGTGTTATAAACTTGTGGCACGTGTGGGGAATTATTCGGTCATAGATTGGTCATTTAATTAAGCATGTAATTTTCAAAATATTGTACTACCGGTTTGCAGAGGATGCAGGTGTTGGTTCATCACTTATGGCTCCAAAGGACAAAGGTGAAGGAGAAGGAAGGGTGACCTGCCAAAACAATTGTGGTGTTGATAATGTACAAAGTGGTTGCAAATTATGTTCATGCTTTTGGTGGACCAGAAGCTCCTCAGTGGGGAGGACTGATCCAAGTGGCTCTAGACACACATAGAAGTCCAAGAGGGCTCAGAAGAGATCAAAATTCAAAGTGGTTAGAATGCTCTTGAACTAAGACAAGATTGTAGTGCTCATTGCCTTGATTCTAACAACGTGAGCGACACTCAAATCCGAGTTCATATGAGGGAGAGAGAGCTCTTCAAATTTTTTCACGACATGGAAAAAAGAGGGGCCCATAAGGTGCCACTTGACATCCCAATTAGTAGGTGGGACCCACAGATTACATGGCAGTTGTCTAATGGCCTATTAGCCATTTACACTTGGTGCTCGTCCATTGGTTCCTTGCCCCTGCACAAAAAGAAAAAAACAAAACCAAAACCATATAAATTGTGGTTAAAACAAAAAAATTATATATGGTTACAACCCATATAATAATTATTAAAAAATAATAAATCAAGTATCAAAGTCATATTTCTAATCAACAAAATATTCAATGGATATTTAAAATGGGTTATGGTTATGTTAGAGTACATTAAAAAAAATGTGAACGAATGCATTTGGGTATGGTTGATATAACCATATGTGACATGGTTATCAAATGGTCCCGTGGCCCACGATCATTTTCCAATAGAACCTACCATATGCATCGCATATCACAAAAAATGGCTACAACAAATATTAAACGCAACCCAAAAAAAAAACTTAACCGCCAAAACAATATGCCAAGTGTGGGGTCGGAGGGGTTGGAACCCTCGATCTCCCGCCTTTTTTCCTAAGCCCTTAACCATTGGGCCAAATTTCCATTACTTTGAAAATTCTGCCTACATTTTGCATAAAAACGTTGCATTTTCCCATTCGATTACAGGGGCCAGCCGAATGGAGAGCAGTGGAGCAACAATGGAACCATGATTTCCCACAGTCCAAGAGAGGTGGAACCATGCCCCAAGGAATCTTGAGGGGTATCCGAAAGATTCCCAGAGGTGCAAAACTTGTCAGAGTCCGTTTTTGACAAATTTTATGTTGATTTTACACCTCTCGGTGACAGGAGTTCGATGGTGATGTTCGTTTTAGCAGAAAATCTTCCCATGTTTCAGCCATTTTCCAAATTAGAGTGACGATGTTAGATTCCCAAGTGTGGACAGTCGATTTTATTCCTCTCAACGCCATGAATTCGATGGTGCAACCAGATTCAATAGCTGAGCATCCACTTCTTCAGCAAACTTTAGGGGTTGAGGTATATGCAGTATTGATGTCATGTGATTATTTTATCATTTGTTGTGAGATGTAATATGTTGTTTACATCTCTGCTTGATGTATGTTGCGGTATATATGTTTCTACTTCATGTGAGATGTATTCGCCATGTATTGTTATGTGTGATTGAGATCCCTATGTAACCTTGATTAAGGGATCCTCGTCGTCACCTTGTGTGAGATTATGTCATGATGACAGGAGGCCTTTTGTGAGTGAGAGTTCCTGTAACGGAACATCTCATGGAGAGACAAGCCACTCATGTTGAGGGAATATTTCCTTGTATGGCATAAAACATAGGCCATGTACATCATCACCATTTCCATCACTATATGAAGCAGCCTTCACCATCTTGACACCGGGCACAGAGACGTAGCCCACACTGGGTGAACTTCGTTATCAACGTCTTGTGTTCTTATATTGCTGGTTGTTGTCTTGTTCGCTCTTCTTTACAACATGCATATATGTTCATTTATGCCCTTTTAAATGAAATTATAACCACATCACAAAATTAAAAGGTATTGGATGAATTCGACACTGAAGGAACCCAGATCACTAGGTGACCAAATTGACACTTTGTACATGTAATTTCATTTTGAGAAAATTTAAAAACCTAGCTAATTTGACAAATTAACTCGATAATATCTCTAGGTTTTATCAAATATAACAATGTAGATGATATTTTTTAAAGTAATTAGGGCATCAATAAATCAACCAAAAACATAATAGATCCACCTTTGAATTGATTTCCCATGTCACTTTCTTCTTAAAAAAAATAGATCACTAATTGAAATTGAGATCAAAATGACTTCACCACTATCTCATATGTATTTTCTCTGTGAACCCAAGGTCACAATTATGTGTGCTCTAATACCATGTTGGGATGGGGAAGTAAATGTATATAAGAACAACTAATGTAAGGGAAGTTTTTGTAGAAAATCCTTGAAACCTTGCAATTGTTAATGAGAGAAAAATGATATCCAAAAGACATAATATTTCTCTACCAAAATTATTTGGAAAGAAAACAATGAATAGAAACACAATCACACATAAAAATTTATCTAGGGAACCCATCTAGGAAAAACCCCTCTTGTTTGTATTATCAAATGACCAATATGATATATTACAAATAATATGCTTCAAGCCTGAAGCTCCATGTAATACCGATCAACTCTATAAAATACATGCACAACACTTAGGAAAATAAGGTGTTACACAACATTTTGTCATTGTCCATGTACTTCCTGAACCTGGATCTTGGAGAACCCCTACAATGATCCCTGTGTACTTTTTCTATCATGAAAACATGCCTTTGAATCCCTTACAGTCTAAAGAAAAATCTCTCTTTTGATCATTCCTGGAGTAGCTCCTTAAAAACCCACTTTTTTAGAGTAGCGCGACCCCTCTGTGTCTCACCACCATCGATGACCCATCCTTAGCCTATGACTAGCGCCAATTGGTGCTAGTATGGACCTCATAACCACACCGATCTACTTATGGAAGATATTTTAAAATGGAAATGAAGCTTCATGTCCTAGAAGCTTCGAGAGTGGAGAGCTGGATATTTGTTGATCAAGATATGGTTGAGCTTCCTCCCTTGGGCCTCTTGTTCCTACAAAAGAGGAACCACCCAAAGAGATAGGCCTTTTTCCCACCTTAAGTGGATCCATGTCCCCTCCTCCATCACTATAAATTGATCACCTTGGAATTCCTCTTATAGTTAGAACATAATAGAAGAGAAGAACAACAGAGAAAGGTTTGAAGATTGTCATAGGCATAGAATGAGAGAGTTGAGACCCTTAGCCTTCGCACACTAAGTTGAAAAAGAGTGCTTTGGACGTGCCCGGATTTGGACCCGCCGAAGGAGAGCTTAGACATCAAGTCACAGGTTGTAACTCCTCTTTTATTAGTAATATGATACAACTGATATTTATTTTCCATTCTTGTCCATGTTTATGATAAGAATTATAGCATTCATTGATCAATTAAATAGATTATTCTTGTTATATGCATGTTTCACTTCTATGTTTCTTGTTTTTTTTGGTTACTTGTGCAGGTAATTGAACATTGGTAGCACCAGAGATCAATCTTGGAAGATCAAAAGACCAAAAATATTCGACGAGGAGAAACATCACAGCATCAGAATGATGTAGGCCATGTCCTTCGATCTATGTTTCATTTATAATCTAGGAAAGTAGGTGTTTTAGTGTATCCAATGCATGGGCAGACAAAATACAATATGCTTAATAGGGAGGCTGATTTCCTATAAGCAAGTAACAGGTCAATTGGTTTGTTAGATTGTTAGTGGAACAAAATAACATGTAGTAAACTAAGTAAAGAACTTAGCATGCTACATTAATGAAGAAACAAGAAACAAAATACTCATGTACAATAACAATTTCAATCGAGTCAAACACACTAATAATTCAAATGGAGAAATCTCTCCCTTTATTATTTGTTGATGGTATAAGAGAATAGGATGCTAAATCACTTGCAATGAATCCTCGAAGCTATGAAGCTCTAATATTGAAGGCAAGGGGATCTCTTCCCTTTAAGATTCTTACAAGCCTCTCTCTCTCTCCTCAATGGATGGTAGAATAACTGACACTTGGTGAAATTCTTCTCTTGGATTGAGGTGTTGGGTGGCCAACAGTTGAATCCTTCCACTCCTTGCTACTTGGAAAACACAATGCTGGCTTTCTCTTAAGCAAATTGGCCAGGATAACAATGTGTTCTCATGTCCCTCTTCCCATGGAAGTCTTTTATATACAAATTTCAAATTTTCCCTCCCTCTCTTAGTACAAGATGGATGTTAACATAAGAGTGGGAGGTTGATTCCTTTGTGTGCTGCACTAGGGCCTCAAGGTGGCTCTAAGATGGGTGTACTAGGCTGGATTGAGTGGGAATTTTCTTCTTCAAGTGTGCCAAGTGGTCTTGGATGGTGACTTTCCGCATACTTAGGACGACTCATCTATTTGAGGGATAATCGTGATGATCTTCGCTACTATCGAAGGAAAAGTTGCACAGATCACTTGGGGTCAGTGCTTTCTGTGTGCTATTTGATAAATTTATCTGCTTGACCTTAGGAAAATTTAAATTTTTCAGATCCTGTAATGTCTTCCTTCCCTGTAAATCCTTATCTGTACCATCTGCTTGACATTTCATAATTTCGTTTGCTTGTATTATTTTCCAGTTATAATAGTAGGTATTTTCTTGTTCCCTTTGTTGCTAGACCCATCCTAGGGCTATAGGGATCGTCTATGTCTGCAGAGACAATTTTCCTAGACATCAAATTGGTGACTCCGTTGGGGAGTCATTGCCTCTAGTTTCTTTCCACTCTTTGAGATTTTTAATTTTCATTCATATTTTGTCAAATATATATCTCTCCTTTGTTTCCGGCGCGAGGTGTGGCCTCACAGGCACACCAATTTCTGTGTAAATGTTTTTAGGGTTTCCTTTAATTTGATTATCAGTGTGTCTTACCCTTCTAGATTTACTTCTCTACTCAATATTTTCTTGTTCTCTTCTATTGAGTGACTTGATTGTCTCAATTAGTCCATCTTTGGTCTCTTTTATATTGAAATTGTGCATCCTCATCATGCTAGGGTTTCTAGGTGCTTTGAGTCATTTGAATGGTTGCATGCTTCATTGGATTCTAGACCTGTTGTTGTGTCAGTTTTGTCATCTATTCTGAACCCTTTGGTTTGGTTAATTTTTTTTTCAGTTGATCTCTATGATTAGAGATTTCAAGTGTCCATTCAGTGTGCATTTGATTCTCTCTTCCATCAACAAGCATAGATTACATTGTTTGTCTTCAACTGAAACATCTTTCTTTGTGTGTCGATCAATGTGAAAAGTAAAGAATGTTTTGTTTTGAGGAAATTATTCGAGATTTCTCTTTGGTATGTTGATTATTGCATCTTGTAGAATTTTAAGAAATTTAATTATATAAGTACTCAAAGCAAGTGATTACATTTGAAATGCGTTCTACATCTTTTTGCATTGTGTTTATATAAAAAAAAAAGGAAAACAATTTTCAGATTTATTTATTTTTCATCTCAAAATTTTCATTTAATTGAAAGTGCAATAGATAAGTTGCACTGAGAAACCAGTTTTGAGATCTATCATTGAACTTAGATTATGTTGTTTAATTATTGAAAGATAAAAAGTGCATTGAGTGCATTATCATTCATCGAAAGAAAAGGAAATTGTGCATAGATTACAATTGCATAGTTTAAAAAAAACTAAAAAATTGCATAGATTACATTTCATAATTTGCATCTTTGAATGTTTTGATTTGCATCAAGATAGTGCTAGTGATCTAGTTAGGAGAAGATTCATTTTTTGCATTATTGTGTGTTGCATCACTATTTTAAACTCTTCCTAAAGCTAGATAGTGTTTATTGAATTGAAAGAATCATTTTCTCATGTTAGTTGCATTATAGATATTCAGGTGAAAATCGTTTTGAGCCTTGAAATTGAAACGTTAATCAAGATCAACTTAAAATGAAATTCAATTAACCTAAGGATGATTTAGAACTTAATGAAAAGCATTTAGAGGTCTAGGATAGAGACCTATTATGGCGTCTATAAACCTAGAAGTTGTCGTTAACAGCCTGTGTTTCATTACGGGAGTGAAACCCCATCGGACATAAGAAAGTATATAGCACTTGCAGCACACATGATAAGTATATGGGGATGCTCTCACTAAACAGTTACACATTAGAAAACACCAACACGGATTTGTGCTCCCCGTACCGTCGAGTATATAACATGAGACCCCACTATGTTGCTATCCTTTAGCCACAGATAACTGATTTTGTCGCCTCGTAAACATGATACACCGAACACAACATTTGAGGAGATAGCATGCCCATAATTCTTGGTCTTCCAGGAGGTATTATATAGTTGACAGATACTTGGTAAACCCTCTTGCCTAGATAACCTATTTTTGGTTTATTTTGTGTTTAATTTCTAAAAATTATTTTCCACGATAACATTTTACCTGTGCTCATCTCCTTAACTAATCTTAGGTTGGGAATAATGGAAACAATTCCTGATTTTACCAATCAAGGAATCCCCCCATATGGGAATCTTGGTCACTTTCCTTCTTTTGGAAATTTTGGTGCTCCCTATATGGCAACTTTGTCCCTCTAGTGATTAACCATTGGTCTATCAGTTTAGTTATTTTCGACTCTTGTGGTTTCGAACGTCCAAACTAATTCTCAACCAAGTTCTCCTCTGCCTGAACAATTTCAACCCCATGTTGATCTTAAGGTTGACCCCTCGCCTTCTCCGCTTATTTCTTCACCCCGTTCTTCTTCTTCGCCTAGTGAAAGTCTGTATTCTTATAACCAAGTGGATAAGAAGAAGAAGAAGAATAAGAATAAGGGAACTAAGAAAGGGGGTAACCCAACGACCATCGCTACCTATGCGACTGATGTTGAAAAATCTTCCACTTCATCCTGCAAAGTCAAATTCCCTTGTAAGCTATGTAAGGGTGACCACCTTCTTATAGATTGTCCTGGTATTCCCAAGGTATTAAAGTGTGGTCCACTGGCCTGAATCACCCTTCGTCATCAGCCTCTGGATATCTTGCTTGTGATGAACCCTCAACTAGTGATAATAAGATTCATAAGAAACAAGGTAAGGTCAAATTTCCCTATAGGTTATGTGAAGGGATTCATCAGATTCACCTTTGTCCTTATATGGATGAAGCCTCCAAAGTGTTGGATACCCTTACGGATTTTTATTCCTGTCTTCCAGTTGGTTACTAGAATTTTTCTCTAAGTCCTCCATTAGTTGATAGAGCGATTTATCAAAGTTCATATATGGTCAATTCCACTCTCTTCGAAAGTAAATCTCATGAGGCCATTCCCGACCAACCATTATTTGAGAAAAAGGTCGACCTGATTCCACGTACGGTCAATCAGGCCTTTCCCGTAGAGAGTGGATCTCATACCACTCAGATTCCCCAGGATTGGAGGAAAATCGTCATATTCCCGCGATATAGGAGGGTGATCCTCCCACTCCCGTAACACAAGGGGATAGTCCTCCCATTCCTTTGGCACCCCCTATAAGTAGTTTGATTGCTTATTTTGATTGGAGTAGACTGATAGAATATCATCTTCCTCCTTACGTGCCCTTTTAGATCACGGTATAGGACTATAATGTGGTCATACCTAAAACAATAATAGATGAAGGCACCTTTGTTAGTATCCTGTCCTCAACTACTTGGAAATATTTTGATTTCCCACACCTTGTGCCTGTTACCCAGAATATGTTGGCTTTTAATAGAGGAACTAGTCAACCGTTAGGGATCCTTCCAAGGTTGCCTATTACTTTGGGAGGAAAGATTGTCTATATAGACGTGATCGTTGTCCAAGGCCCCTTGGATTTTAACTTACTCCTGGGGCCTGACTATACTTATGTCATGGGAGCGCTTGTCTCTTCTCTCTTTCGTGTGATATGTTTTCCACATGAAGGTCGAATTGTGACCATTGATCAAATTTCATTCATTGGTACTAATGTGACACCTAGTCTACCATAATCCCTTAATGGTCCTTACACGCCAGTGGTATCTTCCCCGCCCTAGGTTAATTATGTAGCAACATGTTCCATTCCCGCATCCATTGATGGTTTTGTTAATGATGTAGTGTTTCGTGTCCTAGGGGCATTGGACCTCGATTTCTAGAGTGTTTTTCTCCCATCGAATGAGAACCTCTTGAAATCCATGACTCTGTATGCATCATGATCAAGAATTTTGGAGCATAGTTCCTTTTCTTGTGTCAAGCTCCTTAAAAAATGAAACTAACCTTTCTGAGGATAGTTCTTTTACTATGTCAACCTCATTAAAAAATGAAATAGGTTCTTATGAGGATAGTTCTTTTACTGTGTCAACCTCAGTAAAAAATTCAGTCAACCTCAGTGAGCATAGTTCTTTTACTATGTCAATATCATTAAAAAATGAAACAAGTCCCCATCAATTCAAGTGTTTTATTAGATCTCGTAAAATCCCATTCGATTATTTCACTTGATCTCATAAATGAACCTTCACTCCGTTCACTTGTTAGTAACCAATAGTCTACTCAGGCGAATGAACTAAATCTTGGGGGCATGTACCTCGAATTGAGTCACCATGTTGAGGGCATGCAAACATTTTTTAAGCATAGTTTCTCGTGTTTCAAGCTTGTGTAAAAATGAAACCATTCTCATTACGCTTTTGTACATTGATGTACAGTTTGGTTTTGGTGTGATTTTTGTGAACAATTTTCCTACTTATCTTGTTTTATTTAACAAATGCATCTTTCTAGATGGACATTTGAGAAATTTGTAAAACCACGATCATCATCACATGATACAATAAACAAGAAAATATAACATATACATACATACATACATACATACATATATATATATATATATATGTGTGTGTGTGTGTGTGTGTGTGTGTGTATATGTCGATAATGTTTGTAAAAATTTTTAGTAGATCACGATCCCAAAAAAATATGTGTTTTGATACATAAATGACTCACAAGTCCCCAAAAACAAAAAATATAGAAGTAAAACTAAAAATACTAGTCAGCATGATCCTCAAGATAATAAATAACTGGTCAGATAACTTGAGTTAGCAACCGATGGATGTGGTATAAGACCCCCACATTGTGCCTCTGGTAGTGGCGAGGGATATCATGAACATGGGTATACTTGGGAATGTCGTTGGTCAATGCATCCGGGTTCTAGGCTATTTACTCTTCATTGTAGTCTCCTTCCTGTTTGGTCAATTTAGTGTGTCCTAAATTGCTGCATTTAATTTGTCAATCCAAGATTCGTAAGCTGATGAAGTGTGGTGCACTATATGTGCAAGATAATCTATTTCTTAAATTTTTGTCGTTTTTGGTTTTCTAAGATGAAATGGAAATTCTAAAATGAAAACAAGTATGGTTATGTTTGTTCAAGGAAATGATATCCTCTATAATGATTTACCAACTTGAAACTTAAAAAGGAATTTGAAAATTACAATGACAAAACTTGGAAGGAAATGAAAATATGCTGCTGAAATGAAAAGATGCTGCTAATCTAATAAATCAAAAACAGTGAACTAGTGAGCATGAAACCAAACTATTCTTGCTGCTGTCTAAACACAAAATAAATTATGTTGAAAGAAATCCAAAAGTTGCAATAAAGTAAATCTAAATCAATTTACATCAACTTGTCTTCTGATCCCTCATCATTAGTCCAGCTATGATTTTCGGAAGTAACCATAAACAACTTGAATAACTGATATCTAATTTTCAAAAAGTAAACTAATATCAAACCATACATTCATAATTCAATCCCTCACCATCAGTCCAGCTGTGGCTTTCGGAGGTAACTGAAGATGTCATGCACAATTTAATATATCTAAATTTGCGGAAAGGAAACTAATACCAAACTACACATTTCATAATACAATCCCTCACCATCAGTCCAGCTTAGCAGCAGTTTGGAGCAGCGAGATGTTATAACTGAAAGCGATTTAATATATCTAAATTTGAGAAAAACTAATACTAAACTACACATTTCATAATACAATCCCTCACCATCGATCAATTGTAGCTTTGGGCTGTGAAGATGTTATGACGATTTAATATATCTAAATTTGCAGAAAGGAAACTAATACTAAACTACACATTTCATAATACAATCCCTCACCTTCAGTCCAATTGTGGCTTTCGGAGGCAACTGAAGATGTTATGAGCAGTTTAATATATCTAAATTTAACTACTGAAGCAAATGAGCAAAACTGAATTAAACAAAGAAGCACTGAAATTAAACAGAAACTAAGAAAAAAAATTAGCAGTAGAACAATGTTAATCCCATGTCATTAGTAAAAAAGCTATGAAAATGCCCGGGCTGCCTATCTATAACCTGAAACAAGAACACTAATCAGTGATTAACAACATAAAACATGAAAGACAGAAGTGAAATTGAAAGCATGAAAGTTTATAAACAGAAATGAAGTATATGAAAAATGCAATGTATAAACATGTGAATGGATGATGGTACAATGAGCTTTAAAGAAATGAAATAAGAACTATACAATAATGCACATAACCTCAGCTGAGCAGGGGCCCTCTACACCAGCCTTGGCAACAATATTCAAGTACGAATTAAGTCTGAAAACAGAGTCTTCTTATATTAAAATGTAGTCATAACAGTAAGGTAGTATTACGGCACTAAGGCAGCGTAATTACATTACAGAGCAGACTAATAAAAGATAACAGAGACTAATCGAGACTAACTCCATATGCGTATGCAAACGCATTATATATAACAAAAGAAATATAACTGTCTCCTAAAGTTTATGCTGATGGAGAACACGTAGACCATTACGTCCACGGATCTAGGATCATGGCCGTATTGCAAAGTAAATCTATGAGGAGTGGATGCTTGAATTTGGCTATGGAGCCATGTACAGATATTGACTTGTCCTCCGCAACTCAAAAACGGCCATATGAACCTTCACGTGACACGAAACAGAGTCCTGTCACCGTAAGACTCTACGGTTGACTTCCATGTGGACACCTTTGATCGCGGCTTCTTTAGATGAGTTTTCTCGAACCAATAGGACACGAACCATGTCCACATCATTCCTGACTTGCCCATGTGGCTCATTTTCCTTGTAGACACCTGTAACATAGAGTTTCACAAAATAGCTGCGGAAAGTTGCAGCAGCTGCGGAAAGTGGCAAGATTCCGCAGCTAAATGAACAAAATCTAAATCAAACAGCAGACACAAAAATATAGTTAAAAACCATGTTAGATACTCTTTTGCAATTATCATACAATGATATTGACAACTTGGGAGGTTCAGGTGAGTGAAAAAGGTATAGAAATGTGTATGGAAAAGATGCAGAATTGAGACTCAACATACCCCCACTGTGAAGGTGTTGCATGTCCTCATGCAAAAAAAATTTTGATATTCCTTCCTCAGTTTATATGCCTTGACACTTCATCCAACACATCTAATCCTCTCCTCCTCTTCCTTGGAGCTGCCAACATTCTAGGTTTCTTCATTAAGCACCTAAATTTGATATTAACTAGTGCTCTGCTCAACTTCTGGCATTTCCTTTTCAATTTCTTGTTCTTCTTTTGCCATATTCCCAGATGTAGCATGGTATTATCATGGATGATTTTGTCCAGCTTGCCTTGTTCCTTCAATGTCTCATTTTCATTTTTGATGTGTCTATTTAAAAGCTCTAGCTCAAATACTTCCTGTTTTAGTGTTTGGACCAAATCATCCTGTACTGTGTGAGTCTGAATGGACGAGGTACTAGGACCTGTAGCTGCCTTTTCCAAAGATTCTATATAGTCATATACTTCCTGTTGCTTGGGGTCTATTTCAGGTGTCATTTTTGTTGGGCTGTCCCCAAAATGCCGTGAAGGAGAGTTATTTTCAAAATCTGGCTGAGAAGGGCTCACATCAACATCTTGCTGAGAATGGGATGGAGTATGTTCAATGTTTTACTGAGAATGAAATGAACTAGGTTCACTAACTGACTGAGATGGACTATGGTCAGATGGGGACTGTTCAGATGTCTCCTCTCCCAAATCAATGAAATGAGGACCCTTCATTTGTGTTTTCCTCAATTTCCCTTTAAGCCTGCTGCTTCTTCTCACACACTGTGGTACACTATCTTTTTGTTTTTGTTTCCCTTTTTCTGTCTTCTTGGCCATAGAGGACTATTTTTGAAGATAAATTAATCTTTCAGATAACATTTGGTGATCTTCTTCTTCGGAAGAAGGGGTTTTATGTATAGCCTCAATAGTTTTTCTCTCTTTTGGTGTTATTGGCTTCTTACCCTTGATTTCTTTCTTCTTCTTCTTTGACAGTCTCTCTTCCCTATCAGTTCTTTTAATTGTAGTAGTAGGAGTATTTTGGATTTCATCAATTGTTCTTTTTCTCCTACTTCTTCTTGTTGTACTACCTTCAGGAATTTCCTGAGGTTCCTCAAAGAAATTTCTAACCAGAAATTGTTCCCATGTGTCTTTCTTTTCCTTTAACTCCTTTTCAATCAAAATTTTTACAAGGCCGTGGTGATATAGATGGGGTTCTACATCTCCCAAATGTTTCTGAACAGTCACGGACATTTTCTTCAAACTATTGAATAGAAAATATGGGAGATTGAGAGTTTGATTATCTAGAAAATTCATCAGTAACCTGGTATGGTACATATACATGGACCCAAAATGGCCTTCACATGTAATGAATTTCTGAACAACTAGCAGCAAAGTAGCCCATTCCTCTTTCAATGCATGCACAAGAATTCCTCTTTTAAAAACAGTTATGTCCATACCTTGGTTTTGTAAGATTGTTCTCCATGCTTCATCACTGATGCTTTTATTCTTAAACCAACGCTCACCCTCCTGAAGAAGTTCCGTGGCTGTTGCTATAGATGCTTCATTGACCGCAAACTTAAGGTCTCCAATCTATGCTTCCAAGCCATTAAACGACCTTGCAAATGCCTTTGTCACTTCTTTATGATAACCTCTGAATTTCTGGATAAACCGCAGCCAATTTGCTTTCTTCAATATCTCCTTTACTTGCGGATATCCCTCTATAAACTTAGGTCCTTCCGGCTCTGCTCTTAGCAATTTACCCATTTTTTTTCTTTCTGCTCTTCACAAATTTGCCTGCGTGAGGGTTTAATGGAAACAGAATGGTTGAATGCTCAGAGATGAGCACAATGACTGTGGGTAAATGTCAGAGAGTGGGTATACAGATTATAACGTAATAGAAAGCGGAATGGAGTGAACAGAACAGAGAGGGGTTTTCGTGAGCACAACAAAGAGCACGACAGAGAGATTAACAGAGTATAACACATCCGGTAGCGTTTTGAATTTTGGTGGCTGCACAATAAATATGAGCATGTTTCAACAACGGTTATGGATTTATGCGGCTGTAGGAGTCCGTGGTCAAATCAAATACGTCTCATTGTCACCGGTGGAATATTGGAACATGAGTGAAGATCGAGGGTTTAATGATGGAACTGTTTGAGAATGAATGCGAGAGGATGATATGGAGATCGTGAAAGGTTACGGAATTGTCAATATAATCATTGCACATAATGGATAGAGCTTATGGTTCAGAACTATATAAAAATGTGTTTTTCAATGCTATTCGAAATAAATTTTATTCATACCTTTGGAATCTTTGCCTTTTCCCTTGGTCTTCAACTAATTGCTCTTCATTTGTGTCTTGAATGCTCCAGGTCTTCATTTTTTATCCTCTCACCTGCATTTTATTTCATGATTATGGAAATAACATTTGGCTGTACATTCTTTTGAAAATAGATTTGTAGCTGTGGAATATGCTTCTAGCTGCGGAAACTGGAGTCAGCTGCGGAAACAAATGTCAGCTGCGGAAACTAACACAGCTATTATTTGGATGGATGGAGATGAACAGATGACAAATGACCAGATGGAAATGGTCATGAAAAAGATTTTTATTGATGAAATGGAATGAAATGGAATGAAATGGATGAAATGAAGTGAAATGGAGTGAAATAAAGTGAAATGAAATGGAAATGAAGTGGAATGGAATGGAGTGGGTGGTCACAAAACTTGTGAAATGAAAGAGAGATTTTTTTTTTTTTGGAAAATATAGAGTGTCAGGTATCCCTGATTTTCACCCTATATTTTCTGTATAAGACTACCAATCAGTGATTGGTTTTCAGGCTTATACAATTTTTTTTTTTTTTTATTTTATTTTATTTTTTTTGAACTGAAAAGAACAAAAGCTAGGCTGGTGGAGAAGAAGAATTCTTCTGTACCAGCCTAATTGCAGAAATTTCTTGAAACATTTTGACAAAATCCTCTTTTGAGAGTGGCTTATGATAAACTTTCAATCTATGGCCATTCACAATAAGAGGAGTTTGAAACTCATCAATGGTCTTGATTCTTACCGCTCCATTGCTAAAGATCTTTTCAATCTCATATGGCCCAAGCCAATGAGTCTGAAATTTTCCTTGGAAATCTTTAAACTTGGAATCAAATAACAATGCCCAATCTCCTTCTTGAAACTTCTTCTCTTTGATGTACTTGTCATGCCATTTAGTTCTTTGATATTGAACTAGATCAGTTCTTAAAATTGCTTCTTGTCTAATCTCATCTAGCTCATTCAACTGCTCCATTCTATGCTTTTGGGCTTCTGATAAGTCCATCCCCAATTGAACTGCTATCTTGAAGGTCTTGACTTGGAACTCAATGGGGAGCAAGACTTCTTTCCCATAAACAAGTTCATAGGGAGAATGTCCTGTTGTATTTCTCCATGTAGTTCTGTAGGCCCACAAGGCTTCAGGAAGCCTTTCTGCCCAATCTCTTCTATGTAGATAAACATTTTTGGTGATGATACTTTCAAGAACTTTATTTGTGGACTCCACTTGACCATTTTCTTGCGGATGGTAAGGAGTAGATCTTCTGTGCTTGATTTTGTATTCTTCCATCAACTTCTCCACCAAGTTGGATGTGAATTGGCTCCCCTGATCTGTCACAATTTCTCTTGGAACACCAAAGCGAGTAAAAATATCCTCATAAAGAAAATGAACAACTAAATTTTCAGTAGCAGATACTAATGCTTTGGCTTCTACCCATTTAGTAACATAATCAGTACAAACCAATATATACTTATTTTTCTTAGATGGTGGATTAATAGGTCCAATGAAATCTAAAGCCCATTTTTCAAAGGGTTCAATGAGTACCTGTGTTTGCAATGGCATTTCATTTGAAAGGGTAGGGTTCCCTACTCTTTGGCAGCTATCACACCTTTTGACATATTGTTTTGCATCTTTGAAGAGAGAAGGCCAATAATATCCCAAGGAAAGGATTTTATAGGCCGTCCTTTTGTCCGCAAAGTGTCCGCCGCATGGTTCATCATGACATGCATTAAGAATATCAGGCATTTCATCTTCCCTGACACATCTTCTGATCACAAGATCTGGCCCTGTTTTAAACAATTCGTTAGAAATCCATGAATATTTTGAACTCTCCTGAATAATTTTTCGTTTTTCACTTGGAAATAAATGTGAAGGTAGTTTCCCTGTAACCAAATAGTTAGCAATATCTGCATGCCAAGGAGTCTTAATAGTTACTGCAAACAAAATGGCATAAGGAACTAAATTTTTTTGACCCAACACAACTCCTAGAGCTGTATCTGAAGCATCCGTAGAAATATGGAAAGGGAGTTTCCAATTTGGTCCTCTCAAGATAGGTGCTTCAGATATTCTTGTTTTCAAAGTTTCAAAAGCTAATTGACAATCAGGATCCCATTTAAATTCACAGTCTTTTGTAAGAAATTTGAAGAGTGGAGATGCAATTTTAGTGAAGTTTTCTATAAATCTTCTATAGTAACTAGTAAATCCTAGAAAACTTCTAACATCTCTTTGACAATTTGGAATAGGTAACTTGGAGATGACTTCAACTTTTGATCTATCAACCTTAATCCCATCTCCTGAAATATGATGTCCTAAAACAATCCCTTCGGTAAACATCATAAAGCATTTTTCATGGCTTAATGAAAGGTTTGTTTCTTTACATCTTATGAGAACTTTTTCCAAATTTTCTAATGCCTCTTCAAATGAATTACCATAAACTGTAAAATCATCCATATAAACCTCTACACAATCATGGATTAGATCAGAAAAAAATTCCTAGTACTACTCTTTGGAATGTTGCAGGTGCATTACATAACCCAAAAGGAAGTACTCGATAGGCAAAAGTTCCCCATGGACAAGTAAATGTGGTCTTATCTTGATCTTCGGGTGCTACCTGAATTTGATTATAGCCACTAAAACCATCCAAAAATGAAAAGTACTTTTTACCTGCTAATGTGTCTAATACCTGATCGATAAAAGGCAAAGGAAAGTGATCCTTCAAAGTTGCTTTGTTCAATTCACTGTAATCAATGCATACCCTCCATTTACCATTCTTTTTAGGTACTATAACCAAAGGAGAAACCCATCGGCTATCTGAAATTGGATAAATGAAGTTTACATTGAGAAGTTTTGGAGGCTCTTCTTTCACTATCTCCCTAAGATTTGGATTCATCCTTCTTTGAGGTTGTCTGATTGGTCTATTGTTTTCCTCAATATAAATGTGATGGATGCAAGTCTTAGGATCAATACCTTTCATGTCAGTATACTCCCATGCAAATGCAGTAGAATGTTTTTGCAAGATTTTGGTTAGTTCTTCTTGTTGTGACTTTTCCAAATGTTTGTTGATATTCAATGTTTTTCCTGGAAAAATCTCAATGGTAGAACTACCAAACTCTTCCATAGAGTAAAAAGACATTTGTCTTGATGATAAATATTCTATGTCAGATTCCAACTGAAATTGTGTGGGGTCATATTCTGAAGATGTCTCAAAATTTTCTAATGTGTTCAGAATTTGACTATCCTCACTGATTTCAGAAATGGTAAAGACGGGTTGTATAGTGTCCTCATCATCGACCCATTCATTGTCTCCTACTTCTGTGATTGCTTTTGCTGGAGGATACAACTTGAATTTCTTTGTCGAATTACCATTAGAAATGTACATATCCCCAGATCTACAACTAATGAAAGCATCAGCTGTGGCTAGCCAAGGTCTTCCTAAGATAAGTGGATGTCCTCCTAGATTACTCTTGGGAGTCAAAATCATAAAATCTATTGGATATTCCCAAGAATCTAAGGAGACTGAAATATCTTCTAATACACCATCTGGTTTAATAATTGATCGATCTGCAAGTTGCAGTAAAGTAGGTGTAAAAAGAAGGTTAGGTAGTTTTAGCTGGTCCATAGTCTGTCTACTCATAATGTTGATAGCAGCCCCTAAGTCAATCAATGTGTTTGGAATTTCTATCCCATTTATATGTGTCTTGACAATTGAACTTCCTGGATCTACATACTTCTGCATGGTAATTTTTCCCATCATGATATCTGCAATTTTTCCTACCAGGTGGATTCTTCTTGTGTCTTTTAGTTTCCTTCCTGGTCTTTTGAAACTCAACTCCTTTATTGTTTTTGCTAGAATAGGAATCTCTTGAATGGCTTGTAGCAAGGGAATATTGATACAAACATTCTTCAATTCATCTAGAAAGTCATACTTAGGCAACAAGATTTGTTTTTCCACCCCCTTGTCAATTTGTAGTCTTTCAGGAAAAGGAGGTGTAGATGAAGATGCAGGTTGCTCAACTATAGGAGTTGTGGGTGTTGACTTTTCTTTTTCTTTTTGGATGCTTGAATTTTGAAGAGATTCTTCCTCAGAACCCTTATTGACTTGAAGAGAGTCCTCCTCAGAGGTATCTTGCTCTTGAATATCTATAGAAGGTTTTTCTAAAACTCTACCAGATCTGAGTTGTACATCGTTGAGAGGAACAATCATATAGGTAGGAAATTGTTGTCCTTATACCATGTAAGTATTCTGAGGATTCTTATTATTAGGATTTGGCAATGGCTGAGCTGGAAGTTGATTTGTCTTTTGTTGGTATGGGAGCATGAGTTGAGGATTTGGATTTTGTTGAGAAGGTTTTTGTTGTGGAAATGGCAATGAAAGTTGTGAATTTGAATTTGGAAGTTATGGAGCTTGTTGATTTTGAAAAGATGGAGGATATTGATAAAATTGAGCAAATCTCCCATAAGGATTTTGCATCCCTTGTACCCATGGTTGATATGGATTCTGATGTTGGGGCCAAGGTTGTTGCCAAGGATTCCAATTTGGTGGGGTTTGAAGATTCATAGGGTTGTTAAACCCTTGAGTTTGTTGTCCCTGCCAAGGTCTTCTTACAACAAAACAGAGAGATTCTACTGAATTTGGGTCTTCTTGAAAGACAGCTTTGAGTCCAGGAATTGAAGGACAATCCTTGATCTCATGATTCTCTGAGAAAATCATATATGTTTCTACAACTTTTGCATCCAAGGGACATTCCCTCAAAGCATGTTTCTTCCTACATTTTGGACAAAAGATGGCTAAAGCGTCTGTTTCTGCTTTCTGCTTGTTTTGGATTTTAAGGGTGTCTAGTTGTTCACTAAGGCTCCCTAAGATATCAGTTTTAAACTCATCAAGCATGTTACCAATCTCTGCCCTACTTACTGATCCAGTTGCAGATTTGTTAGCCCTAATAAGAGAAGGATCCCTATGCCCTTTTCCTGTTTTAGATTTTCCTCTTGAGAGATGGACACATAGTTCTGTTATATCACGAAGTGGGAGTTGAGAAATGTCTCCTTTCCCCATAATGTTTAAAATATCTATCCATTCATCTCTAATGGCTTTTAATATGAGGGCTTTCAAGGTTTCATCATCTAAGTTGCTCATCTTTGCTCTTTTCAAGTTGTATTGAAATCTTTCAAGTAAATCTTCCAAGTTTTCGTCTTCTTTTTGCATCATTTTGAATACCTCATCCTTGTGATTGGTGAGCATACAATAGTCCAAGTATCTATCCAAAAATGTTTGTTTCATATCATTCCAAGTCCTAATAGATTGAGTAGCTAATCCCATGAACCATTTCAAAGCAGCTCCCTTCAAAGTTGAAGGAAATAGTTTGAGTTTTTGAGAGTCTTCCATATAGTCATAAGTTCGGCACACAACTTCAAACTCAAACAGAAATGTTTCGGGATCCTCACTTCGCAATCCATAAAAGTTAGGGAGAACAGATGGTGAGATATTTTTCATTGTTATATGAGTTTCCTCATGAACTATAGGGAATCCAAACAAGTTGTCTCCTTCCCTATTTCTACCATTATTTCCTTCACCATTGTTGTCTCCATTGTTTCCTCCTCTTCTACCTCTACCTCTACCTCCATCTATTACTTCCTCTGCCATGATATTTTCTTTAGAGTCCTTAAAGTCCTCTAGTTCTTCTATCAAGGAAGGATGAGAGAGAATCTCTTTGTTTTCTAAATGGGATTTAGTAGATGGTATAGGAGAATCCTCTAATTCAGCTGCTCCTTGAGTTCCAAAAATCTTAAGGCTAGGGGTAGATGGTGGTGAATCTGGTCTATGCCTTGAAGAAGATGGAGTTGTGAAGATCGAACTCTTGGCTTTAGCTATAAACCTTCCCCTAGAATCTCTTGCTCTAAGCATGTCATTTTTTATTTTTTATTTTTATTTTTTAAAAATTTGGGCTAATAATTCTCTTTCTGATCTTCTAGGTCACACTAGGTGCAAGAAGAGAGCATACTTAAGAAATTACTGAACCAATAACTCTTTTTTCTGATCCTCCAGATCACACTAGGTACAAGAGGAGAGCATACTTCAAGAAGTTATCAAGTTTTCCCTTCTTTTATGATTTTGTGTTTTTTTTTTTTTAAGAAATTGGCTACCTAGTTACACTTCCCTGGCAACGGCGCCAAAATGTTTGGTCAATTTAGTGTGTCCTAAATTGCTGCATTTAATTTGTCAATCCGGGATTCGTAAGCTGATGAAGTGCGGCGCACTATATGTGCAAGATAACCTATTTCTTAACTTTTTGTCGTTTTTAGTTTTCTAAGATGAAATGGAAATTCTAAAATGAAAACAAGTATGGTTATGTTTGTTCAAGGAAATGATATCCTCTATAATGATTTACCAACTTGAAACTTAAAAAGGAATTTGAAAATTACAATGACAAAACTTGGAAGGAAATGAAAATATGCTGCTGAAATGAAGGTGTTGCTAGTCTAATAAATCAAAAACAATGAACTAGTGAGCATGAAACCAAACTATTCTTGCTGCTGTCTAAACACAAAATAAATTATGCTGAAAGAAATCCAAAAGTTGCAATAAAGTAAATCTAAATCAATTTACATCAACTTGTCTTCTGATCCCTCATCATTAGTCCAGCTATGATTTTCGAAAGTAACCATAAACAACTTGAATAACTGATATCTAATTTGCAAAAAGTAAACTAATATCAAACCATACATTCATAATTCAATCCCTCACCATCAGTCCAGCTGTGGCTTTCGGAGGTAACTGAAGATGTCATGCACAATTTAATATATCTAAATTTGCAGAAAGGAAAATAATACCAAACTACACATTTCATAATACAATCCCTCACCATCAGTCCAGTTGTGGCTTTCGGAGGCAACTGAAGATGTTATGAGCAGTTTAATATATCTAAATTTGCAGAAAAGAAACTAATACTAAACTACACATTTCATAATACAATCCCTCACCATCAGTCTAGCTGTGGCTTTCGGAGGCAACTGAAGATGTTATGAGCAGTTTAATATATATAAATTTGCAGAAAGGAAACTAATACTAAACTACAGATTTCATAATACAATCCCTCACCATCAGTCCAGCTGTGGCTTTCGGAGGAAACTGAAGATGTTATGAGCAGTTTAATATATCTAAATTTAACTACTGAAGCAAATGAGCAAAACTGAATTAAACAAAGCAGTACTGAAATTAAACATAAACTAAGAAAAACAAATTAGTAGCAGAACAATGTTAATCCCATGTCATTAGTCAAAAAGCTATGAAAATGCCCGGGCTGCCTATCTATAACCTGAAACAAGAACACTGATCAGTGATTAACAATATAAAACATGAAAGACAGAAGTGAAATGGAAAGCATGAAAGTTTATAAAGAGAAATGAAGTATATGAAAAATGCAATGTATAAACATGTGAATGGATTATGGTACAATGAGATTTTAAAGAAATGAAATAAGAACTATACAATAATGCACATAAAATCAGCTAAGCAAGGGCCCTCTACACCAGCCTTGGCAACAATCTTCAATTACGAATTAAGTCTGAAAACAGAGTCTTCTTATATTAAAATGTAGTCATAACAGTAAGGTAGTATTACGGCACTAAGGCAGCGTAATTACATTACAGAGCAGACTAATAAAATATAACAGAGATTAATCGAGACTAACTCCATATGCGTATGCAAACGCATTATATATAACAAAAGAAATATAACTGTCTCCTAAAGTTTATGCTAGTGGAGAACACGTAGACCATTACGTCCACGGATCTAGGATCATGGGCATATTGCAAAGTAAATCTATGAGGAGTGGATGCTTGAATTCGGCTATGGAGCCATGTACAAATGTCGACTTGTCCTCCGCAACTCAGAAATGGCTATATGAACCTTCACGTGACACGAAACAGAGTCCTGTCACCGTAAGACTCTACGGTTGACTTCCATGTGGACGCCTTTGACCGCGGCTTCTTTAGATGAGTTTTCTATAACCAATAGGACATGAACCATGTCCACATCATTCCTGACTTGCCCATGTGGCTCGTTTTCCTTGTAGACACCTGTAACATAGAGTTTCACAAAATAGCTGCGGAAAGTTGCAGCAACTGCGGAAAGTGGCAAGATTCTGCAGCTAAATGAACAAAATCTAAATCAAACAGCAGACACAAAAATATAGTTAAAAACCATGTTAGATACTCTTTTGCAATTATCATACAATGATATTGATAACTTGGGAGGTTCAGGTGAGTGAAAAAGGTATAGAAAAGTGTATGGAAAAGATGCAGAATTGAGACTCAACACTTCCTCATAAGGAGTAGCCTCGAACTCCCTCATCACTCATCTGGCTATGGGGGACATCCCAGTAGGTCGTCGCGGTCCAACATCTGTAGTATATAAGTTTAAAACGTCAGAAGAAGTATACCAAAAAACACTATAAACATGCAAAACTTAACAAAAAACATGTTTTACCTCTATCATCCCAATGATCACCCTCTGGAAGTGGAAGATCTTGGTATCCTCTGAAGTCGGTCCCATAATATTTCCAATCCTCCACCACGATGAGCTGGTGCCTCAACCATACGAATAAAGTTGTTCTATATGACATGTGTTGCCCGCCTCCTGAGCGAGGCATCAACTCACTCCAACGGATCATATGAGGATCTCGTGGTGCCGACACGACCACTTCTTCCCATTGAAACTAGAAAAAATGACACTCATTCCAGGAAGAATGCAACTAGAATAGAACCATACCCAAACTGTTTGAGTCAATCATTTATACATTTGGTGAGTTATTTCTTCATGTTGGCCAAAACTGCTTCTGACCAGTTGAAGATGATGGGTGCGATGCAATCTATGGCAGTCTGAAGTTGAGACTTGGTAACCTCATATGGTGCTTGTGCCCCAGTGATACGGGATTAGTATGTAGGACTACCTTTAGAGGAAATTTGTTTATGGTTCTTATGCCAACCTTCCCACTGGAAGACTTGTTTTCTTTTGGGCACTGCCTCCCTATCAACATATCTATTCTCTCACCCATAATTCGACTTACTACTAGACGGGCTCGTTCCCCCATCCATGACAAGCCAGCGATGAAGTATATGTTGGACACCTTGATCTCCAGTTCTTGGTCACCAATTATGAATCATTCTCGTCCTGTGTCCCATGTCCTTATCGGATATTGGAGCAACTTAGGCTGAGATCTTAAGCCTGGAGTTAAGAAGAACTTGAGGAGCCCATAGTTCCTCAAGGCAGCCAAATAGTATGGATCTTCCATGGCTTGTATGTCCTCTTCCTCATGCTCTCTCTCCCTCCATTCAATTGCCATTTTGCTTGTTTTTTTTTTCCTGTCATACCAATTGTACAAAATATTGTTAAAAAAATCGAGCCTAAAAATATAGTTTGAATGGTTTTTTTGGGAAAATATTTTTGTTTTTTCGATCTATGCGATTGGCGCGTAGCCTATGTGAAAAAATGAGGATCGGCGCAAGACGGAAGTGAATACTTGCACTGATCCTCATCGAAAACGAGTTTGAAACCTCTTCCCAAAAATTCAAAATACACCATGAAAATTGCTAAAAAAGACATGAATTCAAAGACAGTAGGCATGGCTCTTACCTGGCACAAATGATTTTTTGATTGAATTCATGGATCAGCTACAGTCGGCTCCTAAAGAACCAAGGTAAAAAAGGGTAAAAACTCCTCCAATGGCTTATGAAAGTGAAAAGTGAAAAATGCTTTTACTTTTTTATTTTTATAAATTCTTAAGTCATTGTTAGGGTTTTTTCAATATTTTAATTATCTTTCCTTGAAAACAGATAATATGTTCACTTTTGTGCAACAACAGGGTAAAATTTTGATGGATGATATGAGAACAAGTTCTACTTTATTAATTTTCCAAACTCGGTAAAAACAAATGAAAAATTCACCTCCTTGGAGTCATCTTTAAGCTCCTTTCTGACTCTTGAAAAATGAAAATATTGCTGAGTATTTTCCATTTTGAACTTGTTAAACTAAACAAAATTTCATTTACCCAGTATACGTTTACCCCTTTTTTGGCTTGGGATGAACTATTTATGAAAAAGGAATACCTTAGTCAATCCTGACTAAGAGTTTCTCTTGAAATTTGTTTTCTACCTTCTCAGATTCGAGGGAATATCTATGAAAAGGGCCCTATGGAGTTTTATTTTCAGCCAATTTTCAAAATATCTAAACATGAAAAGGTGCTGAGTTCCACCTTTGTCGAACTCATTAAGATTTAATGACATTGGACTCTTCACCATGACGATATCAAGTTCCTCCTTCCTAGGGCTCGTAAAATGTACTAGGATGGATTTTTCTTAAGTAAAAACTTATATGAAAAGCATATGATATCCCCTTCAAGCTTCTATTCAAAAATAATTGGGGTACTTGTGAGAAATGGTGGGGGGGCGGGGGTGGGGGGGAATGTAGGCAGTATGTCACACATGAACATGACACTAATCTGCAGTTCGTGTTGGGTTGGGGATATCCTACATTCGTCACTTTGCCTTCATGGGTTTGGGAAATATGTTTTCCTCTCATTTTATTACCAATCTCATCAACATGACCTCTGATCCTACTTCAGTCAAATACTTCCATACTCCGGATTCGTGTCACCGATATGTTCAAGAGTAGTTCCTTCTGCAGTTTTTTCATTACCTGATTCTCTGTTCAGTCTTGATTCACAACCATCTCGTTTCCTATGTCGTGAGTAAATGATGTGGGATACATCATGGCTATCCCTCGACAAATCACTTCCTGTCCACTTTATCTCATTATCCGGGAAGTTAATCTAGAGACTCCTTTCGGTACCTTAGAGCTTGCATGCCCTAATGGAAGGTTTTTCGCATTCAACGATAGGTTCACCTCATTGACCTTCGATCGGGTGATTTCATGAGTGTTTTAATTTAGTTCCTTACTCATATCTCGTGGATTGTAATACTAATACCTTGAGGGCCATTGTCATTATTGGTGGTCTCTCGCGCGCTTGCTAATAGTTTACATCATTGAATGGTAATTAGGCAATTTTCTTACATGTTTGACTTCAACTCACTCATTCACATGCCTGAATTTGTACTTGATTGGGTTGTGACGGAGAGCAAGACCCTATATTTTGTTTTATAAAGTCTAGATTGCGAGGTGATATTAGTTATTCATGATTATATACATGACTCTTTTTGATGGATGGTTGCGACCATACCTGAGTCCATATTTGTGATCCTTCTTATTGATGGATGGTTGTGTCCATACCATGGATCTCATTACATGATCTCTTTTATGGACGGTTGTGTCCATTCCTTATACTCATGTTTTTATATCATATATTTCAGTTGTATATATGTACTTTATTTGTAGGTTTTCTGACGACAGTGTCTTGGTCCTACCACGTACTCATAAAGCATTTCACCCCTCACTGTCATTCCGCCTTAATGATTTAGGGGACATATGTTACACAAAATTTTGTCATTGTCCTTGTACTCCCTGTTCCTGGAACTTGGAGAACCCCTACATTTGATCCCTATGTACTTTTTCTATCATGAAAACATGCCTTTGGATCCCCTATAGTCTGAAAAACAATCTCTCTTTTGATAATTGCTAGAGTAGCTCCCTAAAAACCTACTTTTGTGGAGCAACGCGACACTTATGTGTCTCACCAGCACCGATGACCCATCCTTATCCTATGACCAGCGTCGATCGATGCTAGTATGGACCTCATAACCGTGCCAATCTACTTCTGGAAGATTTTTTAAAATGGAAATGAAGCTTCATGACCTAGAAGCTTCGAGAGCTGAGAGTTGGATGTTTTTTTATTAGCATATGGCTGAGCTTCCTCCCTTGGGCCTCTTGTTCCTACAAAAGAGGAACCACCCAAAGATATAATCCTTTTTCCCACCTTAAGTGGATCCATGTCCCCTCCTCCATTACTATAAATTGATCACCCTCCAATGCATCTACTAGTTAGAATAGAATAGAAGAGAAGAACAACAGAGAAAGGTTTGAATATTGTCATAGACATAGACGGAGAGAGTTGAGACCCTTAGCCTTCTCACACTTATTTGAAAAAGAGTGTTTTGGAGACGTGCCCGGATTTAGACCCACTGAAGGAGAGCTTTAACATCAAGGAATGGGTTGTAACTCTTCTTTTATTAATAATATGAGACAAATGATATTTATTTTCCATTCTTGTCCATGCTTATGATAAGAATTATAGCATTCCTTGATCACTTAGATAGATTATTCTTGTTATATGAATGTTTCACTTCTATGTTTCTTGTTTTTTCTAGTCACTTGTGCAAGTAATCGAATGCTGGTAGCATCAAAGATCAAGCTTGGAAGAGCGAAAGACCAAAAAGCTTCGACAAGGAGCATCATCACAACATCAAATCGAGGTAGGCCATCTCCTTTGATATATGTTTCATTTATAATCTAGGATAGTAGGTATTTTCTTGTTCCCTTTGTTGCTAGACCCACCTTGGGGCTAGAGGGATCGTCTATGTCTGCATAGAGGATTTACATAGAAAACATAAGGCCTACTAGGAAGCTCTTATTTCCTAGTGCAAATATACCCCTAAAAAATCGGAATTTCTCTTATTTCCTTGCACAATTCCCAAGAGAAATTTCTTTTCTTGCTTCTCAAACCTCTACACAAAAACATGTTTATAATTTATAAATAGATATGTTCCTTCATTCTATCTCAATAGGAAATTTGAATTGCATGACCTACTAGGGCTAAATTTAGTAGCTAGAACTAGTTAACTGAGAGTAACTTGAGTTAAAAAAAATCAAAATACTCAACTAAACTCAAGAACTAAAGTCTATCTCTATTCTAGAACTAGAGATAAGTTAACTAGTATACACTAGAGATAACTCAACAAGTTGGCTAATTTTATCCATCAACTAGTCCATAACTCACTGAAATTCATTTAACTCGAATTAACTAATAATAAACTAGTGATAGGCCACATCACACATGTTAACTAAAAATTAACTCAATTATCTATGAGACTGAATTTGAATTAGCATCTTTGACTAAGGGACAAGGAAAATAATCCATTCCTTGCTAGAATTTCAACACTCCCTCTTAACGAGAAAGGGATTCTTGGAAGAAACTTGTCCACCTGGATCTGTCTTCAACTCTACCAAGTTATCTGTTGCTGCAACTGCTCCCTATAAACTAGAATAATTTGCTACTTCCTTCTGTAAAACTTGCTTTGAATACCTATTATTTCCTACCATGCTTTTTGAATTCACCACTTTAGTCATAAGTTCCATGTACCATGTACACTTGGGTGTCTGCTTCTTGGTGTTGGGAGACTCAACTCTCTTCTGATCTCCCTGAAAAACATCCTCTACCCACTTGGATCGAAATTTCCCTATACTAGAAGTCTTTGACTAAGTGGCTTCCTCCACTTGCCCTGGGATATCGTCCTCGTCATCATCCTACTAGTCAACCCAACTTCCAACTAGCTTAGATTGAAACTGAGATTTTAGTTCAGGCTCCATCTTGAGAGATCTATCCTGTTCTCGCTCAACCACAACATCTATACACTGGGAGCTTTATACCTTCTTATTTAAGTTTTCACATCCATCAACCTCCAATTTGTAAAGGCTCTCGATCCTCACCCCAATATGGTTGAATTTTCCTGGAGAAGAATGCTTGAGGTAGGCATTCCCTTTGCAGAATACTACATTATACTCTTTGTCTTCAATGGTTTCTACTGAGACAAGGTTTTTATTCAATACTGGAACATCTATCACATTCTTGAGATGGAGGGAACCAGAATCCCTCTTAAATCTCACTATACCAACTCCTTTGTTCAAGTATCTACCATCATATCCAAGATCAATATGGAATTGCATGTCTTTCTCCTCTAAATTGCTGATGAGATCTTTGTTCCTTGTCATGTGGAATGAAGCCCCTAATTCAATGTACCACGCGTTACCTCATTTTGAGTTTGGCATGCAAGGTATTAGGGATAAATCTAATTTTGACTGAGAAGAGAGTGTTTTTCCTACTACTACTTCTACAACATGCTCGTTGGATTTCTTATTTGGAAATTTTATATCATAATGTCCAAACTCAAGACAATGAAAAAACTTTATCTTGCTAAGATCCTTCTTTTCCTTTCCTCAATTCTGATTAGACTCTGTTTTTCCTTGGGATTTCTCCCCCTTGCCTTTCTTCCCTTTTCCAAATAAATAAAATTTCTCTCATTGTCTGTCCCAAATGAGATTCCATCCCTTGTGCTCCTCCTTATCTCTTCCTGCACAAGATCTGGCCACAGTCTCTCCTAATTAGGGAGGTTAACTTTTCCATTCACTACATCCTATAAACTATGCCGATATTTGTGAAGCTCAAGAAGAGAAATGCTCACAAGATTTTCTAGTGGAACTGTCTCTCTGAGACTTCCAAGTTCATCCATCACTTGAGAAAACTTGGATAGATATGTAATAATGGGATCATCGTTACCAATTCAAATGTTCCTCAATTTGTTCTTCAAAGGAGGGTTTCTGGCATCACTACTACCTCCCAACAGATCAGTAAGGGGCTTTCACATCTAGAATGGAGTTTCCTTCCCTTGCAAATCTGGAACAATAGGGTCTTTGCTTCCTTCTAGGATCATCCTCCTAGTTTTGACAGTGTCCTTCTTCCATTGAGCTAGTTGTTGTGCATCTGATGAAACGGGTTTAGGAATACTAATCTTGATGTATTCCAAAACCAAATTATCATCTAACACAACCTCCATTATGTCCTTTCATGCACAAAAATTTGAATTCCCTTATAGGGAATTCTCTTTCATCAAAACATAGGATGACATGATTCATGCACATCTAGAATTCCTGCACCAACTGATCTTCTCTCCACTCACTTTGAATCTGATCAAGGAACTCGGTCACTATCTTGTTTTCATCTTTGATACCATGTAGAAAATTCTTGAAACCTTCCAACTATTAATAAGAGAAAGCTGATATGCAAAAGGCACAATATTTCTCTACCAAAATTTTGTGGAAAGAAAAAAATTAATAGAAACACAATCACACAGAAATTTATCTAGGAAACCCAATTAGTAAAAACCCCTCTTTCTTGTATTATCAATTAAGAAATTTGATCTTTTACAAAGAAACTTCTTCAAGCCCGAAGCTCCTTGTAATACTGATAAACTCTATACAATACTTACCCAACACTTGGGAAAATAAGGCCTGCTAAGAAGCTCCTATTTCCTAGCACAAATTTGCCCCTAAAAAATAGGAATTTCTTCTATTTCCTTGCATAATTCCCAAGACAAATTGCTTTTCTTACTTCTCAAGCCTCTACACAAAAAGCTTTGTACAATGAATAAATAGATATTTTCTTTCATTCAATCTCAATAGGCAATTCGAATTGCATGACCTACTAGGGCTAAATTTAGTAGCCACAACTAGTTAACTGAGAGTAATTTGAGCTAACAAAATTCAAACTGCTCAACTAAATTCACGAACTCAAGTCTATCTCTATTCTAGAACTATGGATTAGTTAATTGACATACACTAGAGATAACTCAATTAGTTAGCTAATTCTAGCCATCAACTGGTCCACAAGTCACTGAAATCCATCTAACTTAGATAATAAATTAGTGATAGGCCACATCACACATGTTAACTAACAACTCACTCAAGTATCTATGAGATTGAATTCGAATTAGCATATTTGACTAAGGAATGAGACAATGAAACCATTCATTGCTACAATTTCAACCGTTTTGGTGTTTAAAGACAACATTGTACTAAAGCACAAAGATTAGGTTCCATAAGAATGCTCAGTAATAGATAGCAATGTATCACACTAATGATGGACCAATCAAGAGGTCATCTATAAATATGTTTTTCCATGAACTATTTAGCTCATTACAAATTTTGTGTTCACATTATTAAAAATATCCATAAAAAGTGGATCTAGAATCTTGATTGTAGACACGATTAAATCAAAATTTTGATAATATGACGATCTGAAGACCTAAAAGTTCCAAAAAATGGCTTTATTTGGCTTCCTCTAAAAGTAATATTGGATACCGAATAACACTAATGTGTTAATGCACAGTCTAAGAAGTATTAATCCAGTGGAATGATATGCAACCAAAAGGTGCCAAATGGGAACCAATAGCCATTTTGTAGCAATTTCTTCACCTCCAACCTCAAGGAGAACATTAATTTTGAAGCGAGGGGGGGGGGGGGAGAAATGTTAAGGGTGTACCCTAACCTCCCTACTTTAGACTACCTAGAAGTTATTCAATCGATATATGTGGCCATCCTCTTTAACAAGGCTATTTAGATAGTAGTGAATAGTTATTTATTTTAAAAGGGCTCTCTTTATTAAATAAGGCCCATTAGGTAGTTGATACTCATTAATGATAGGACCACAAGTAGTGGTTTTTCTATTGAGAATCTACATAAGGAGCTAGGAAGTTATGGTATGTATTTTCACGTGTTGTATTTAAATCCTTATTTGGTGAAACATCACCCTGCCTTAAGAGGAAAATGAATATCACTTCTTTCTTCTTACTGTCATAATACAAGGGCATATTTTACATATTTTTATCTTACTTATCTCTTCTAGTTTTGGCATCTATAATTTCTATATTCAAATTTAAAAATTAAGAAACGATATATAATAAAAAAAGAACACAAATGTGCTAAATATAAATATAGTAATAATGAAAAGAATTTATACAACATGGCATCGCATAAAAGATAATTCATGTAGTAATGACCATGTGCTTTAGCTAAGGCTAAAATTTTTTACATAAAACATTTTAAAAACAACTTTAAACACTTGAACTTAATTCATATTTATTAATACTACTAATAAAAATTAACATCAAATGTTTAATTAATACACATGGATTCAACCAGTGAAGCTTCTCAAGTATATGAAGCTTCTCAAATTCATATACATTTTAATATACATCCTATTTACTTATTATTATTTTTTAAATTAATAATTTATTTACTTTTGATTTTAAAAAAATTTAATAATTTGTTAATTTAAATATAATTTAGTAATTGAAACTTAACTATATCATATTAACTAGCAATTGCACCGGGAGGTGCAAAGGAACGCTGAAAGGAGACGTCCCAATGATGCAAGGGGGGAAAAGAAGGCAGATGTTGAGTTAATTCTTCTCCAACTCGTCCTAGGAGAACAGAGGGAGAAGAATAAATGGCCTCAAGGCAATGAAATCAACCGAATTCACTATCATGGCGTCTCTAGTAACATAGCAATGGAATGCAGGCTTTCGGGAGGGCGTATACTTGTTATTGCGTGGGGTTATGGTCTAAGAAGTTCGAACATCAAAATATAATGAGAGGATATTGCCTTTTAATACAGTTTACAAGGGGAGGATTTCTATTAATATTCAAGCACTTTATAAAAGAGAGAGATAGCCTTTGTGCATTATTCAAAGGATATTCAATTGTTTTTTATTATTATCGAATAAATTAAATGTTAAAAGTAATTAAATAATAATTAAATTTTGAATTTATATATTTATTTTATTTTTAATAATTACATGCTATGATAAGAAAAGATTTCAAAACCAATAAAAAAAGAGAAAAAGGAAAGTAAAAATTAAATAAATAAATAAATAGATAGAAATAAAATAAAATAAAGATATAATTAAAATAAAAAATAAAATAGATAAAAATAAATAAATAAATAAAATTAAATAAAAATTAAATTCTTAATTACAAAAACAAGAATATAATAAATAAATAAATAGAAATAAAATAAAATAAAAATCAATAAATAAATAAATAAACAAACAAATAAATAAAATGAAATAAAAATAAAATTACATAAATAACAAATGAATAATATTAAAATTAAAAATAAATATTTTTATTAAAATAAATATAAATATTTAAAATTTAAAATTCAAAGTTTGATTATGTGGTTTTCTGCACAGACGTATAATCCCCCACACCTGGTTTCTTGTTTACATTTATAGATGAATAGACTAAAAAAATAAGCTGCGCCCTCTCTGATGTTTCGTGGTCAATGATCGCACGGCCTCTAAGAAGTCAAGAAACCCTCACACATACGGCCCCAAACACTCATGAACTCCACGAAGATGAAGCATCGTGATAAGGACGCTGAAGGAGAATTCTAACTCCTCATCTGTATCTGCCGTTTTTCACACTCACAGTTCCTCTTCAAATTCTGATCGCTCTGCATCCATTTAGCAATCCACCCATTTCATATTTAGGCGATGCTGCACATATGACATCTCCTTAACCTCTGGAGATGTTTCCACTAAAAAATTGAAAGTCTGTGACGTTCACAGTCACGTTCCCTCTCTTCTTCCCTCTCGTCTGAAATTTTATCCAACTGACACGCATAATTGTATTCGGCCAATTCTCTTTCTTTGATTAACAACTCCATAAGCCCTTCGATAGACAACCCCTTATACTTTCGTTGACCGAGCTTCTCTAGAACAATTTCGCTGCACTTCAGCTTTGGGCAACGTGTCGACCTGAAATAGTTTAATGATATACAATCTTCAACACCATTCAAGTCTTCCAGTTCAACACAGTGATCGACGTGCAGTCTTCGAAGGCATGTTATGTGGGCCAAACCCGGTATGCTCTTCAACTTGGAACAATCTGATACTATCAACTCTTTCAACGATACCAATGTCTTCATACTCGGTAGACTCTCCAAACTCCTGCACCCCCACAACCCCATTTTTTGAAGGTTCGTCAACCTACCCAACGACTCTGGCAAAATATCCAAACGGAAGCAGTCAGTCAGGTACATGCACTGGAGATTTGTCAAATTACCCAGGGACTCTGGTAGCCTCTCCAAACTCCTGCAGCCATACAGACTCATCATTTGGAGACTCATCAAGTTACCTAGAGACTCTGGCAGCCCCACCAAATTCAAACAGCTAGTGAAACTGATGCTTGTGAGGTTTGTCAAGTTACCGAAAGACTCTGGCATCCGGACCAAACTCTCTCCACACCCAACGATTTCGATGCTTGTGAGGTTCGTCAGGTTACCAAGACACTCTGCCAGCCTTACCAAACTCCTAGACCAAGAGATTTTGATGCTTGTGAGGTTCGTCAGGTTACCGAGAGACTCTGGCAGCCGCACCAAACTCTCTCCAAACCCAGAGATTTCGATGCTTGTGAGGTTCGTCAGGTTACCGACACACTTTGGCAGCCCCACCAAACTCCCAGACGAAGAGAATTTGATGCTTGCGAGGTTCGTCAGGTTACCGAGAGACTCTGGCAGCCGCACCAAACTCCCACAGTGAGAGAGCTCCATGCTTGTGAGGTTCATCAAGTTACCGAGGGACTCTGGCAGCTGCACCAAACTTCCACAGTGAGAGAGCTCCATGCTTGTGAGGTTCGTCAGGTTACCGAGGGACTCTGGCAGTCTCTGTAAACTCTTGCAACAGAGCTCTATGCTTTGAAGGAGCGCCAAGTTACCGAGGGACTCTGGCAGTCTCTGTAAACTCTCGCAACATAGCTTTATGCTTTGAAGGAGCGCCAAGTTACCCAGGGACTCTGGTGCGTCGCCTGTTCGAGAGATGCACGAAGATGGGAATTAAAGAGCGCGAGGGTTCGGCTGTTGTGAACGTGAGAGAGATTGTGGTGGAGCACAGGCGGACCTGCGACTTGACAGCAGCACGGGCCAGTTTGTGGGCTGCGTGGCAAATACCCTGACGACAACTGTCAAATTCTGAATGGCCGTAAGAACGATGAGAATGCGTTCTCATTGGCCGAGCGAAAAATCGCATTCGACAATCCCATAAAGGGAACGCTTTCAGCGTAATAAATTAGGTTTTTCGTGTTGGTGCCAAGTGGAGCATCATTTTCAAAATTTGAATTCATGTCATGATTGGAAGACATGGTTAAAAAGGCCAAACGGCTGTTTTGAAAAAAAGCATAAATCACAAAAGAAATGTAAATGTCATGATTATAAGGCATGGTTAATAGGGCAAACGGTTGTTTTTGAAAAAAAGCAAAAATAAAAAATAATGAAACAAATATAATAACCGCCGTCATTAAATGCGACTCGAGTTTGGATGCCTGGCGGGAGCGGGAGAGTAGTGATGCGTCCCTGGTCGGCCTGGACACCAAGCAGAGCAGTGGCTAATGTCTTAGGTAGTTTTTGCAATGGACTTTTAATCGGAGAAGAAACAACAGGTATTCCTCTCTCATTTGTTATAGAGCTCCAGAGAGGGTATTCCACTCGCATATATACTGCAGAGCTCCAGACAGGGTATTCCACTCGCATTTACTGCAGAGCTCCAGACAGGGGATTCCATTGGCATTTATTACAAAGCTCCAGCTCTGGGAAGAATCCCTCCGGGCAAACCTAACTTGGTGGGAAGCTGTTATACCAAAGAGGAATTGGCTGATCATGAGATAATTCCGCCCTTGAGTCCACCACCTTTCCTTCTAGCCAAAAATAATGGCAATTCACGCCGTTTTTCTTCCTGCAACAACACAAAACTAAAATGAAAGCAGAGGCGAGCCGGATGATGCGAACGGAAAACTCATATGAAAGCAAAAGTGAGCAGGATGACGCGAAGTCCAACAGCAGAGATGATATTAAGCGATGCAGAGAAAATTAGTGTCGAGATGATGATCAAGAATTGTGACATTTGCATTAAAAACAGTAGCATTAAGTTCAGATTCAGAATGCGAATGCGAGATTAATTAGGCAGAAACAGTGACTGAAGATAATGATGATGATTTGATGTCAGAGTTTAGCCACATGAGCTTCCGATGACCCTACACTAGTAGCTCCAATTCGGATGCATAGGGAGTTCATGTAATGTGGTGGTCTCTTCGGTGGCCATGGATGCAGAACAGAGCAAAGTTCGACTGGAGAGTTCAGGCGATGTGATGGCGGCCTTCTTGATTGTTTGTGGCGGCTGCTGTGTTGTTGATGGCGGCTTTCTTGGTTGTTTATGGTGTCTGCTGTGATGTTTTTGTTTTTGTAATTTCAGTATTGTTAGTAGGCTTTCAGTTGTTGGTGTCTTTGATGTTTGTTTTATAATTTTATTTTTGTATTCTTGTTTTATCGTTTTTGGTATTATTTTTCTCTGAGTTTATTCTCTTGAATTTGAGCACGGCCATCTCACCCAATTTTGGTTAATCTCTTTTTTTACTCGAAAGTTTGCTTTCTATTTCAGCCCATTTGTCTGTTATTGGCCTGGGTATCCTGGAGGAAGCAATAGATTGGAAATAGAGCTAGTCAGCAGACAGACTTTGCCGGCGAAGGATGGAGATGGTGGCATTGACTAACATTCCTTCTGTTCCATAGCAGGAGAAGCGCGATTATTTGCGTGAAAAGAGACATTGAAGTATGATTTTCTTCATCAGGATGCATGAAGGTGGTCAAGCATAATGGTGATCAATGATGCCATATTTTAAATCGATTTAAGTATTATTTGTTAATAGCGAACATCGGTATAACTAGATATGATCGCATGAAATTTGGGCATGATCTGAATGAAAGCTTAGTCGAGATTACAGGCAAAATGGTCACATATGTTGTTGTATTGTGTGAGCACTTACTGAAGAGATTGTGGTGGAGGCAGTAGATACGAACCAACAATGAAGAAGCGATTTGGGCACTTACGTGTAATATAATGACAAACATTATATGATTACAAGGTGGTAGTAAGAACTGACAAATCGTTACCTCATTAGCAAAGCGAAAAATACAACGTTAACCAATCCATAAAGGAGGCATGCACAGCGTAATAAGTCAAATACAATGCGTCTGTTGTAAAATTTAAAATCTGTCATTTAAATAAATTTTAATATAAATATTAATTCAATTTAAAAAAAATAACAATTCTATTAAATAATAATTATGTATTTTTAATTAATTTTCTAAACTTAAACTTGCATATAAACCATTTACTTAACTTCTTATGCAAAATTATAAATAGATTAAAACTAATATGATAAACACTCCACTTTATACTTGACTAATTTTCCTAACGATTTAATTCCAAATTAATTTTTTATTTCCTTAAAAATACCATTTTCAAAAAATTATATTAAAATGTTCAAAATCAATATCATTTTAAATTTTTTAATGAATTCAACTTCCTGTTTATGAAATCTTTGATATCATTAAATAATAAACAAGCATTTTAAAATTCACACCCGTACAAAAGTCATATATTTAAAACCCACAAATTTCTTTGGCATATGAACCTACTTGGCATATTTTACTAATGCTTTAAATCAAATTTAAAATTATTTTAAATAAATTGTTTTTATTAAAAATCATTTGGTTTTAGTAAGATAATAATACTTTGGAATCAATCAACAATCAAATATAAAAACAATTTATGAGATTGTAATGGCCATTCAAAGATATTGTGATCATGCCCCTTTGCTTGATACATTTTTTAGAATCATTTTATAGTTTCAAAAAGTCAATTACAAAACTTTAGTATAATTACAAATTGAATAGAGAAGTATTGTTTTGACTATGAAGAGCAACACCATCATTAATCTCATTACTTTAATAAAATCGATTAAAAATTGAATAATGGAACACTACTTTGACCATGTAAACCCCAATATATCCTTAGCAAGGGGGTGGCATAATTGGTCTAGTAACTCTAATAAAATCCTAAAATTTCATAAAAACATCATTTCATGATATAAGACTAACTCATATAATTTTTAGGGATAGAGATAATTGAATTATATTTACATAAGACAAAAGAATCATTGGTTGTCAACAACATCTCTTAGATAGGAAATCAGTACTAATAATTGATAAAGACATCCCTCACCTTTGTGGAATGCTCGTGGAAGTACTAATAATTATGGAATGACCACACAAGTTAGAACCTTTTATGTTTTAATTTTACCCATAGCCATTATGATATTCACTAGAGTGTTTTATATTTTATTCTTAGCCACTATGATATTGACTAAATCATTTCATCATATATTGAATTCGATTTTTCAACATCACAAGCCTCTTAGAACTTGGTTTATTAATACCATAAATCATACCTTAGAAATTGATCTATCAACAACATAAACCTTTGCCATAAACCCCTAGACACCTTTATTAATACCAGAAATCATACCTTAGAATTTGATTTATCAACACCATAAACCTTTGCCATAAACCCTTAGACACCTTTTGGCATTAATGGGATCCCTTTCTATCCATGTGACACATCCTGAATTTAGAAACCTTCTCGAAATTGAAAAAGAATGCAGTCTCCACACGAAACTATAACATTGATCACTTTGAAATTGGTGACACTTAACCCCACGTAGAAGCATGATGATGCCATGATATTATACAACTTAAAAGATGCTTTAGACTTTAATATTTGAAAATGCCATGGAAAGAATGAAGAATGAATATATACATACATAACGACGGCTATATTCTCTTAGTCATATCCAGCTTAGCTTCTGCTTCATAGAACCTTGTTTGGGGGTGTACATTATAGGTCATTATCATAATGTTGATATTTAATTTTTTTCATATATTTCAAGGTTAATGATTTTCATAATGTATTTTTTCATATATTTCTATTTCAAGATCAATGATTTTCATAATCTATTGTCGATATAGTATAATATTAAGTGATAGCCCTCATATATTTAAGGTCTTTGACTTTTATTAATCTAGGAGGGGTATATTTTAATTTTAATGATTTTCATTATTTTCATTTTAATTTTATAATTTTGTCCATGTAATTTTTTGGAATTTGAGCTGGCGGTGAAGCAGTGTTGCAATGAATGGTGAGGTGATGTTGAAACTGCAACTAGAAGGGATTTATTATTTGGAAGCCCTGAAGAGCTTAGGGATTCTTCCAATTTCAATTCACATCATAAATTTACTTAGTTTCAGAGATTGTCGATTACAGACCTTCGCTACATGAATTTAAAGGCATGAGGGGGTCACCCCTCCGGTCACCCGTCCTTCCGAAATGTTGTTGTTGGTAGACTTCTTCAAGGCGAAGGAAAAGTAGGATCAGAAGGAGGATATGCAGGCTATTCCCAAATGATGATTTTGGGATATAAGTGGAAAATGGGGCAAAAGGGTCATTATATCCCTAAGGTCTCTCAAAACACTAGATTTTTCATCCCCACTAGATGCCTATAATACCACAAGAAACACATGCGAGACCATGCTTTTATTTGTAAGTTCATAGGTATCTAACCGACTGAGAAGGAGCTAGAGATACAACAGAAATGGCAACCAAAGGGACAGGTAGACTTGAGACTAGGCCTAAAGGGTTTTTTCACAGTTATATTTTCCAACCTTGAAGACAAAGCTTGGATCTTTGAAGGAGGAACATACTTTTTTACCAATGTGGGCCATTATATTAGGCTTTGGGAAGCTTGTTTCAACTCAAATAAAGATGAATTCACAAAAGCACCAATATGGGTACTCTTTACCAGTAGATTTTTGGATTCCATAAATTCTAGAAGGGATGGGATAGACACTAGGTTGTTTTTTCAAGGTTTCAGAGGTCACAAAATGAGGAAAAAATATTTCTTATGCTAGGTTATGTGTGTATATGAACATATTACAATCATTACTCGATTCCATTGAGTTGGACTAACAGGGAGAGATTTGGAAACAATATTTGAATTATGAGAACGTTTCGTTCAAAAGCAGGCTATGCCATGAGCACAACCACTTAATAAGATATTTCCCTTTGAAAAAAAAGGAACAAGGGTTTGGCGTTTAGAGGTCAAATGATGATTTTACTAAAGTCACTTCACGGACACATAATCATAGAAACTGCACTTCCTCTAGCACAAACTTGGGGTTAAAGGAGAAGAATCCATTCTCGGCGCTAGATGATATGGAGGAGGGCCCCCAAAATTTAGAAGCCACTCATATGGATATCACACCACTATAGAAGACCCTCAACAAGGGTGTTTTGAAGCGTAAGATGGAAGAGGAGGAAGAGACACGCGATGGTTTCGATTTTTATGCTTTACCGGGATTTGAGGAAGTAGCTCCTCTACTACAGCTATCGTCATTTGACCTATCATAATAGGAGAGGGTATTAGTCACAATGGTGAATTATTGGGCACAACAAGACCCAGAGGACTTATCCAAGGACGAGAGAGAGATCTACGCGAATGCTTAACTTAGGTGGAAAACAAAGAGGATAAATTCTATCGCGGATCCAATAACTCAATATTTTCAAGCATTTAAGGATAATGGGAAATCAATTCTACTAAATGATCTCGCTAAAGAATTGAAGAAGAAATCAACCAAACCAAAGAAGGAAGCGAGACAAAATATGAGAGGAAACCAGGGTAATACGGATCAAGAAGCAGTAGTGACAGAGAAGTCACCACATTTTTTCAACTCTTAATCATGAGAGTACTTTCATGGAATGTAAGAGGGATCAATAGAAAAGGAAAACATTGATATCTTAGGGAGAAAATTAAAAATGAAAACCCAATGATTATCATAATATAGGAAACTAATTTGCAAGGTGAGAAGATGAGTCAAATAGTAGGCATTGTTTGGAAAGGTTATGAATTTATCTCTTTAAATGCTCAAGGTAATGTGGAAGGATTAGCCGTCTGGTGGAACCCTAATAACGTCGTATTCCACAAATGGATGGCTTCTGCTCTGATTCTCGGGAGAAGTTTTAGGTATGTAGAAATTTAAGATTTTGTGTCTCTTTTTGCAGTATATGGTCCCTAGGGACGAGGGATAAGAAACTCTTTTTGAACACTTAAAGAAGATGAACAAATTGATAGGTAATTCCTTATGGATAGTGGGAGGATATTTCAATATTATCCGCTCATTAAAGGAAAAATAGGTGGCATTCGTAGGTTATATCAAGCATCTCTTGACTTTGATGGAATTCTAGACAACGTGCAACTTATAAATATTCCAACCAATAATGGGGTGTTTACCAGTAACAACTTTTGCAGAGGTAACAACTAGATAAGCTGTAACTTGGATCATTTTTTGTTATCGGAGGAAATTTTACAAAAATATCTCTTATTGAAGCTTCAATTTTACCTTGTGTGGGATCATATCAATGGCCTATTCGATTAGACGTTAGATGGTTTTGAAGATTTTATAGCCAGTTGGTGGAAGGAGTTGAACATTAGGGGTACCGGTAAAATGCACACAATCCAGCTTAAACTATAAGCGCTGAAGAAAAAAATCAAAATTTGGTATAGAATTGTCTTTGGGAATATTTTTGAAGAGGGTGTTGGAAAATCAAATGACAAAAATCCAACAAAGAATTATTCTAAAATGTATAAATTTAGAGTTGGTAGTACAAGAGGTCGAGACCCTTTAGAAATTGGAGCAGCGAAGGCACCAAGAAGAGTCTCTTTGGAAGCAAAAGTCCAAGATTCAATGGCTCAAGGAGAGAGAACGTAACTCAAAATTATTTCATAATGCAATGATTCAGCTTCGCCCGAACATTAGAATTTTTTCCATAATCAAAGGATGGAATCAGAAAGTTACAACATTAGGATATAGAATATGAACTGGGGCATTATTACAAGGATCTCCTGTCGGAGGATAACTCAGAAAGACATGGAGCTATCAATACAGTGATCCAAAAAATTCCAAGAGTGATCAGTAGGAAGAAAAACAATGCATTAATGAGACCCATAACTATGTCTGAGGTTGAACTGGTGGTTATGAACATGCCTAAGAACCTAGTTCAGATGGTTTCATGATAGACTTCTTCTAGACAAGTTGGGGTTTTCAGGAAAATAAATTCAAGAGGTAGCTGAAAAATCAAGACGATCGATATTTTTGCACCCAACACTCAATGCTACGTTCCTAGCATTAGTCCCCAAAGTAGGCCGCTCTGATAGCCTGGATGGGTTTAGACCAATTTCTTTATGCAATTTGTTTTATAAAATCATTACTACAATAATAGTTAACAGATTAAAAACGCTTCTTCCCTTATTAGTATCACCGAATCAAACAATTTTCGTACAAGGACACCAATTGCTAATAGCGTAATTGTAGTGCAAGAAATCATTCACTCTTTAAGGGTGTCAAAATTCCTAGGTATGCTTATAAAATTAGATTTATCAAAGGCCTATGATATAATCAATTGGGAATTTTTATTTAAGGTTCTTTGTGCTTATGGTTTCTCCGAAAAATGGATTGAATGCGTAGAGTCCCTTGTCTCATATGTTTTGTTCTAAATTTTGATCAATTACTCACCTTCAAATAAATTTTACATGTCTAGAGGGCTAAGGCAGGGTGATCCTTTAACACCTTTCTTATTTATCTTAGTTATGGAAGGACTAGGCTGAATGTTTCAAAAATCTAGAGAATCAGGATATATCTATCATCTCTACTTGTATGGAGAAGATATTCCTCTCACCCACCAACAGTTTTTGGATGACATTATATTATTTAGTTTACCAACCAAAAGAGACGTGAAAATAATGGGTAGGATTTTACAACTCTTTATGGAAGCCTCAGCTACTGTAGTTAACATTGATAAATTGAAATTTTTTTTCTTTAATTTCCCGGATTTTCTCCAGATTGGTATAAGTTGAACTCTTGGTTTCACCAGAGATCACCTTCCTTATAATTATTTAGGGATCCATTTGGTATTATTTTATAATAGGGATTACACATGGGAATAACTAATAGAAATATCTCGTCGAAAGGTCAAAAACTAGACTTATAGGACTCTCAACTTTCCAAGTCGTCTCATATTAACGAAAGAATGCTTACAAGCATTACCAAATCATCAATTATCGGTAATGCATGTCCCTATTAGTGTGTGTCAATAATTAAGGTCACTATGGAGTAATGTTTTTTATGGAGGAGTTATCTCATGTGCCCCGAAATATTATTGAGGAAGAAATTGAAAAAACAAAACCTTGGGCATACTTTGATGGGGTGTCGAGTGGGGGAGGTGATTTAGGAGGGGGTACAATCATGTATATTAATGAAAACCATTTTTTCAAGTTACATAATGGATTGGGAAGAGGACCAAATAACTAAGCAAAACTCAGTCTTAATATTCTTCTTCTTTTTGTTGAAAATGAATGCCACTCTCTATAGATATTTCAGGATCTGATGATTATTATTAACTAGTTTAATGAGATTTAGCGATGTCACATGCATACATTTATTCCCATTCTTGAAGATGTTTTGCATCTAAAACATTTGTTTGACCATATTTCTTGTTGAAATATTTATAGGGAGAGGAAGCAGACAGCATATGCACTCTCTAAGGTTGGATATTCATGGGTTTTGGGATTATGGAAGATATATGAGCAGATAGAGGAGACTACTTCAGAATATTATCACAGATCATTCATTCAAGGCCTTTAGTTGGATTTTCCACAGGACAAATATGAAGGATGGTGGAACTTTTCCTGGTTTTGAGCGTCTTTCTTTTATCGAGTTTTATATATGTAGTTAGCTTGATCATAGAACATCAAAGTCATTTTTTGCTTTGTTGATTTATGTCTTTGGACTTATGGTTGTTTAGGCCTTTTTTTAGTGCAATTGTGCACAAACAATATCTAATTTTTGTTCACTAATAAAATCCATATTTTTTTCTTCGGAAAAATATTATCAATTTTATGTTTTTTATTTTATTTTATTTTATTTTTATTTAATTTGACCAAATCAAAATGTTTTATTGATAATTATATTTATTAGTTATTAGTTATATTTTATGATTTTATTTTATTTTATTTTTATCTAAATGCAATTTGACTGATTCAAAATTTTTAATAGGACATTACAACATCTCTACCTCATTGGGTTGGAGAGCACATCTCAGCGTAATAATTTTCATTTGGATTTCAATATTATATTTATGTTTTGATGTATATATATCTTACAACATTAATGTCAATATTATTTTATTTATGTATGTGTATCTATATCACTATAACATAAGTTTCTAAACATATCAATATTAATCAAGTGTTTTTATTGCATTGAGTAATTATACATTTTCATAAATAATTAAATCAGCATACAATAAGTATAAATGCTATCGCCACAAATGCAAACACATAATAACCATAAATACAAAATTACTGAGAACCATGAGTTAATATTTCCTACCAACTTTGTCACCTTACTTGCAAACATTATAAATAATCTATAACAAAAATATTTATAAAAACCTCATCTTTGACCAAGAAAAGACATAGCAAATAACTTAAAATAGTTTTGACTAAAGTAATGGATAATAATATTAATTACTAATTTATGACTTCTTACATGATATGGGTCATTGAAAAATGACAAATATGGAAGACCTTCTCTCAAGTAAGATTTCATTCATCAATACCACTCTCACTCTCACCATTATGCTCCGTTTATTCTTGGTTTTCCTTAATTGTTACTAATCCTTCCCAAGTTATTTTTATTTTCTTTCTTGTTCACCTAGATTTTGGTGGCCACACCCAAACGATGAAATTAGTGTCACTGAATATATACCCTTATATTCCAACAACTCGCTATTGAGTTTATTTTATACAATTCACTTTAAAAACATTGTTTACCTTTGATTTTCCAATGGGAAGGCCACCATGATTCAACATTTACCTTGTGAGACTAAAAATAACATTTCCCTTTTCCCTACCCAACCATATTACATAATGTAGATATAGTGATTATACAATGATCATTTGTCTCTCTACAAAATCATCCCTTAGAGAGAATGCATCTCTAGACTTGTTACATATAGGTCCAAGTAGAAATCCCCGATAATGTGAAAAGTTTCCCTCAAGTATGCTTCTAGGACATCATGCATGGATTGTATACGGATTTTGATGCCTATTTACTACATAGTGGATGGATATTTTTTCTTGATTAGTTAATGTTTACAAAGGTCTTCTCCGAGGCCTTAATATTTTCCCAATAAGTAATATTTAAATGCCAATATTGTTCCCCTCCCTTTTCAATCAATTTCTTTCATAATAAAAATGCATGCTTCTATTCTGTTTTTTATCTCTTTCATGTTGGTATATTGTAGATGTCAATTCAATAAATGAGGCTTCCCTTTAGATAAGTCCATATGAAAATTAAGAAAATATGCCACACAATAATAACACGTGACCACTTTTCATCTCCAACTCAAGATTTATATTGCATAAAGGATGCACCATCAACATGTTAGAATTTTAAGTATACATGGAATCATTTGATAGAAATTATCTTGTAGTTACCATCCAATAGGTTTTAATACATATAGCTCTTGATGTTAGAGACTTAGATGTAATATAAAAGAAATTTTCTCCTCATAACTCATATAGGTGTCCATCATCTCAGTATTAAAAATTAACAATCTACCTTATTTAATCTAATAATATCCCATAAGTTCAAATTTTGTATTCATGTGTGTGTCCATCTAAAAGGAATCCAATTTCAAATATATCAATAAACATATTTGTTGTTAAAAGGAATGCAAATGCAAATATATACCAAATTTTTTATCACATGCACATAATTGTCCACTTACAATAATAAAAGTGGTGCTAATTTTCTTTTTTCACCTACAGTACGATAACTTATCTTAGGAATTTCAATATCATTTTACTTATATACAAGAAACATTTTTCATAAGATTTAATTTGTAATGCAACATCATGAAATTAGTGGTTTGATGCTCCCCTCTTTTATAAGAAATCCCCTTATCAGTCCACCATTAGTTATTTAAGCTCCTTGATGCATCTAGCTGATGAAAACATAGTGAATTTTCAACCCACCTCCAAGAAGGAAAGGAAAAGTGGTTGAAAGCCCCAACCTTGTGTCAATTTGTAAGAATCTCAACGAACGAAGTTAAGAGATTCTTCATAATACTAATAACATTTTCCTTATTAACCATCCTCGATATAGAAATATTTGTCTCATCCATCTTGTCATACAAAATTATGAATTATTGGGACACTTTTCTTAATCCAGTCTGTGGGTATAGTACACACTACAATAACTTGTAATATATCTATTATTGGATTTTTGAATTTTTCCCTTAAACATTTTCCTTCAATTGGACCAATGATGGCCCTAATTTTGTTGTTAATTGAGCATAGTCATTACATGTTGTGAATAAGATGTTCTTTGTGATCACAACATCAAGAAATTAATTTCTCACTATTATGTTGAAATGGGATTGTGATATTAGAGAGAGACCCATTACAACCATGTAGTAGTTAACCATTTTCAACTTTGAATATAGGGTGATATTTTAAGGGGAAAATCTATGACTCTGCCCTTATTACACATTGATTTATTAAAAGTGTTAGATGTGGAGACTTGTCCAAATGTTGGTTCGCATTATTATTACCACTAACTACTATTGCAATAGTATTTGACCTTGTTTTTTTTAATACAACATTACCCGTCACTACCCTTAAATCTCCATTTTTAAGGCTATCATTATAACAATATAAATTTCTTATTTTTATTCTTTAAGTATGGTACCATATTTTTGCTAAACACAAAATCTATCAAACTTGATTTTTTATACTTTAGCCACTAATATATTAATTAGTATATAAAAAATTACATTCTTTCTAAGGTATATGTTAAATCTCTCAAAATTATTCTTGTGTTTTTGTTCAATATTTAGAAATTTGATCATAATATAGTATATGTATCTAGCCTATGTCATATAAATAAACTAGTAGGAAGATAATAAAAGTAATTTTTACTTTCTCCCATGGGGCATTGAATAGATGTTGACATGGTGTTATATTAAGACACTTTGTGGAGAAAAGATCATCAGTTCAAAAACTAGTTGATAAAAATATAGGCATGTGTTGACGGGTTGGAATGTACCACCAACAATTAGGGGGTCTCCCCACTGTTCCCAATTAGAACTCATTCCGTTTAGGATAGGATCCTCATCCATTATGTAGGCCATCATGTTTTTTCGCTTTTGGATGTCAAATGAGGAGATGTTATAGAAAGAACGAGAAAGAAATTCTTGGAAAATAGGAATGAGGTCAACCCATAATTGGTAACCTATGGAACAAGATACAAGGATATAATAGCAAAACAATAAGAAGAAGCATGCTACAAGAAGGATCAATATGCTAAAACCATCTCAGGCATACATGAATAGGAACATGTCAGAGGTTAATTGAAAATCATTTCACAATAAGTTATCGGCATGGCATTGAATAAGAAAGTAAAGATCCAACGCACACATGAAATCCATAAGCTAAGAATGATCTCATTAACATGTGCTCACATTGAAAGCACACATACAAACATGATGGAAATAGAGGAAATCCAATACATCCATCATAAATATGTATAGGAATCCATGCCGAAAATAAATAACTTCTCATTATCCATGTTGTATATCCAAGTACATATTCAATAATACTATTAAGGTCCAATAGTGGAACATGGGTTTTTCATACCATCATCAAAATCAGAACCGTAGCCTCACACAACTCACCCTACTAGCTTCCAAGAGATGAATATATCTAGCTCCTTAAGCACAAAACAACTACCTAAATCTATCCTATCTCAAGTACTAAAGACCCAATCCAAATGATGCATGGGGGTATATTTATAGAGGTAAGGAGACTGGCCTTTCACCTTCTACCTTCATGACCCTTGACCCTCCTCATGCATCTCCCATGTCTAGTGACTATTACATGCTCGATTGATATCTATATAGTTGTTGAAATTATGATGAGAAACTTTTACATATTGATAGAAGAGAAGTTGTGGGGAGAATAAAGAAGGTTGTTGGAAACCCTAGACAATGTTGTTGCAAATTCATGGTGAGATATTGAGCAAGGTTGTGATCTAATTGTTGTATTGAATGTTTAATCACTTGTTACTACACTTCATGTTGTGCCTTCAGTATTGTTAAATGTTTCTGGAGGTGGTTTTCTTGCTTTCCAAAAACCTAGTTTCACAACCTTCGTGTGGGCTTGAATATCAACCACTAGTAGAAAATGATGAAATTAGTGACTAGGTGACTAAAAACGTTAGTCACCGCAATTATTTCAAGTGAATTACTACTAAATTTGAGAAATTTTAAGTGACCTAACTAAAAATGACTAATTTGTTCTAAGGATAAAATATACAACTAGATAATAAGTGACTAAGCTAAAGGTGACTAACTTAAATGACTAATTTAGTCTAGGAATAAAATATATGACTAGATAATAAGTGACAAAATTAATAATGATTAACGTAAATGACTATTATATTCCAAGAATAAAAATATGGCCAAATAAAAAGTACAAAAAGTCACACATGGAAAATTTTAGGGGCTAATATTCGCAGGTGGGCTAATTTTCCATGGTTTTTCCAAAAAAAAAAGATTCACCAATTTCCATTTTTTTATAAAAGTGATTCGCCTAAATTTTACAATATAAAATTATTTTACCTTAAAAATCGCCAACATTATAAAGACAATATATATAATATCATTATAAATTTGAAGAATTTTACATATACATCAATAAACATTTTATATTTTTCATATTAGGGACTAGTGAGATTCGCCAATTTTTTAAACCTCAAAATAATTTTCCATCCTTAAAATTTTCCCTAAACAAGTATATGAATGAGTCATTTCTATTAGTAATTTTTAATTGTGTCACTCCAGAATTGGAAAATTACAATTTTGATACCAAAGTGTATGTGTTACATTTCATTATAGGGGTCTTTGAATCCATATGAAGTGTTAAAATTTAGAGACAAAGGGGTCTTTGAATCCATCTACCGTGTTAAAATTTTGAATACCCTTTGTCTCTAAATTTTAACACTACAAATAGATTCAGAGAACCCCTTCTTTGAATCCATCTGCAGTGTTAAATTTAGAGACAAAGGGGTCTCCGAGTCCATTTGTAATGTTAAAATTTAGAGATCCTCATATGAAATGTTAAAATTTAGGTAGATGGATTCAATGACCCCCTTAAAGGGGTCCATGAATCCATCTATAATGCTAAAATTATAACACTTTTATAAAATCACTACTAAACCAACATAGAAGTTGCTATTAAAATGATTAACCACAACACATATTAACATAGTCAATATCCTTGTCATAAATAGAGAAATAATATATATGTGTGTGAGTGTGTGTGGTTCTTCTCAACAACTATCATGAACACCACATTTTCACTCTAATTTAGTTTTTAACAATTCGATATATAAATATACATAGAATGAGAAAAGGTGTGTATCAATGTGGAATAAACACTTGAACATAGTAAACCAATCATTTTTTACTATTAACATATGGTGTTGATGAAGCTATAACAAAGCCCTCTTTGTTTCCTTCCCTCCATATTTTTTTAGCGATCACAGGTTTGTTTTATTTTCATTTTAAATTTCCCTCTACACATTTACTAATTTGTTGGGAGCTTCAACATACCAATGTATCGATGTATGTTTGGACTGTCACTTTCAATGTATGTTTCGATTGTCATTGCTGCATTCGATAATAAGTATCCATCCGGACTCTGTCCTACCTGACCCTAAGGTAAAGCTTATCATCTAAAATGTTGACTTCATTTATTACATTTCGATTCTAGTGCCATTATTTTGAATGTAGTGGAAATATACATTTAGGGTCACTTCATGTTGTTCTAATAAATTATGTCTGAGGTTTATCTAAGGATTTTATGTAATGTTGAGGTTAATTTTGAATATTGTTTGAATGAAATTTTCCATATGTTTAAATGCCCAACTGTTATTATATCAAGGATTCGCTTTCAATTTCATAGAATAACTTAAGTCGTATGATGGATTCAATCTATGGTTGCTAATGGCTTTCAACAGGGTTACTATATGATTGGATTTATGAAATCATTTTGTAATCATGGGCATGTTTTTTCATTTTAGTAGAGGAAGGTTTGAAGTGGAGTTGTATGGAAAACTAGAGGCGTTGAAGATGGGAATGGGCCCAGTTATGGCATGGACAGAAGCTCAAGTCACTCAATATCCTCAGTCTCAAATTGTTGTAAGGGAGTGAGGGGATGTTTTAGGTGAAAATGAGCACTCGAAGAGGCCATTACCTTAGAATTCCAATGGAGAAGTGGTTCATCGTTCCATGAGCCATCATTTAATGAGCAATAAATATAGTACTAGCCTTGCTTCTACTTCTTCTCCTCTTCCTGCCTCCTCCCCTTCATCCTAATTTCTTAAAAGGTTTCAAGGGAAGAATCCATTGTTGTATGCCAAATAATTCAATCAAGAAATAAGTTTTCTGATGCACTTGGTCTCTATGAAAATTTTCTAGAAAACAATCCTACCAATGTCGAGGTTGGAATCAGAAAAATAATTTGTCTCCAAATACAATGTCTCATTCTAAAGGCATTTGAATTCTTTGCAGAATTTCTTGCACTAAATCTCCATATTTCTTATGCTCTCATGAATTATGGAGTTTTATACTTGGATGAAGGGAACTTACTAGTTGCAACAAAGGTTTTTTTCTCACATCTGACACTGTTTGGAATTCTTTCTTTTTCTTTTATGTATTATTTTTTGTGTTACTTGTTTTTTCGAGCTTATGTATAGTAATAGGTGTTTTAAAATGGATTTTGAAACTGAATGCATCTGAGCATGTATCTTAAAGAGATTTATTCCTTATTTTTTAGGTGAAAAATGTCAATGCACACCCAGGTGCTAGTTTAGAAGTTAGCTTTAACTTATGGAGGAGAACAACAAATCTGAAAATTGATCCAGAATTTTATATTATTACAACCAAATTATCAAAATTTCAAATCTTATAAGACTAGTAATTTTCTACTTTGGCGTACAGGAAAATGGAGTTTCAATGCTAAATAATGTGACTAAAATAATTAAGTAAATTATATCGATGACGCATATCTGAGTATAACCCTTGATTTTGTTCTAAAATTCATAGAAATAACCAAACTATGGTGGAAGTTTCACAATAGGATATTCCTAAAGAGAATGTTATTTGGGAAGCACAAAACTTCGGAATTCCTGTAACTACAATGGAAAATATTCACACACAATTATCCAGTCCATTAAAATAAAAAAAATTACCTTTGGCTTTAAATATTATTGTATAAATTCCTGACATTGTTTTATGCAAATCTTATTTAACTTGAACATAAAATAACTCAAATAACTATCAACTTATGAATTTAAATTTTATAACAACTAGGAGTTTCACTCTTAATGTAGAAATTCAAATAAAGTGAATCATTCAAGAAACAACGTCACAAAATCTTAATCGTATGATCACTGGTACATAAAATCAAAATACACACACCATCTATAAATACGGAAATAAATGAAACCATACAATACATAACTCAAACCATGCAAGGGGAAAATAATACTCCCAGTTGCACATCTTGATAGGGCCCTTGTTCTGAAGGTTAATGTGTTGAATCCATCACATATAAATGCTACTCATGGAACCATAATGGAATAAAGTATCTAGGCTTTGAATGCATCATCTAGAAATTATAGAGTACATTTTAATAGTTTATATCTCTCTTATCTCTAACTTGAACCCTAAACATGTTAAAACAAGAACTAATTATGAGATAAGGTTGTTGGGTTCTTTGAAATTACAACAAAATCCCAAAATACCCTGACAAATTCCTAAAATTAACTCCTAGGTATAACCTAATAACTTCCTGAATGGAATTCCCAGGTATAAACTAGCAACTTCCTACAACCAAATTCTGAAGAATAACCTAACGAATTCTTGGAAATGCAAAATACAAACTACTGGAATTAACATTATACTTTTAGCTAGTGAGTTGATATTGTGGGGTCTATGTTTCCCTATAATCTGAGTGCCATGTGTCAACCTGGTTGCTTTTTTTTTAATTCCACCCTAGAATTGGTGTGTTGTAGAATTAAAAAGAATTCAGTAGCTACCCTAAGGAAGTGGTTTTGGAGATTCTGCAACCATATTTAATCATTCTCTGCAAGGAATTTTGTGGTAGGTGTTAATTCTATACAAAATTTTGATGAACAATGGTAACCTTCAACATATCATAATTGGTGAGAACAAAGACATTTCATTCAAAAAATTCATAGATAATGTCAAACAAATTAATTTGCAATGAATTACTTATTTAAAGAAAAATTTCTATAATAAAGTGGTTAAGCAATATTGAAAATTGGATGTGTTAGGATTTTTATACTCATGAAAATTTCAATGGAAGATGAGAAAACCAAGACATTTATGAGGTTCACCATCACCACCAAGAGGAAGGAATTGTCAACTCTTTTGCAATAAATTCCTCCATGTCATTCTTATCTAATTTCCCTGAAATCATAAATTTCAAATGGGTTTGTGCTTCTTTTTTTTTTAATGATAGCCCATGATTGATTAAATTTAATCCAAATGTTCAATTTCACTTTCTGCATTTAGTGGAATAATTCTCTTCCAGTTCAAAATTGGATAGCATAGAAAGGGAAATATGTAATATTCCCAAATGGGGAATGTAGCAATACAATGCACCAAAAACACATTTTTAAGGAAGGTGTGCTATAAAAGTTAAATATAGCCCATGGATACATTATATTAGACATTATAACAACCAAATCTACAAGGAGATCAGGAACAAATCAATATTTCTTATTTAAACAGGCCTCCCAAGCCCAAAACAACCCAAAAACACTGCAACCCCATGACTACTGCAACACAGAAATACTGAAGCAAGTGATAGAATTGTTTACTGAGGTTTTATACTCAAAAATAGAGAGACAAAATATATATTCTGATATGTTAATCAATAGAGCTTAAAAACTGAGATCTAGTCTCTTTTACACAAATCCAAGATTACCCGAAAAGGGTTTCTTGATAGACATGAGTTACAAGAAGTATATGTTGCAGATATATGGCTAAATCATGTAGTATGGCTAAAGAACTACATAAATATGGCTGATAATACCAATAAATGGTTGTAGCTCCTCCTACTAGCTTTCCGGGAAAAAGGTTGATCCTCCCCCTAGGAAACTAGCTCATAAAACCCTCCCATTGCAACACCATTAAAAATAATGTAGTTTCTCTAAGGGACTGCACTGTGGCTGTAGGTGACTACTTTTCCCAATGTCGTATTGTGGAAATGATTCCCAAAATTCTCCTCTTAGATTTCTTCAACAAGTCCTCCAAGGAAGAGTGGGGAATTCCCGCATGAGAAAACCCTTGTACTAAATAGTACAACAAACTTAGCTAAACAGCTAAAGCATGAAATAACTATAAACATACTCAATCATGAAATCATATTTTCAATCATACCCCATATGACTTCCATTCCCTCCATTATATACTGGATGAGCTTCCTCACCATGGGTCCCACCCATTTATGAGGTTACTTCTATTCAAAGGCTCCTCCTTCAAAATTACGATGTTTCCACTAGCTCCACTCTCTCATTTACAACATTGTTTGATCTGGTCAAACTTGACTTAATCTTCATGCATTATGTCCTTTCACACTCAAGGTGTCTTTATTCTAACTATCTAAATTGATCCATATTCATACTAGACTATCTTTATTAATGATCCACTCCTCCCATATTAGTGTTGTTGACTTGGTCAAACTTGACCTTGTCCACATGCATTAGCCCTTGTTCACACATGAGGGTGCTTTATCCAATTATGAACATGACCCCTTTTCACATTTAGGAGGGGTTTTATGCCTAATAAAGTGATTTATGGGCCTCCTTACCCTTTTATTCATCTAACTAGATGTTAAGAGAAAAATTAATATTCCCATTAGTTGCATGCTAATTTTGGAATATTACAGTCTTCCCCTCGCAAATGTTGCTTGTTCTCAAGAAACTGCAAGGGTACTACAAAATCTCCCCTCCTCCTCTTGTGACCTCCACATCCAATAGCCTCCACCATTGCTTTAGATATTCTACAACAATTTTGTCTCCCAACGGTTCCCCCCAAATGTGCAAGTTGGCCTTTTGTGGATAAACCAAGTGGCTCTCATCGTGAAAGAAGGGAAGGTCTATATGGAAACCTTCTTGATGTTCAATGGCCTCCTTAAGGTAGAAGTGATGACAAACATAGGGGACTACATTCCCCATGAGAGACTCCATTCTCCATGCTAACATCCAAACAAAGTGAGCCATCCTCGGTAGCTCATAGAAACAATCACAAATCCCTTGATTATGCAATGTGTAGGGGCTGCATGGCTGAAAGTGAGAGATAAGGTTGTTCAAATTACGTTTTCTCTCTCTCCATTTATGATAAATTTGGAGCTATTGATCTTGGGCTGCAATAATATAGTTCGCATGAAGCCAAAAGATATTTGGAATCTCATGATCCCATTCATTGGTTCTAGGAAGCCTTCTTGCCCCATCCTTCATGCATATAGTGAATAGAGTGTTATCACCATATTGGCTCCAAAATAAATATGGACTAAGTGTCATATGACATCTTCGATGGTGACAATAGTCCCTTAATTGAGACCAGCATTTTTCTTCTTCTTGTTGTCTCAAAACATAATATGATAAGTGGCCATCCAACCACTTACTTTCTGCCATAAGCTTCTCAAAAGCTTGAAAATAGTGGAGGACATTAGGTGTTGGCTGAATATGATCCAAGCAAAACATATCTTGCTCAAATTCCTCCATAAATTGGTCATCCCCATCACTGAATGTAGTCCAAAAAGGACCATGAAATCCACAAAGAAGTTTTCTCTCTTGTGAAGCAAAGTGCTGCAATTGCTTGGTAAAAGAGTGCATATACATTGTTAGTTGATAAAGCATCAAAACACAATTTTTACCATATATTTTAGACAATTTGGTGAAGATGTCCATAGATGAGTCTTCCCATCTCTCCATCAAAGGGGGAAATGATCGAAACAACCTTGTAAGGTGGTTGCTCTCCTCCTCATACATTAAACAAGCTACATATCTCCTAATATGTTGGTGCACATCTTCTTTGATATCCTCCCAATAGAATCCCTCCATGATGGTGAGATAAGACTCGATGAAGTCTACATATCCTGAAGAAAGTGCTTCATATGTTACATGTAGAATCCCCTCCTTGAGCTTGGAGTCTTTAGTCAAGTAGATCTAATCATGAAAATAGATGACTCCATAAACCACTTTATACCTCCTATCCATCACTTGCTCATCAAGAACCTTACATACGAAGAGGTTCTTGCAATATTCTACCAAGATTTGGGACTCCCAATATGGATCTAGGCTTCCCAACAATGACAATGTCGTAGAAATCTGAATTGAAGCTCCTGCCATATCATGGTTCTCCTCTTTGACATGCTTGATGCCAAATTCACATGTTGGAGTGTTGTTACTCCATTTGTGTTGCCTCCCTTGCAACTGATCTTGCTCCAGACAAGATTGAAGTACTTGGAAGTCAACCTCCTTTTGGAAGGTATTTCTCCTCAAAAAATTCCATAGTTTTTCCCTTTCATGCAAGAGTGTTAATAACCTCTTGTCATTTTCATAAATCCTCCTAATGTGTGGAAGTATCATTTGCTGCTCCAAGACTATGGAGTGGCCATTTAACACCATGCTCATGTCATTATATATTTCTAAATCATTTTCCAGCGCAAATAGCTAAATGGGATATGGCAATGTCCAACTTAGAAAATTAATCATCTCTCCATGGAACCCATCAAAGGTTCTCAACGTTGTGGTAACTCCTCCCAAGGCTCCTTCCTTAGCCAAATATGTCGATGTTGCACTAAGTTTAGAGAACACTTTATTCATCTTCCAATCAGGGGTCCTCCCTGGTGGAATGCCTCCATGTAGTGAAACATCAAGGCCCAGAGCAAGATGTATATGTGTGTGGACTGATTTGTCTTTTTCCTCACTGCACAAATATTCTTGCCTTCTTTGTGCATCAACCTTTTGAAATAGAGAGGGGTTTTTTTCTGCTTGTCATATAATGATTTCCCTCCTCTTTACCTCCTTTTATCTTCAAGATCTCGCAATCCATCAATGATGGCCTATGCTGCACATGGATTGTACCCTAATCTCCACGTGTAAGATTCTTTGGAACTCCTTGCAAGAGTGCAAGAGTTCCTTTCTTTGGAACAAATGCTCCATATTCCTCTTCATGAGGTACTAGATATGCTCTTGATATGGCAGCACTGTTACCTCCAACCTTCTTTTTCTCCTCATCAATATTTTAGAATACCTCATCAACAATGAGGTACCCTAGATCTTGGTATTCCCTTGAAGGAGGAATCTCTTCATGCAATGGGGATCTTGCCCTTGGCAAGGTATCATACATGTTTTCATTCCCCTCAATATTTTTCTGAAATGGAGTTGGGTTTATAGATCCTTCCAACCCATGCAAAGGTTTTGTTTGTTTTGGTTTGACTAGCTCCACCAAAGGTGTTTCAGACTGTTTTTCACCAAACATTTCTACTACCCTTCTAGTGAACCTTGCATAAGTAGATGTATTTGCGTTTTTTAATGAAAAGGACTCAAATAACCACCAATCATAAGCCTTACCTTCAAAATGCAGCACTACTAATTTAATGGCTTCGTCTTCTGAAACTTGGTGTTGCTGCACATAGGTGTCTAGCTTCTCTACCCAAACCCTAGCTAGACATTTAGGTGAACCATCAAAAGTAGATAGAAAGAATCCACCCACACCATGTTGCTTTCCCCTTGTGCTTCTTTCCTCCTTGATCTTGCAAAACCCTTGGAAGTTTAGGTGATATTTGAATCTCTTATATTTAGATTCATACTCTTGCAAAAAATCACCAAGAGTTTCCTTCTTTGGTATATCTCCTTCCTCCATCTCACTTGCTATGACCATAGGCCTAGTAGAATGTTGTAAATTTGATGATGTGGCTTAATTCTCACACCATAATATGAGGAACTAGAGCTTTCCTCATGTACAAATATTGTTGAGGGATCTCCATGTTTTTCCCTCCTCATTTCTTTAATGTCTTTGCTGATACACTGCAGAGTTTGAAGAATAAGTTTTGAGAACTCCTTCCCCCCAGAAAATAAGGGTTTGCCTTGATATATTTTTCAGATCCTCTCATTCCCATGAGAAGACTTTTTAGATGAAATAGTGGTTGAAGTACACAGGCTGAGCCAAGATTATAGCTCTGATACCACTGTAATATTCCCAAATGGGGAATGCAGCAATACAATGCACCAAAAATGCATTTTTCAGGAAGGTGTGCTATAAAATTTAAATAAAACCCATGGATCCATTATATTAGAAATTGTAACAACCAAATCTACAAGGATATCAGAAAAAAATCAGTATTTCTTAGTTAAACAGGTCTCCCAAGCCCAAAACAACCGAAAAACACTACAACCCCATGACTACTGCAACACAAAAATACTGAAGCAAGTGACAACAATGTTTACTGAGGGTTTATACTCAAAAATAGAGAGACAAAATAGATCTTCTGATATATTAATCAATAGAGCTTTAAAACTGAGATCTAGTCTCTTTTACACAAATCCAAGATGACCTGACAAGGGTTTCTTGATAGACATGAGTTACTGTAATGTTTCCAATTTTTAGCCTCAAGCTAAAAGGAACATTATAGTTTTCCTATTTTTATTATGTTGAATAAAATGGGTAAGGAGACACCTTAACCCCCTTAGATGGATAAATAAAACCCCTTGTGTGAAAGGAGGGTGAATAAGCAGCTGAATTAAGCACCTAAGGGTGTGAATATGATCGGGGTCACCTTGATTTAGTCATCTTTGACTAATTCAACAGTGCTGTCCAAGAGGAGGAATCTCCATGACAAGGCAGCACAATTTTAGAGGAGGCTCCACTTGCATGAGCTAGGTTGCAAGTGTGGATGGGACCCATGGTGAGAGGAGTTCATTTTCTTTATAAGGAGGAGATGGTAGCCCATTTTCATTATGCATTAGCTTATCATTTTTGTTGGGTCTGATAAGACTTGCATACCCGGGCTGTTTAGCAGGGTTGTAGTGTTCTTGACCACAAGGGTGTTCCCGGTTGGGAATCCCTACCTCATCCTCAAGGAGGGAGAGGGTTTGAGCTCCATTTCCCCATTCTGGCATTTGGCCAAAGCTACCTCCTGTAGCTACAACGTTTTCCTGTTGGGCAGAAAATGTTGTGTTGCTGGGTGCAACAACTGAGGAACTCATAGAGTCATTCTTTGGCTTGTTCTTCGGTGGAGAGCTTGTCTATTCATTGGAGGAGCAGCAGAGGAGACTCCTGGGCTTATTTTCAGATCTTTGGCACCTATCCAACCATTCACCATCTCTCACAGTGCAGTCTAGGGTTGGAACTGCGTTATTTTATGTAGGCAGTGTTGGAGAGTTCATTAGAGCTCATCAGGAGGAGTTTTTTCTGAGTAAAGGGATCAGCCATTTGCTTAGATTCACTATCAGAGGAGGGAATTATCATATTAGATCTACTACAGCTTCATTTCCTATTTTGATTCAGTTGTAGTGACAAGTTAATTGTCACATTGTATATTCTCCGACATTTCTAGCAATCTCTCCTAGATTGGCTATAAATCTTGTATCGGAGCCCATTCTTCTATTCTTGGGAATTTGTTTGTATCCTTCAGCCTCATTATCATTTTTCATGTATTCAGCAGATGTTACTCTCATAGAGATTGCACAGTCATTGCTTTCCGACATTTTGTGCAGTTGCAGCAACTCATGTATTTCATAGTTGATCATTGGAGATTGGTTCCAATAGCTTGAGTGGCTTGTCCTTCATGATTTTCTTGTGTATTATTTCTGATATGACAATATAATGTTGGATGCATCATATTACCTCTATGGAAATATTCAGATTGGAAAAGTTTCATGATTGTGTTCATATATTGTTGTAGCTCACTCTTTGAGCGCTTCTTTGAGATACCCAAGGGTAGGAGATCTGAATAACCCACCTAGGGTTATTTCTTTGAGCTAATATTCTGGAAATATAATGTATGAAGGGTAAAAAAAGGGATCCAAGTTCATTTTTAGCTTATTTTTGCATTGGCTAACTTATACAGTGTCCCCTTGGACCATTTTGTAGAAATTCCTGAAAAGGGAATATTACAGTGGTATCAAAGCATCAATCTTGGCTCAACCTACGCACCCAAGATAAACATGCCATTAGAAGGAGTATCTTCTCATGGAGAAGAGGAGTTGCACAAAGGAAACAAGAAAAGATGAATGACGGAAGAGGAGGTCTCCCTTCTTCTTTTCCATACCATTGAAGGAATAATTGGAAATCTTGAGGAGGTAGAAAGGGAAGTTTGGAGAGATTTTCTGAGAGGGTTTGTGAATGAAGCAAGCCCTAGTTATAACCACGTTGGGTGGGATAATTCAGCCACACATGCAGATCCATAGCGCATTACATTTCCCACATCTACCACAGGGAGAATGGAGGAAGATGAGTCACCAAGGGAGGATACCTTGAGTGATTTTCTTTGGGGGTATGAATCTCAATCATGGAGATTCGAAGTGCACTTAGACTTCCAAGAGTTTTGAAAAATCAAGGGAGCAAGATCCAGCAGCTACAAAGGGAGAAAGAAATATATATTCTTTATATCTACTTTCTATGGATCAGCAAGGTGCAAAGCCACAGCTTGGGTGGAGGAGCTTGATGCATATTTTTATGCTACACCAAGTTGTAGCCAAGGAGGCCATCACTATAGCAGCACTGCATCTCAAAGGTATGGTCCATGATTGGTGGGTTAAAATTTCTGCTTCATGTTATCATGCAAATGTAAAAACTTATGATGAATTCACTAAGGCATTGGTGAAAAGATTTGATAAAGATCATTGTGAATCATCATGTGTAAAAATTGAGAGATCAAACACCTTGCATGAGTTGGAGGAAATCATGAAACAAACTCCACTCCATATTTCTAGAGGGGAAGGAAACCGGGATGATGACTTGCTAGAGGCAAGACCCCCATTGTATGAAGGGCACTCTTCCAGTTGTAATGGTATGGAGATAATTTTTTCAAAGGAATACCGAAATCGAAGGTCTCTCATTGGAGAGGAGGCATACTCATATGGTGGTGAAGAGGGTAGAAGGACCCACAACACTATATCATTGGAGGGAGATCCATCACGACATAGAAGTGAGAAGGGATTCATTGCTTCCATTGGATCAGCCCTTGTATCTATGCAAGGGATTCCAAGAGGTACCACATGTGGGGACCTAGTCACAATTGTTGAGCAGCATGCAGTGGTATTGGAGGATTGTGACATGGAGGATGGAGGAGAAGAAAGGGATCAACATTCTGGGGGAATGAGCATTCACCCTCATCTTTTGAGGAGATTTTCTACACAAGGGAGAGGGACCACACTGCACAGTGAAGAGAAGTACCATTCACTCCTCTCATTTATACAACCCATTTCCTATCTAGATGTCTCACTACAGGGAGGCATCCCACCTGGGAGGCCACCGGACGCGGCATTGATGAGAGGCATATTGTTTTGGGGATCACCAATCTTGGATTCAAGGGAGGTGAATGTGTTAGAGGATGACTTTGGCATGAGGGATGTCAAAGTAGCAGGCAGAAGCATGAGGAGAGCACCACATTGCAGATCACCAGCACTGTCTCTGAGGAGGATAGATCCAGGTTGGAGGTCTCAAATCTTGGTATAGTAATCCAAGGATCTAGGTGCATGCATGATTTTGGATGAACCAGATGGAGATGAAAGGTACATGATTGATGAGATGGTCATCTATACCGATGGTAGGATCTTCTTTACTAGAGCTTCTAGTCTCAAGGAGAAACTATTACATGCAGCACATGAGGACTTCCTAGCTATGCATTTTGATGCATACACAGCTTTGCTAGAGGAGTTCACTTGGGAGGGAATTTAGCATGATCTATATCAGCATATGGATAGATGTATAACTCAGATGATTTTGAAGAGGTTGGCACAACCATTTTCCTACTAATTGGAGGTAAGGGAGAGCATTCAAATGAGCCATTTCAGCTCAGGGACCAGAGTACATGGTAAAGAAGGTCTATGTTTTCATTTTGATTTACCTTTATTTAATTCATATGGGCAGCTTGATGAGCTAAGGATGATCACATCTCCTTACGCTCCTTATTATGATATGCTTGTGGCCCATTGCAACAATGGGAGTGGCTATTCTTCTGATGGTTTGTGGGGGAAGCCACATGCTTCTTGGTGTGCACCTTTGGCAATGATTTGTATTTTCATGTTTTCATGTTATGAGATGTTGTGGCAGCAAACAAGTGGCTGGGAAATCGCTTTTTGTTTTTATTTTTGATGCAGGTAAGAGGTTCACTGCGTTGGTCCCATGAGTGGAGCAGTGACCCACTCTCTAGTTGTCTTATGACAGCGTGTTTTCATTGCATATTGCCTCCTTGTATTGCCGATGTTTATACATTCACAGGGAGCACTACCATGAGAGTGTTGTATATTTTGGGACAACCCATTGGGAGCATGAATCTCCCCACTGTACATGCTTTATATTGTAGGAGACTCCATGGGAAAACCATGATTGCCACATTGCTACTTTTCTCTTCTTGTGGGAAAAACCACTTGGAGAACTTGAGGGGGCATTTCATGGCTGATTTTCTTGATGGGGGAGCTTGGGCCATTCTTGGAGGCCATACCAATTCAGCCCAAGGACATAGGAATCCCCATGTGTACTACCAATGGAGAGAGGACCATCTTGGGAATCAAAAGCCCAACTCCCCATTCAGGCCCAACACATTGCATAAACCCGGGGTTGAGATTTTTACTTGGATGATAGCATGGATGAGAGGATCATCATTGAGGATGCATTTTTCCCTTGCATGTCATCACTCCCACCATGAGGAGGCCATAGCATAGCAAGAAGGTTTCCACCTACACCTTCTATCTTTCCATGATGAGCACCATTCCGGTTTGCATACTTGGGAGGAAGCAATGGAGGTTAGATTTACTGCAGCATATCTTGAGCAGTGGTGGAGATTGTTGATGAGGGGGCTGCAAGAGAAGAAGGGGGAGAAATTTTTCTCTCTCTATGCAGTTTCTTGAGGACAAGCAACATGTGGGAGGGGAGGACTGTAATGTTCCCAATTTTTAGCCTCAAGCTAAAAGGAACATTATAGTTTTCCTATTTTTATTATGTTGAATAAAATGGGTAAGGAGACCCCCTTAACCCCCTTATATGGAGAAATAACACCCCTTGTGTGAAAGGAGCGTGAATAAGTAGCTGAATTAAGCACCTAAGGGTGTGAATATGATCGGGATCACCTTGATTTAGCCATCTTTAACTAAGCCAACAACGATGTCCAAGAGGAGCAATCTCCATGACAAGGCAACACAGTTTTAGAGGAGGCTCCACTTGCATGAGCTAGGTGGAAAGTGTGGATGCGGGGACCCATAATGAAAGGAGTCATTTTTCTTTATATGAGGAGATAAAATTTCATTTTCATTATGTACATTATCTTATCATTTTCGTTGGGCCCCAAGACCGTATACCGGGCCGGCGTAAAGGTGGTCAGAGTGCCTTACACAAGAGTGTTCCTGGCCGGGGAATTCCTACCTTGCTGTCCAAGGAGGAGAGGGTTTGAGCTCCATTACCTCATTCCATTTGGCCAAAGCTACCTCCTATGGCCCCAACGTCTTCATGTTGGGTGAACGTCGGTTACCAAAAGAACAGGAACCATGTAGTTATTATTTGGCTTGTTTTTCGTGGGAGAGCTATTATTCAGTGGAGAGCAGTAGAGGAGACTCTCGAACTTATTTTCAGATCTTCGGCACCTGGCCAACCATTCAACATCTCTCACAGCGCAGTCTAGTGTTTGAACTGTGTTATTTTATGCAGGCAGTGTTGGAGAGTTCATTAGAGCTCATTAGGAGGAGTTGTTTATGAGTAAAGGGATTAGACTTTTGCTTAGATTCACTATCAGAGGAGGGTATCATCATATCAGATCTGCTACAGCCTCATTTCCTATTTTTATTTAGTTGTAGTGACAAGTTAATTGTCACATTGTATATTCTCCGGCATTTCTAGCAATCTCTCCTAGATTGGCTAGAAATCTTATATTGGAGCCCATTCTTCTATTCTTGAGCATTTATTTGTATCCTTCAGCCTCATTATCATTTTTTATGTATTCAACAGCTGCTAATCTCATAGAGACTACGCAGTCACTGCTTTCCGGCATTTTGTGCAGTTGCAGCAACTCACGTATTTCATAGTTGGTCATTGGAGATTGGTTCCAATAGCTTGAGTGGCTTGTCCTTCATGATTTTCTTGTGTATTATTGCTGATATAATAATATAATTTTGGATACATCATATTCCCTCTATGGACATGTTCATATTTGCAGAGTTTCATGATTGTGTTCATATATTGCTGTAGCTCACTCTTTGAGCACTTCTTTGAGATACCCAAGGGTAGGAGATCTGAATAACCCACATAGGGTTATTTATTTGAGCTAATATTCTGGAATTATAATGTATGAAGGGTGAACAAAGGGATCCAAGTCCCCTTTCAACTTATTTTTCATTAGCTTCCTTATACAACGTCCCCTTGGACCATTTTGCAGAAAATCCTGAAAAATGAATATTACAGTTACAAGAAGTATATCTTGCAAATATATGGTTGAATAACATAGTATGGCTGAAGCACTACATAAATATGGCTGATAATACAAAGAAATGGTTGTATCTTCTCCTACTAGCTTTCCGGGAAAAAGGCTGATCCTCCCCCTGGGAAACTAGCTCATAAAACAGGGGTTTTAACCCTCCCACTGCAACACCATGAAAAATAACGCAGTTTCTCCAAGGGACTACATTGTGGCTATAGGTGAATGCTTGGCCTAATTTTGGATAGTAGAAGTGATGCCCAAAATTCTCCTGTCATATTGTTGTACTAAACAGTACAACAAACTTAGCTAAACAGCTGAAGCATGAAATAAGTCTAAACAGACTCAATCATAAAATTGTATTCTCAATCATACCCCATATGGCTGCCATCCCTCCATTATATACTTGACGAGCTTCCTCACCATTGGTCCCACCCATTTATGAGGTTACTTCTATGCAAAGGCTCCTCCTTCAAAATTATGTTGTTTCCACTAGCTCCACTCTCTCATTTACAACGTTGCTTGATTTGGTCAATATTGACTTAATCTTCATGCATTTTGTCCTTTCACACTCAAGGTGTCTTTATTCTAACTATCTAAACTGATCCATATTCATACTATACTATCTTTATTAATGATCCATTCCTCCCATATTAGTGCTATTGACTTGGTCAAACTTGACCTTGTCCACATGCATTAGCCCTTGTTCACACATGAGGGTGCTTTATCCAATTATGAACATGACCCATTTTCACATTTAAGAGGGGTTTTATGCCTACTACAGTGATTTATGCGCCTCCTTACCCATTTATTCATCTAACTAGATATTAAGAGCAAAATTAATATTCCCATTAGCTGCATGTTAATTTCAGAATATTAGAAAATATGAATCCAATTCCTATCCAATGTATTTCAAGATGCATTAAAAATATATTGTAAAGATGAGCCCTGAATATAGTTGGTTTGAGATTTGGAATTGAGTTGTGTTCCCTTCTTTTCAATTTTTATGTAAGTTCATTCCTTCTCATTTTGGAATTCATAGCATGAACACTTTAAGCATCAACAAAGGCTTTGAAATTATCTAATAATTTATGCTATTCCATTACCCATTGGATCTGAGAATGTGAATAATTTCAGTGTTTCTCATAGATAGCCTCTGATGGGGCATGATCTCTTCTCAGACAAGTAACTAAACCTTGGATTTGTAATCGTTGTAGGCCCACAATTCTTCAAATATTTGAATTTCATTCTACATAGTAGAGATAAATGCCTTAAAATACCAACCTCCATAAAAGGATGAGGAGTCTATCTTGTGAGCTTAGGAAATACATAATTGTCTAAATATAACTCGCATTCTAATTTTTTCCTCTCAAGAACGCCTATGAAATGTACAAAAAATACCAAGTTCATCCACAGTAACAATTGGTAGATTTGAAGCATTCGTCTCTGGTAAAATTTGAACCATTTCTCCTTAAAATATAAGGCATACACTTTGGCAGGTGGACTACAGGAAAACATTAAGAAGCATAATCACTTGTGCTTTCATTTATTTCCTTAATTTTTTGTGATTTATGTGACTTTCTCTTTAATTTCTTCATCTTATTTCTCTAACTTCTTATTATATTCTTTGAGCTACATAATTATTCTTTGCTGGCCTACGTGTGAGATAACAAACTTTTCTTTAAAGAATGCAATATTAGTCTGTTGATGCCTTTCAAAGGTTTTATATCCCTGTTCATATGATTATTATTTTTCCTTCTATTTGGCAACCTTTATAGCGACAATGCAACTATTTTAGGAGCTTCTTGAATTCTGCTAAAGTTTTCAGGAACTTGTGTTGGAGAAGGTATCAGACACCTGAAATTCTGCATTTGATTTTTCCACTACTAGTAACATGTAAATAGGAATTCCCCCCATTATGGATTCCATAACACATTATTCCATTTGTCTGAATTTCTTCAATAATTATGTTTTGTCTATAGTAGGTTTCAATAAGTTTGTAACATTTGTTTGGATTTATTTAACAATTACTGCCCCAAATTTCGTAGCATATTTTGAGGCATACCCATGGGATTTTATAATAGTCATTATCCTGGTATTAGTTTCTTCCTCCCCCTTTGTTTTTTACCTTTCCCTTTAAGAGAGAAAGAAAACTTATTTTTATGCTTGGAAGTCTTTGCCTTCATAAGTAGAATGCTTCACATATTGATGAGGGTAACTCATATACAAAAATTGGCTTAATTGGCATGCTATTAAGATGACATTTTATTGTAGGACAGTGGTGATGATGATGCAGGTAAACCTAGTGAGCTACATGTGATGTTATATGGATTTAGAGAAAATATTAATATGAATTTATGCGTCATTGTATCAACCTTCAGCCCAAATATGAGCATTGAGCACATAATTTGGCCAATTTCCCTTTTTGGGAATTCTCATTTCTCATTTTTTGATTAAATATCAATTAATACTGGAATAGCTTCACATTGACACATTCATAATAGGCCATTAACAAGGAAATATTGTGAATACAGATTCATTTTATCTGATAATGGTTTGAGGTTGTTAACGAATCACAGTCATACCAAAGTTTTCTCCAAAGAGGAAATTTGAGTTGGTAACAGTAGAGACTAAACCACTCCTGGACAAGAATGTAAAATGCAACTTGCTACAGTCCTTTTAATCTCAGTTGACAAGCCACCTCCAGAAACAATTTGGTGAGGATACCCTCTTCCATTCACTATTGAAAAATCATCAGCATCACTATCATCTCTACCATAGAGGTGATCCACTAATGAACGTGTAATCGATTGGTCTAAAGCCATCCACATAGTTGCAAATGAAGAAATTTGTAGATATCAACATCACAAATTGAGAAATTTGCAGATAATAAACATCACAAATTAATACACATTCAACACCCATCATAATATTTCTTGTTAATTAGTACTATCTATCACTCACCTCCAATATGAATCCATCAAGGGGGTCATCATACTAGCACTCTCATGCATCATAAGATTCTTCATCTGTAGTAGAAGGTAAACTTGTCCATAAAGGTTGAGATGAACCCAATTTTTCTACATCAATTTGGGTCTTTTGGGGATATTGATCCCCAGTACCAAGAACTACACAAATTCCAAAGTTGTTATTAGGTGATGCAATCATGTTAGTTAGTATCAATTAGGCCTAGGTGAAAATTTATAGATTGAAATATGCTAAGAAAATATCATTGTAGGTTTACCATTTTTTACCCTATAGACTAAACAAGTAATTATCACATCATTATAGTTAAAAGAAAATATTGTTGTACCTATTTCAATTGCATCAACCTCTCCCGAAGAAACTACATTTGTTGCTTCTGATAGTGCCTTTGCAAAAGCCTTTGTTGCTTCAAGTCAGGAAGCCTTAACATTTTCCTCATTGAATTCTACTTTAAAATATTCTAAACTCTCAACACCATTACCAAATGTTGCACTTTGGCTCATGCTCTCCAAGGAAGGTAAAACAACAATTGATGAATTGTTTGAATTATCTAAATTAGTTTTCTTGGGGCCTTCACTATGGTCACTTTGCTCCAATTTCTTTTCATCGGCCCATGTAACACTTCAGTTTAATTGTTTTACTCCTTGTGTCTTCAGGGAAGATCTTAATTTCATCACTTCTGGCTTGTTCTCATTGTGTAAATACAGTTTTATTTCTAATTTTTTATCCATTTGGTTCAGGGTCTCTTCTCTAATACCAGTGGAACTTGTAGCATCATTCAAAGCAACATTATCTTGTGTTTCTCCAATAATTATAGTGCTGTGAAAATCAATTTCATTTCTAGGAGCTCCTCTTTTGAGAGAATTCTTACTTTTATTAGGCCTTATAATCAAAGACAAGTTTTCAGTAAATAAATGAATAATATGCAATGATCAAAATGTTAACATGTTCTCTCCTTGATGCTTCATCCAAAAAATATGTTAAATATATACCTCTAGTTATTCAGTGAGTTGGAGTCATATCAACGGTTTAAAAAAGTTTCCATTATCTGAAAGCCTTGTTTTATCACATTTTTCTAAGCCAACAATTAAGTAACTTCAAAGAGCTCAGAGATCAAAAATATAAAACAAGTAGGAAAACAAAAAACCATGAGAAACATGGAAATATGTTACCAGAAATGAGAAACAAAAAATGAAATGTGAAATGGATTCAACATGGGAAATTAGATTTTGAGGTTTCACAATGAGAAACTTTTTAAAGTTATTTTCAACATAACACAAGAATAACTGAAAGTTTTAATTATCAATATTCATCATACAGAAACAATGTCTTAAAAATTTTAAATTTATAAAATTGAGAAGAGATATCACATTCAAATTTCATAATACATATTCATAAGAAAAATCATTCATCCTCAATAGCATGATTCATATTGTAACAAATTTTGAAAAAATGAAATATCTAAAAATTCAATATATAGTCCAAAAACTACCATAGATCTATTGAGCACCAAGGGGAATCAAAAAATTCCAAATGTGAACTTCTCAGGAGTCATTTATTATATATCTAGGGTTATATGGATATATGATGCACAATGGTGATGGTTTTCTTCTATACCATGTCTTGATGTCCTTGTTTTTATTTGTCCACAATATAATCCTCTTGGCCCACTCACCCGAGGAGCTACAAAGACATATTGATTCCTTATCCAACATCTGGAACCTTTGACAATTAAAAATTAACCTTAGTTCTACAAAGGCATATTTACGCCTAATCCAACATATGTGACCTTTGATAGTTCACAATTAACCTTCATATAACAAAGGTTATAATCTTAAATGTCTCTCAACAATCTCTCACCACTTCTACCTCCAATGGGATGATATTGTGATTACCCATACCTACAAATACATGGGGGTTCAGTCATTAGGGCCTCCATTCACTTTGACGCATGCTTTCTAGCCTAGTATTAACAAGAGATATGGTTCACTTGACTGATTCAATATAGTTATTTCAACTCCACTTCCTAGATATATCTTGGATGAGATACACCTCTTGGAAACAATCATCAAACAAATTGTCATATATGGCACCAAGTCCTGGGGAGCTAGCCTGCTTTGGGTTAACTAGGATAAAAAAGAGAGAATCCCCACCCTTCTATTACAATGCATCATCCATAACCCTAGCCTATCATCCAACCAAAGTTCAATGACCATCCTTTCAGCCTCAAGGCCATATTTAGACTTGTCTCCATTTTCACATAGTTTGAACCTTATGATAATTAATTCCAGGAAGGGATAAATAACTATTATCACTCAAATCCACCTCATCAATATGTCAACTTGAGGATACACAGAGGTAGTGTTCACTGTCACCTCTGACTTTATGTTCTTTTTTAAATAAATAGATAAATAAAAGAAAAGGGGGCATCCCAATTTCCAATTCAGATTTATAATGACACTTGCATATTATTTGTATTCAAGAAGTCTCATGAAGGAATAGTATATGACCATGATCTGTAGTGAATCATTCATGCCAAGGAGCCATTCCTAAAAAATTGGGGCTAGACAGGAACAAAAGTCCTCTCATACAAATCTTCCTTATATTGGCCCACAATTTACACCATCATGTATTGATCCGAACTTAAACAAGAATGAAACAAATCACAGATATAACCATAACTTCAAATATGTAGAAAAAATAACACTTCAATTCATTAATATCAAATACTGAAATAAGCTTACAAGCATAATGGAAATAAACTAGCTCGAGCGATGGTAGCTTATTTTTTAGAAGAGAAGTGGCAGCTACATACCTCTAAACTATGTTACAATGAGGATTGAAGGACTATTTTTTATTGATAAACAATTCAAAACCCTAAACATCTAAGAACTTAACCCTAGGAGATGAAGCACCAAAACTATGGGCCCCGTTTGGGTAAATTGGTACATCAACTTCCTGAGGTTGTAAATTTTACATACGATCTTTGTTTGATGCGCACAATACCTCGTTAGAAATATATATCCAAGGAATACAAATTTCAAGTGGAAAAAATCAATCAAAAACACAATATTTCCTTGGTTTTCCCAAAAAAAACATTGTTTAGGGCCTCAAAACGACTCTAGAAGTTCAAGACCCGAAAAACTGCCAAAAATAGTAAATTGTGCTACAATTAAGGAAACTGAAAAACTAAAAGAGACAATGGTGTGAATCCAAGTGGAGTAGGTGGGTGGCCACCAACATACACTTGGATCAGTCCTCACCCCTTAGGAGGAAATGTTCCCCACTGCATCAAATTCCTCCATGAGATAGGGAAATTTCTGTTGAACTTGGTCCCTAGTGAGCCACTTGCCTTGGTGCAGGAGTTGGCCAACTTTGACAACCTGATATAGTTGGATCATCTACTAGAAAGTTTTCTTGATATTTGTATCCATAATCCGATCAGTTTTGGTCTATTCCATGCAGTCTAGGTTTAACTTTGTTGGTGTGAGTTGTTCTACAGTGTTTGATGTGTCCAGTAAGGGTGGGAAGTATTATCGAAGGTGGTCCACATTGAACATTAGGTGCAGGCCAAGGAATGGGGGAATGTTGAGCTCAAAATAATTGTCTCCCACAACCTTGGTAATGGTGTAATGACCATATCAGAGTGGTTTGAGCTTCCAATGAGCTCCAGTAAGCTGTTCTTTCTGCAAATGAAACCAAAATTTTTCGCCCACCTGAAGCTTGTGTGGCACCCGATGTTAATCATGTCGCTTATTTTTCTTGGAAATTAAATTTTCCAAGATGTCATGAACCTGCTAGAAGATGTGTTGGATGCATTCAATAAATGTGGTTTCTTTATCAGCCTCAGACAATGCATGTGTGTATTTTGTCTATGTACTCGCATGAGGCATGGAAACATCAATCAGACACAATGGTTGAAATCCTAGACCCACTTGAAAGGGACTGTGACCAGTCGATTTATGGATAGCTCTATTATAATTTTTTTGCACATAGGGAAGAATCTCATCTCGGGTTTGTAGATTCTTGGAGTTGTACATGTGCAGTATGTGCACTATCATCCTATTGCAATGTTTGTATGGCCATTAGTCTGGGGATGGAAGGAAGTTGACTTGGTGAGCTTATTGTCCAATAATGTCCAGAGGCTTGACCAGAATTTGTTGATGAACCTGCTAGCCTGATCTAATATAATGGTCTTCGAGATCCCAAAATGTACCCACACTCATTCAAAGAAGAGTTTGGAAGTGTCCTCTGCTGTGATACTCTTCTTGTAGGCCACCAATATAGCCATCTTAGAAAAATTGTCCATGACCACAAATACGCAGTCATTACCATGCTTGGGAGGCTAGACATGTAGCCCATGGAGATGGATTCCCACAATTGGATGGGAGTAGGCAGAGGAGTGTACAGGCCTTTCTTCTTGATGGTTGTCTTGGTGATGGCACAGGAAATGCAGGATCTGATATATTTCCCAACATCCAGTCGAAATTTTGGCAATAAAGTACTTTTGTAGTACAATCACAGTTTTCTCCACACCAAAGTGTCTTACGACATGACTGTAGTGCGCCTCCCAAATAAACTTGGCACACTCACTTGAAGGAACACAAAGGTGGCCCAGGTAGCATAATAATGTGTCTTAGAGGTGGAAATCAGGAACTTGATTTCCATATTTTTGGTTTTAGGGATCTTGACCTAGGTTCAGATTTGAGGTTAACCAAAAAACCCCTGTACTACCGGCCCTTTTGGCAATGACCTACTTGTGCAAGTCAAGGTCTCACCCGAAGTAGTATGGGAGGGTGCTGGAACCAGGTTTCCGCACCCTAAGAGAAGGAGTTTAATGATGAGGGTACCTTTAGATATTTAACAGGTATGTGCAGGAGAAAAGCCTTAACTAGAAACCCTTAACAATATAAATTAACAAAATACCTTAGGCGCATCTCGTAACTCATAAGATAATCAATTAAAAAAGTGAGATACAACCCAATAGTACTAGATCTATGCATTCATTGTTCTTTTAAGCATCTAATACATGTGTGCAATCGATCTACTAACAGTATTCAATCGTACATACATAACATGGAGATGGCATGCAACACAACTCATAACATATCAAAGAGACATTCAATATCAACAACACGTCCTTCTATTCATCACATATTTCAGGTTCCTCTTATAGACTCTTTCACATACCCACACACATAGCTAGTGGGGTCTTCACACAACTAGCAGGAGCCCTTACCTAGAAAAAAACCTCAGAGTAGATCTGTGATGAAAAAACGTACCATAAAAATTACTAGAACTAACTTCTCTGACTCATCCTAGACTCTTATTTATACATTTAGCCTGCGCTATACTAGGGTCCACAAACTATGGTTTGCGACCCCTAGATCTACCCTTTTTTCCCATTACAATGCACGAGGGACTTTGAACCACCCCAAAGTGCCTTAACTTGTGCTGTGCAGGACTAAAAAACTCAAAATATTCCAAAAATATATCAAAATTTCTTTCAGGGGGCCTTGCTCTAATAGGCCCCCAACACAATCTTGTGACTCGTCCCAAGTCATAGTTGCGATGGGGTCTTCATCTTGCTCTGGATTTGTTCAAAGGCAACGGAAAATGGTGTTAGGATGCCCTCACTATGCGCAACTACATTTTGTGCGATCTCGACCAACTTTTGTGAATTCGACCCCTCAACAGCCAAAGTGACATTGTCCAACATATGATTCAATATTTTAACCACAACATCAAGGTCCTACGAGAGTTTCATCACTTCATCTACCCAGGGCTTTAGATGATCACTGAACTTTTTTTCATGGCAGAGCCCCTCAATTTCATCTCTTATAGAATGACTGGTGTGAAGGCACTCCAGTCGCTGGGATGCAACAAGGGTGGGCATGGCTACCTCCAATTGATCGAATTCCTACTCTTTATGGTGTGGCTCTTGAGTGAATTGTCGGAGAAGTGGGTCACGCTACACTAATGACCGTAACTCCATAGGAGTATCCAGTAATTCAAACCCTTTGGAGATGTTAGCAGAAAAACTTTCGGTGGCTTCCTTAACCAGTGCAGCTCGTTCAGCTCACACCTCCAGAGGAGTCTCAGGTTGTAGCTTCACCTGCAGTGCAGCAATGTATTGCTCGAAGTCATCTTTGAATGTCTGGACCTTGGACCTAGAAGCCTTCAATGTAGCAACCAAGCTCTAAATTTTTTGCTAAGGCGCAGCAGAGTCGGGAATGATAAATTCGGGTACCTCTCTGCACAGCCGGTCAATTAAATGTTCTAGCTCAGCTTGTTGGGTGACCGATTCTTGCTGCACTGCCTGCGCTTAGACGGATTTCATTTCCTTAGTTGTAATTGTCTTCTCTGCTTCGCTCAGCTAATGCTGTGCACATGTCTCTCTGATTTGTAGTTCAACAAAGATGAACAAGTGGAGAGCGTGTAGTTGCCCACTCATTATCCTTGCAAGATTAAGGCCAACCTCCGTACATGCTTGGACCTGTGCGCACAAGGCCGGCTGCTCTATGGTCATGGTTGCACCTAGGAAGGGGAAAATTTTGCTTTATGTTGCGGCGAGCAGGGCTGTTGTTGGCAGGCTCGCTTGAATCGGCCTCGCCTGAGTCACGCTCACTTGAAATGTGTCTACATTTAGCTGCAACACCTGTAATCTGGACTGCAAGGCATCTACTACAACTTTTTGTTGGTCTTCCATGACTTTCCATCTGTCCTTCGACATGGTGGCAACTGCGTCTGCTATTTTCTCTAGGCCTTCATCGATTAAGGTGACCTCCACAGCTCCGTCGAAATTGTCTCCCTTTCATTTCTTGCACTGACCTTTTGTAGACTCGCCAGTGCGCTATGTACCTCGTGGGGAATCCGCACCCTCCCCACTGACTCCTCTAGGATTGATGTCTCATTCTGGCTCATGTTCAGTCTCCTTGGTAGTGTCTTTGGTGGTGTCTTTTTTGGTCTCTTTGGTGGTCTCTTTCCTGCTAGAATGTAGCTCAATGTTCATTGTCGTATTTTGCAGAGCGGTACCTTTTGGGGCTGTGTCCTTTCCAGATGTTCCTGTTGTAACCAAGATGGTGGATTTGAGTCCAATATTTTATGTAGGTAGCCATGTGGAAATGACTTGGTCCAATTCCACCTCTGCGACCATGTAGAGTAGACTATACCATGCTGGGTCTTTGCATGCTCTAATTTGCACATTATGCATAATGACTTCCACATCTCGACTGTCTCAGTCTAGAGTGTATTGTTGCCGCCAACGCACCTTTAAACAACACCCAAAATACCATATTTTCCTTGATTTGTTGCGGGTCCTTGGAATCCCACACATTGGTGTAGCACGCTCCCTCTCATACACCTGGCTCAAGCTCGGGGAGCACCGCATCCTCGGGCGTCTCCCAAGTGACTAGGGAAATCAATAGCAACAACCACGAATAGAAAAAGGGCTTACCTAGGTCCTGCACCTCATGCACGTTGTCGAGAAACTCCTCACACAAGTATTGGGACCAATTATAGCTAACGCCCTTATCACATTGTCCTGCTAGCTAGATGACATACGCAGGGACAGTTGATGGCTGGCATTTTTGCATCAGCTTACATCCAAGCAAGAGTGTGCCCATGCACACTCTAGGGTCAGTGATGCTATTGACCAAGAATCCTCTTTTGTCACGTTCCACCCTGTATTCATCCTAGACATCATCGGCCACCTTCTTCTCATTCTTCTTTCCAAACCCTTTCATGGGATAGGGTCCCTTCATGAGCAGGCCGGTGATCCGATGGATCAGCACAAAATCAATAGGAATGTGGCCTTGAATCTATAGAAAACCATCATGGATCAAGGCGAGCAACTGCCGCACACATATACCATAAATATTGTACCTCCCAAAATATGGAATTTGTAGTAGGTTCAAGATCCCAAATGCCTACAGTCCGCACGCCCAAGGCATCGACTCAACCTTTGGTACGTTGTCATATAGCACCCGCTCCAAATAGAGCTCTAGGATCAGATCTAGAAGTGTTTCCTCATTAACCAAATCATGATTATCAAGTTTGATGAGGGGTATGTTGCCAAACATCTCTCCAATTATAGGGACTTCCTGTGGGACTAATGGCATCTAGAGATAGTCCCAGACCACATCAACGTTCTTAGAGGTATGCATCGTCGGCTTGCATGGCTTAATGTAGGGCAGTAGCCAGGAGAGCGGGGCTACCAATAGGGCCTCCTCTTGAGTAGTCATCGGGCACTTGGATGGGTTGCCCATAGGTGGGCGTGCTTGGGGCACCTGCCAGGGAGCGTGCACAATCCTTGGGGAGATGTACGTCTTAGAAGAGGCCCACTTCATGGAATTTTCTTTTCCTTTTCCTTTGGCCAGCATGGACATGACCTCTTCGAATTCCAGGGTGATTTCGAAGACATATTTAAACCCTGGCTCAGCGGAAGTAGTTTCTAGCAGTGAATCTATGTGGTTAAGGGCTATCATCCTCGCTCGGAACACAAACTCGGGATTGCTATTGTCAGAAGGAGTACCTCGCCCATACATACATGTCGTGTAGACAAAGCGAACACAGAAATTGCAGAAAAGCACAAAACATGAATTATTCAGAGAGAAAAGGAACTGATTGTGACCTGTGCCCTTCCTTTTATTGGCCACAATGGGTAAAAAACGGTCGGATTACCATTAATTGTGACTTACTATCGAATAAATGGTAAAAAATCCTTTGAGATCACTGAATTAAATGCCAAACACCCGCTCCATGCAATGGTAAAATAGCTTTTTCACCCAGATTTACTGTTCCAACAGCTAGTTTTCTTCGCTGCGCACTACCCCTGTGCCTCAGTCGCACCTTGTTACCTGCACACTACCTATGTACTTGCATCGCACCTATATACAACTTCTCCTTATAGCACACATAGATCCTCCAATGTTGATTCCCAAGTCATGTAGTCATTTGGTAGGCACCGGATTGTCCCTATAGGGATTCAGACGACTTCCATTAACATACCCGGGAAGGTAGTCTCCTCGCAGCGTGGCCAAGTGCACCGCACCACAATCATTAATCTATTTTACTATATACGGTCCCAACCAGTGCTTACGGAACTTCCCTGGATGGCGCACAAATTGGCTATCATAGAGAAAAACCAACCCTTCTTCCTTAAATACCTTCTAAAGGATGTGTCGATCATGCCAAGATTTTTCACGCACTTTCTGTACTTGCTGATGAAAGTTAGCAATAAGTCGATTTTCTTCCAAGGAAAACAGTTGCACCAAGCATTCCTCCATGATGTCAGGTTCCACCATGTTTGTGAAAGCCGCAATGTGTAGGCCGGGGACAATATATTCCATGGGCATGATGGCCTCCTGTCCGTAGACCATCCTAAAAGGAGTCTTCCCAGTCAGCTTTTTACATGTAGTCCTATAGGCCCATAGCACTGACGGGATGCACACATCCCAATCATTCCGATTGGAATTACAGATCTTGGTAAGTGCATTCTCAAAAAAATTGTTGAAAGCCTCTACTGTGCCATTAGCTTGTGGGTGATATGGGGTGCTTTTCGTGTGGTGGATCTAAAATTCTTTTGTCAAAGCTTTAATAGTTTCATTAAGGAAGTGCGTACCTATATCGCTCATCAAGATCTTCAGGCAGCCAAATCTGGTCAGAATATGCTCAAAGATGAAATGCGCAGTAGTATCTATAGTAAAATCCTTAACAACCTTTGCCTTTGCCCATCTGGTCACATAATCAATGATAGTAATGATATAACGTGCACTAGTCTTCTTTCCTGAGGGATTGATTGGTCCAACAAAGTCTATAGCCCATTTATCGAATGCCTGCAAGGCCATCTGTGGTTTCAGGGGAATTTCATCTCTACACGAGGGCTTCCTGGTTCGCTGACAGGCGTCACAGGCTCGGCAGTATGAATGTGCATCGCTATGCAATGTGAGCCACCATAACCCAGCACACAACACCTTCTGCACAGTGGAATTCCCTATGTAGTGGCCTCATGCCACCCCTCCATGAGCCTCAGTCATGATATCTTGTCTCTCATGTTCCAATACATACCTCCAAAATACCTCATATGCTCCCAACTTATATAATTGACCTGCAATCATAGTGAAATCAGCTGCGTGGGCCACCAACTCTTTCTTCTGTTGTACTTAATATTCTATAGGTGTCATTCCAGTTGTCAAGAAGTAAATAATTTCCGCAAAGTGCTCATCAACCACCTTGATAGCGAAAAGTTGTCATTGGGTAATCCTTCTTCCAAACTAGTTGGCTCTTCTCCATTCTCTATTTGAGACAAGTTATCAGGTCCCACATTTAGTCTTCCAAGATTCACAATAATCTCAAAGTCATACTCCTAAAACAACAACAACCATCTACATATCTTCCCCCCCCCCCCCAACATAGGGTTATTGACCAGCTATTTTATAGTCGAATGATCAGTGAACATTTTAAAATGTCCTCCCAATAGATAGTGCATGTATTTCTGGAGGGCATACACCATTTCCAGTGCTTCTCGTTTGGTAGTAGAATAGTTAAGCTCTATGCTAGAGAGCTTCCTACTAGCAAAAGCAGCCATATGATCGATGTATCCTTCTCCCGGTTGTGCTGAGACATCCCCACGAGATATTCATGATGCATCCACATGCACATGAAATACCTTAGCCCAATTTGGAAATATTAGAATAGGTGTAGTGACCATCCTTTCCTTCAACAACTAAAAACTTTTATGTAGCAGCGGAACTAGAAGATTTGGTTTCTGTAGCAGCAAGACTTGTGGGTTTGTTGACTTTGATAGGAAAAATAGCTTTAATTATAAAAATACACAAGAGGTATTTATAATAATAAATATTTATTGATATGATATAATAAGATGATTGAAAGTTACAATGAGGCCCTGCTTTTATACCTATGCAGGTGACCTTTCATCAACAGGCATGTCTTTTAGACATGCCTTTTAAGCTAACTTAATCACTAATTTACATAATTACTATTTAACTATTAATGACTATATTTATTACATTATTTATGAATTAGATTCATAACATTGCCTTCTTCTCGAAAAGTTTTGTCCTCAAAGCTTAAAAGGATACTAATTTTCTCTACTTTAATCGCCTTCCAAGTTTCTTCATGTTGTCATCTTGAACATATAATTCGTACTCATAATTTTTTTTTTTTTTAATAATATATTAATCATTTTTTTTTAATATATATATTATTTTCTTTCATATATATATATATATATATTTATTTATATATTATATAGTTATAAATTATATATAATTATAAACTATATAAATTATATAACTATAAATTATATAAAGTTTTAACTATATTATAATTAACTCTATGGAACCGTCCACCCTCATTTTCAGAAAGTCACGACGTTGTAATTGCGATGCCTGTAAATCCTGGGCATTCATATCATCAACGTTATCATCTGCAAACAGAATATCTGACAGTAATACAACCCCTGAATCAGACTTTGAACAGGAACACTTGGGCAGATTCTCATGCTCGTTACTGTTAACAGAATTGCAGTAATAGTCCTCTCGGCTGCGCTTATTTTGGGCAATGAGGATCACAACACACGAAATATTTGATTTGGATTATAACTCGACCTTGATTCCGTAGATGATGTACGCAATAATTTAATTTCATATAACTAGTGTTGCCGCTTATTATATATAAAGGAAGACACGAAGGTCTTATGGCGTAGATTTGCTATCAGAAAATATTCAAAAGCAATGAAGAGAGACACGTTGATTGTTCAGGGGTTTTTGAAAAGAACTGAATCATCATACGACAGATTCTGATTTTGATCGTTTAAAACCTGCAACATAAACCATACACCCGTTTGAACACCCCTCAAAGATGTATAACGATGCAGCGTATTGTAATCAAAGGCTTGACACCGTTCTAAAAGTTCACAGAGAGCTCGATGCATTGCAAGACCAGAATTATTCCAGTCTTTTGCCCAAATCTTAATACATCTGAGAGTACTTCTAAAGTTTCCACAAGGACGTATATCTCTTCCATTTAGCTGTAATTTGGTTGGAAAAAGTGACATAAATTTGTAATGTGTTATCCATCCACGGATGCTACGTTCACTCTCACCATCATTATTTTCAAAATAAGATGAAATTGTTTCCATATTTGGATCGAGTTTCCTTTCATTGTAAAATATGAAATGAGTTCTAAGCTTTGAATAACTCAAATAAAATGAAATACCCTTAATTTTTAATCTTATTATAGGCACTAGAATAGTGGTAAGTGAAATAGCTTCAGTTACATCTTCTCTGGCTACCAACATATTGTAAAGGTGAACAAAGAAATCAATCTTTCTATTTGCATACGATGGTCCAATACATACTGCATCAATATCACTTCCAGGACCACCTACATTTAATGCAAATGATCCAATAATATATACTTTTGCATGAGCTTTATTTATAATAGTAGCTTACTGTGTATGCCTTTTAGCAAATTTTACTACCCATTCCTCAACAATCTGTTTGAGAATTTTTAGCGCATTATTCTTCCTAACAATGTCATCATTCATGTCAAACTGATTCCCCAAATAGTTTATCAATGCGTTACTTCTTTGTATGTTGCTTTCAGTTGGAGGAGTTAATGATAAGGATTGAGACAGACCACAAGAAGGGTCTGGAAAACAAAAATCATTGCTATTTTTCCCCTCTGGCATGTGAGTCATGGTTTTTTGGACTCTTCTGTGTGAAGGGAAGGGAAGGACTCTCCTTAATACTCTACTTTGAAATGAATAATCATCTCTAACCGATATTGCAAATGGATTTGCATCAAAAAAAATTCCCTAGAGACTACCACCCTTAGTAGCTATAGACTCCAAAAGCATCCCAATATTCATTCTAGATGGAAACGCATGTGAATTAATTATAACATCTGGACGCATTCATGTACTATGAAATTGCTCAACTTTATGTGGGTCCGAAGAATCTGTAAGCATTGTATTTGGAATATTAAACTCAACTCCATGATTAGATGACTCTTGTAGAATATTACTGTCACTGTCAAGGACCCTATCATTTAATCTCATTTTCTTCCCCATGGAAGATGGTGCCCTAAAAGGATCACTAGGATCATCATCTTCATTATTTTCTCGACTATCAAAGAGACCTTTCTGCAATTGTGATACCCTTTCCTTCAGAGATTTCCTGTCATTATTTTCTTTTGGATATTGAGGTGCACTAGTGGAAAACTCATTATTTAAACCCAATGTCTTTTCAGGTTGTTCTGTACCTAAAAATTGAGATCTACTTTTTGTAGAGACTTGAGTATCAGTGGTGATTATTTTATCTGATGAATTAGATTCAGATCGATTCAGCATACTGCTAATGCTGCTATATGGACTTAGTTCATTTTTATTTGAATCTGAATTAGAACCATATATTCTCTTTGGAACAGATGGTTGTGACCAGAAATGAATAGATTCCAGTAGACTAGAGGAAACTAATTCATCTTCATCATCAAGTAGTCGTTCTGAAAATAATGGCCCTTCAAATTTCCTGATGAAATTGCTTGCACCAAAAAGGTCCTTACTGGGTTCTTAAATAGCTATGTCTTCTTCTCTCTTGCTTCCAATACTTCGAGAGTTCATTTTCTCAGAATCAGATGTCTGTTTAGAAATTTGAGCAGTAGGTTGTGACAATGCAGGAGTAGATTCATGCAATCTAGAAGAATTTGAAACATCCTTATTATCCAAAAAGGCTTGAGAAATTTATGTTTTTACTTTACTGTCAGGCTCCTGAGAGAAGTGGGAACCTGGGCCTGGCATCATCTTTCCGGAGTCATCCTCCATATTAGTCTGACATTCACCACTGTTGGGACACAAAACTAGATCGGATCCAGCAAATGGAGGAACACATGGTCCATTCAGATCCTCTTCTGTTTGACTAACACGATGTCTAGAATGACAAACATCACTAATGGCAATCTCATTTCTTGTATAAAAGACACATTTATGTCCTGTGAATATTTGTCTCCACATTTCCAACATTTCCCTTCTTCTTTACTTTCAATATTAGTTGGTTTTTTTCCTTTATTACACATTGGTGGGGGAATGTATTTACTTGAATTTTCCATGGATGTTCTACTTGATTTTCCCTTGGCATAACTAACTACCCTCTCATTATTAGGTCATTCATAACCTTCTCCTTGCTTCAGGATTTTCTTTAGCACTTTCTTATCATCAGTAACTTCAATTTCCCTTTTATCATCATTATTAGAATCAACCATTTTCGCATCTTCATAATTATGGATTACTACAGAAATTTTTTCTTTAAAATGTGCAGAATTTTTTTTAAAACGTTTTGTAACTTCTGCACATGAATTCTCTAATTGCTGAAGCTTTTCTAGAAATTTTTTAGTCTTCTTACTTCCTTCAGGATCTTCACATAGTGGCACATTGTATGGTAAACAATGTTCCCCGGCTTGTATACTACGTTCATAAGCTTGTAAGAATATATTGTATGACATGGCTTCAACTTGGCTTCGATATGGCTCTGATATGGCTCTCGTAGCTTCAATATGGCTCTGATACCACTGTAGCAGTGGAACTAGTAGATTTGGTTTCTGTAGCAGCAAGACTTGTAGGTTTTTTGACTTTGATAGGAAAAATAGCTTTAATTATAAAAATACACAAGAGGTATTTATAATAATAAATATTTATTGATATGATATAATAAGATGATTGAAAGTTACAATGAGGCCCTACTTTTATACCTATGCAGGTGACCTTTCATGAACAGGCATGTATTTTAGACATGCCTTTTCAGCTAACTTAATCACTAATTTACATAATTACTATTTAACTATTAATGAATATATTTATTACATTAGTTATGAATTAGATTCATAACATTTTCTGACATACTTCATCCCAGAAAAAGGACACATCCTTATTTATCAGCTTTTCCATTGGCGCAGTGATCAAGGCATACCCCTAAATAAACTTTCTGTAGTAACCTGTATGTCCGAATATGGAGCACAACTATTTCTCATTGGTGGGTACTGCTAAATTGATGATAATCACAATCTTGGTTGGGTCAACCATCAATCCCTGCTGACATACGATATGCCCGAACAAAATTCCAAAAGGTACACAAAATATACACTTCTTCAAGTTCAATGAAATCTGATGTTTCCTGCAGGTATCCAACATCATGTGCAGGTTCAACACATGTTTCTTTACCAATCTGAATACATTTCAGTCATCAAAATAGACCTCCAGAAACTTATGTATAAATTCTTTGAATACTACTAGCACCACGCGTGAGAAAATGGCAAGGGTATTCTTCAATCCAAATGGTAATTTAGTGTATTGGAAGGAGCCCCATTTGGTTGCAAAGGTTGTCTTGATGCGGTCTTTAGGAGAAATTCTGATCTTATGGTACCCCGAAAATCCATCAGTGAATGAGTACGCTTCTTGACCTCCCACATTATCCAAGATTTCATCAGAGAATGGCGTAGGGATCATGTACGCAGGCATTATTCATCTTATGTAGGCCTACGCAAATCCTTATCTCTCCTTTGGTTTTATTTTCTTGGATGACCATTGGGCTTACCCAATCAGACTGTTCTACGTGCTTAATAATACCTGCGACCACCATCTTATCTAACTCCTCCTTGACTTTCTACTTATATTTAGGGTTTAGTCGATAAGTTCGCTGCTTGACGGGACATGCATCTGGCTTCAAGGTGATCTTCATAACACTCAGATCTCCTACAATTCCCTTGAGCTCGTAGAACTTCATAGGAAATAGATCTTAATATTTGGTCAGCAGCTCCGCAATTTTCCCAACAGTATCATCATTCCAGTAATCCCCAATTTTGGCCAACTTGGGCTGCTTCTTTGTCCCAACATTGACTCCCTTTAACTTCCATGGTTTGGTAATGTCCAATTTCTACAATGAGGGTCCTGCGACTGCGCGTTCTCCTTCTAACTCTGGGATTGTTATTCTTGGGATCTTCGTCACTGTCCTCTATTGAAAAATTTGTACAGTTGACAATATCTTTCATCTGCATATCCATAGTTGGCACAACACATTCCTTCTGAGGCAAACACTCATCAAACACAAGAGCATATATATCCTACAGGGCTTCATCCAATTTCTCCATCCCTCCAACTAATTTTAATGTTGTCATGAAATCCTCTGTCATTGTATCCCAGTGGCGAGTGCATTGGTGAAGCTCCACATCTAAATACCAAGTGGTGGGGACCAGCCCTAATGAATGAATAAACATGTGGACCCACTCATTCCATTTCCTTTCATTCCATATCTCCATCCACATATCCAAGTGATTCTGTGGATCCCCACGGCTAGAAAAGAGCTCCATAGGTGGGTGAACTGGAGGCTCAAAGCACAAGATCATCATTTTTTGGCAGTCCTCCCAATCCTAGAAAGTCTCTTTATGTGTTTCCCACCAATGCATAGGGGTTTCGCGCATAGCCAAGCCAAGTGCCTAGAATCTTTGTTCCTCAGGTAAATCATTTTCCAAGGCTTTAAGAAATTCCTTAACACTACCAGAACCATCAAATTATGTAAATTCTCTTACCTCTGAGGAGATGCACCAGAAGTGCTTTGTGAACTTGAGGCAGCGCAACGTAGATACATCATGCAACTGGTTCTGCAAATTTTCCATATCGCCATCCGAGTCTGACAAAAACGATTTGTCTTTTTCCCAAGTTAACATGCCATCAGCTGTAGGTTTAACCCAATCAACATCCCGCACAATCAGTTTTTAAATATGGTAAAAATCCTCCTCATTGCACACCAACTCTATATATCGTTCGCCTTCTGCTGGATCTAGAGGGACTATTACCCATGTACCATCATTCTCAAAGAGCATGCTCCTCCTTTTTAGGTTGATGATACCTCCCATGTCAATAGCTCGGTCCACTCCTAATAGTGTAGGGTAAGGGTCTGCATCATCCACCATCTAGATTACTTCGAAATCTGCATATACTTTAACTCCTACAATGTCTACCACAACCTTAGGCAGCCTTACCAGTGGAATGATCTTTTGTTGGTTAACCGTACGTAGTTGAATGGTGGACCACTCCAATTTGGTTTATCCCATCCTTTTCCAGGGTTTTTTGGGCAAGACATTGGCATTAGATCCCAGATCCAAGATGACTCGATCCATTTCGTATTCTCCAATATGCGTAGTCATACGCATCTCCTGACCAATCCTCTTCTTGTTCTTATAAATCTTGTTCACAACCTTAATCTCCATTCGTGGGGCTTCCTTTTCTGTGTAGATGTCTATCAATTCTTGTAGATTCTCTACCACCTTCTGTTTGTGCAGTAACTTCATACAAGCTTGAAGGAATGGTTTGACTGCTTCGTCAACTTTTGGATCCATGGCAGCTTTTGATGTTGACACTTCCACTGTAGAAAAATCTTTTCTAGACTCTATAAAGATTTACTTGTCCTTGTTTAGGTTTAGGCCTTCCTTCTGGTCAGATTCCTTTCTAATCTGTGACTGTGCAACAGTTTGCTACGCAGGTCCTCCAGTGACCGTACCACTGCGCGTTATTTCATTTACACTAGGGCGATCATCATGTGGCTTAGATTTTACCATTTGCACATTCTGTGTAGGTGTCTATTGCTTTTCCTGCATCTTAGCTATCAGAATGGGACACTCCTCAATTACGTGATCAAATTTCCTACACTACCTGCAGGACTTCCGCGCAAGGTTAGGGAAATCACGTGCATAATGTCCTAGATCTCCAAGGTTGTATCAGATTAAAATCCCTCTTCCTTGACCTAAGCCTCCTCCTCTCCCCCCTCCCCTTCCTCTTGTCGGGGATCCTCCATGCCTGGAGGGAGATGCAGGCGAAGAGGTTTTGACCTGCACTTTGTATAGGTTTCAATTGTCTATCATCAGCTCATACATCTTACAATTGTGTTCATCATGACCAACCAATGAACATAATCTGCAATATTGTTGCTTCAATTCTGGGACATAGGCTCCTAGCCACAGTCAGTGGCCGGTATCATGATGGCTAGCTACCCCGCAATCAGCGCACCATAGGGTGGGGTTGCTAGGCCCTGCAATGTCACTAGGGCACAATGGATTTGGTCCTTCAGCTCTTAGGTAATCCGTAAACACAGGGCAATGATCTTTGGTGTGGCCTGCTCCTTTGCAACGAATGCACTAGACATCTGCGCCAACCTCTTACCCTTGTCACTTTGTAGGTTCTTTATCTCTAATTGCATAGCTTCCAACTGAATTTGAATTTGCAGAGTCCCAAGGGGAATATATTCTCTAGGCGCAGCCTCCAACTTCATACCGATCTCTAGGGATTCAGCCTGAGTAGAAATCTTCTGTTGTCCCATAGGACTGCGTAGATGGGGTAACAACATGGCAACGAACCATTCCTTATGCTGGTCATCATCGTAAACAAATCCTCCGTCAGTGATAGTTGTCTTTAGTTGTCGATTGGCTTCTGAGACTAATTCTTTTGCTCCTTTCCTGAAATATTTTAGCTCTACCACTACCTATGCATAGGACTTCGGCTTTTTGAACTGCTACTTCAGTTCCTTCTTGATATCAGCGATAATAGGAGAGGCGTTTTGTTTTAGATATCCCATAAACCAGTCTAGCGCACAACCTTCAAAATCCATGGCCAGCTACGCTCTTTTCATAGCATCAGTATTAACGTTTTGTGCTGTCCATACTGCATCAGCTATGAACCATAACCGATCCATGTCCTCATCCCCTGCACCCCTAAATTTGGGTAGCTTCATGTGCTCAACCATATCGTCTGCGGGTGGGGGTGGTGGTGGGGTAGGAGATCTCTGAGTCCTATATGAATTTGAGTATGGCGTAGCCGAAGGGATACCTGCAGCGTGTGTAGCCTCAGTTCCTTCTAGATCCGGTGAATCCATCAGAGGGTTGTATGCAAATCTTTCCCCTTTCTCATTGATCTGATAATACTTCCTGTTGCGCATGGTGCTTTCAATATATTCGTAGTTCATTCACTCGGCGTGGTTGCACATAACACCTTTTTCACTCAATATCATCTTAATCAGCAAGGGAAATGTTCACAAAAATTTACCTCTCAAACCCTTGAAAAATCTTCTCTCGGCTTCAGAGTATGACACAAATTGATCTACCACAAACTTCGTCACAAATCCACCCAAGATACTATCAACCCAACACAAACTGATCTACCACAAACTCCATCACAAATCTACCTAAGATACTATCAATCCAGTGATCTATGGTCTAGGTGATTTTGTTATCAGTCTTTTCCAATTTCTAGATCAATTCAGGGGTCCACTACATAACCCTATCATCCTTCCAACAGGTCTGGAACTCTGCCAATATCAACAACCACTCCTACAAATCATGTGCAAAGGTCACGAAGAAGATATCGTGCACCTTTGTGAAGATTTACTTATTCTTCCACTTTTCAGTAGAAAACTTCTTACTTTTGTTTTATTTTAAGGCGAACTCCTGGATCTTCTTTTGGAACCACTCGTTAATTTCATATTTTTCCAGATTCCACAATCCTTGACTCATCACCTAGTCTCTCTCTCAAAATGCTCCCGGTCCTAGCAACAGAACCATTTTTTGGTTTGAGGGGTCTTGACCCAGGTTCAAATTTGAGGTTAACCAACAACCCCATTTACTACTGGCCCTTTCGGAAATGACATGCTTGTGCAAGTCAAGGTCTCACTCGAAGTAGTATGGGAGGGTGTTGGAACCAGGTTTTCGCACCCTGAGAGAGGGAGTTTAATGATGGGGGTACCTTTAGATCTTTAACATGTGTGCGCAAGAGAAAAGGCCTAACTAGAAACCCTTAACAATATAACTTAACAAAATACCTTGGGCGCAGCCCGTAACTCATAAGATAATCAATTAAAAAAGAGAGATACAACCCAATAGCACCAGATCTATTCATTCATTGTTCTTTTAAGCATATGATACATGTGCACAATCGATCTACTAACAATATTAAATATCATAGAAATAACATGGAAATGGCATGTGTTGCAACTCATAACATATCACAAAGACATTCAATATCAGCAAAACATTCTTTTATTCATCACATAGTTCGGGTTCCTCTTATAGACTCTTTCACATACCCGCACACACATCCAGCGGGGTCTGCACAGATCCAGACTTAGGGTCTCCGTGCACATAGCCAGCATGAGCCCTTAACCAGACAAAAACCTCAGAGGAGATCTATCATGAACAAACATACCATAAAACTTACTAGAACTGACTTCTTGGACTCATCCCAAAATCTTATTTATACATTTATCCTGTGTTGTACTACCATTTTTTTCCATTACAATTCATGAGGGGCTTTGACCCAACCCAAAGTGCCTTAACTTGTGTTGCACATGATTAAACAACTCAAAATATTCCAAAATATATCAAATTTTTATTCATGGGGCCCTGCTCCAACAAATCTACTATCATATGGTATGTGGGGGTGAAATTTGGATCATTTTTGTATAGTTGCAGCCATCCATAGGTCTCGTGGCCTCAAGAGTTGAGAATAGTAGTCAGTGCTACAACTAGGGGTCGTTTGAGGTACTTTGCAACATAATTGTGCTGCCCTTTTTATATTTAATGTTCTAGTGGAATTGTGGCAGGTATGTAGTCCACTTCTAATGGCAATCGTTCTCCAACTTACCTTGTGTCTGTATAAACTGAAGAGGTTGGTGATTGGTTTGGATGAATTTCCCCTTCCATAGAATGTAATGATTCCATTTTTGATAATCCTGCATGATGGAATACATATCTTTATCATAGGTGGGGTAGTTTTAAATTGTACATAAAAGTGTCTCACTATGATAGGCCATTGGATGCTCATGTTGGGTGAGGACTGAACCAATAGCATAGTCAAAGCTGTCTGTCTCAATTTCAAATGGTTGTTGTAGGTTTAGCAGTTTGAGTATCTTTGTAGAGAAGAGGTGGCGCTTCAACTCAACCAACGTTTTATGTTGGGACTTGGACTAGGAAAAAATTTCTTTCACCTATCCCTTAGTAATCTGACTCAAAGGCAAAGTGATATGGGAGAATCCCAACGCGAACCTCCGATAAAAATTTTCAAGACCTAAAAAGTTACAAAGCTTCTTTAGAGTGGTTGGGGCTGGCCAATCCCGAATGAATTAGATCTTAGTCGGATCCACATGCATGCCATGCTCTATGATGTAACCCAGATATTGGACTTGGCTCATTCCAAAGGTGCATTTATCCAAGTTGGCACATATTTTGTGCTACCGAAGGGTTTGAAGGACCTACCAAATGTGTTCCAACTCTTGCTTAAGATGACGATATATTCCAGAAAAACAACCACGAATGATTTGGTGAAGGGCTACAAGATGTCATCCATTAGATTCATAAATATAGGAGGGGTATTTTTGAACCTGAAGGACATAAAAAATCATTCAAAAAGGACTTCCTTGGATTTTAAGGTGGTCCTCCATACATATTTTTTGTGAAACCAGCTCCAAAAAGAGAATAAAAGAGATATCAATGCCTTAGAAATAAGCCACTTTGAGGGGTCAACCTCCAATACATTACATAAATGAAAAATTCTTGGATGATACAAATGAAAAAACCTTCTTTCTATATATAGGAGTCCATGGGGCCACAATGTAATCCTAGTGGGGCCACAATGTAATCCTAGCCGACCTAACAATAATAGTTTAAGGGCACAATAATAACAATATGGGGGTTACAGGGGGTACAACAATAAAAATAAGGGACTATACTAGTAATATAAGGACCTAACATGCTCCACTCCTTCAAAAAGGTGTTGTACTCAACGCTTGAGTAGCTCCAGGTGCTTTTGTATAAAATTCTCATCCTCCCATGTAGAATCTTCCGTGGATAAGTTCTTCCATTTGATGAGATACTCTGAAATTGTTCGATTTCGTAGTTGTCGAGTTCTTGTTTCCATGACTGCTTCATGTTCCAATATGGTTTTTCCTTCCTCATCAAGTTCTGGCAATATTGTATAAACTGGAATTTTGTCCCCTATAACCTTTTTTAAGCATGAAACATGGAAAACTGGATGCACTCGCGAAGAAGCAGGAAGCTCCAATTTGTATGCCATAGTACCAATCTTTTGCAAAACCTTGTAAGGACCATAGTATTTTGGTGATAATTTATTATCCTTCTTATCTTTCTTGAGGGACATTTGTTTGTATGGTTGTAGTCGTAAAAATACCCATTCTCCCACATCAAAACTTCTCTCACTGCGATGTTGATCTGCCTATTGTTTCATTCACTTTTGTGCCAAATTTAGGTTATCCTTTAAGAGTTAGAGAACTTCTTGTCGATGCTCGATGTGATCCTCCACTACTTGAACCCTAGAATTTTCCCTTAAAGAAGATGTGATGGATGGTGGATGATATCCATAAAGTGCCATAAATGGGATCATTTTTGCTACAGTATGGAAGGAAGTGCTATACCACCATTCAGCCAGAGGTAACCACTTGACCCATTGTGCTTGCTTATCAGATACAAAAAAATGAAGATATCCTTCAAAAAATTTATTCACTATCTCTGTTTGACCATTGGATTAAGGATGATAAGATGAGTTATGAGCTAGTTGAGTACCCAAACAAGAAAATAATTCCATCCAAAAATTTCCTGTAAAAATGGGATCTCTGTCACTTACAATAATCTTCGGGCTTCCATGTAGCTTTTGAATTGTTTCCATAAATGCAGTAGCAACTGTACTTGCTTTAAATGGATGAGATAATGCACAAAAGTGTCCATACTTGGTAATTCTATCAACTACCACCATGATGACACTCCTTCCTTCGGAGTTAGGTAAACCTGTGATAAAATCCATTGAAATCTCCTCCCAACGTTGACTTGGAATGGATAAGGGTTGTAGAAGATCTAGGGTCTTAATTGTCTCCATTTTATTTTGCGACAATGTTCCTCAGGATTTCGGTTTCGCACTCTAAAAATTTCAGATTTTGAACCTTCGTAGAAAAAAAGTTATAGTGAAAATGCCACGATGACTTGTTTGGAGCAGCGAAACCATAGAATCCAAAGGTCTGATACCAAATGTTGTGAAAGCAGCTCCAAAAAGAGAAGAAAAGAGATATCAATGCCTTAGAAATAAGCCACTTCGAGGGGGCAACCTCTAATACATTACATGAATGAACAATTCTTGGATGATAAATGACAAAACCTCCTTTCTATATATAGGAGTCCATGGGGCCACAATGTAATCCTAGTGGGGCCACAATGTAATCATAGTCAACCTAACAATAATAATTTAAGGGCACAATAATAACAATATGGGGGTTACAGGGGTACAAAAATAACAATAAGGGGGTTACACTAACAACAATAAGGGACTATACTAGTAAAATAAGGACCTAACATATGTGGGGTCTATTGGAACCTGGTGATAGCTATACTTCATATCGATCTTGCTCAAATACTTGGCCCCTTTTAGTTGGTCCGAAAATTCATCAATCTGTGGGATTGGATACCTATTTCTGCTAGTGATTTTGTTTAGTTCCTGATAATCAATGCAGAGCCTCCCGGTCCCATCCTTCTTCTGTACAAGAACAATCGAGCTCCCACAAGGTGAGGAACTTGGTTAGATATGCCATTTTTGCAGTAACTCCTAGATTTTATTTTGGATCTCTTCATTTTCAAGATGGAGCGACAATATATTGTCTCGTTGGGTAAAGGTGCTCTGGGAGTCATATTATTGAATGCACTACCTGACAGTGCAAGGGTACACCTATGGGTGAGGAGAATATGTCCCTATATTCTTCCACAATTGTATCCACTTACTTATACTACATGGAGGAAGCCTTCCCTGGGTCCATGGATGTGGCTACAATCTTCCCCTTACTTTGAGAGCGAATCAAAAATAAAAAATAAATTCCCAGTCTAGGAGATGATCTTATTGCATTTTTTAGCAGAGATCAAAGAGATGGCAGTAGACGGGCTACCTCCGATATCCTATATAACTTATTACCCAAATAAATAATAATAGAGCAAGGTATAGACTCATATACATCATGTCGCTTCAACAAATATGGTTGTGCTAATAATACATCACAAATTTCAAGAGGAGCAACATCACATATTACCTCATCCATGAAGGGCTTGATGTTGTAGGGAAGGCGACACTGCTGGCTGATGCAGAGATCTTGTCCTTGGTGAATCCACTCGATGGTGTATGATTGTGGATGTGTTTTAGTTGATAGGCCTAGAAACTTCACGACCTCTACTGAAATTTGGTTCTTTTGGCTCCCTCTTTCGACAATGAATTGCAACGGAGAACCCTTCACCCACATTTGTGAGTCGAATAGGCGTTCCCCCTCCTCTGGCCACAGTGGGATTGGGCACATTGGGCTCCACATCAATGATATACTTCCCTTTTTCATTCCCCTTGTGGGGTTCTAACTCAGAGTCAGAACATGTGTCTCATTTGGAAGCCTTTAGCTCGGCCACTAGTGACTGCTTGGCCTGACAATCACTTGTGTTGTGTGTGGATCTCTTATGGAACTCACACCACTTTCCTGTGTCCTTCTTCATATTCATGGTTTTATTCTTTACTTGCAGCTTTGGTGGATTATCCTAGGTCACCCCACCTTGGCTTTATCCTTTTCTCTGCGGTTTGGAGGTGCCTTTCCCTTTTTTCGGATTTGTAGATCCGAAATCTCGCTTTTTCTATTTAAACTTATGCTCATTATTGATAGTGTATTGATATGCCGTGCTGAGCAAGGTGATGTCCAGGAACTCCATCTCATCCTGGATGTACCTATGTAGATGGTTGCGATACTTGAGTACCAAATGCTGCTCAGAATCCTTGATACCCAACTTCGTGCAATGGGTATGAAAAACATTGGTAAACTCAAGAATATTTTGGTCCCTTTATAGCCGGAGTGTGGTCCAATTTATGTATTTATCCTCATAGCTCCTGACAGGGTAGTATCTCTCCTTGATGGCATCCTAGATCGAATTCCAAGTGGGTGCGTCTGAAAATAGAGAGAGGTGTAATTTCATCCTTCTTCTCACAGTAGGATTCCCACCAGTCCTTCATGTGGGGGGAAACTTTGAGAAGTGAAAAAGTAATCTTTTCCTACCTTGAAAAATCATGAACAGAAAAATATCATTCTAGTAGATTTAATAATTTATCTACAATTTCTGCATCTATCTGACCTTCAAATATGGGGATTTCAAAGTTAACTTGTACCTTGAAGGGTGTAGCACTTCTAGAGTGGCAGCTGGAAGGAGATGCTTCATCTTTGGCTAGCCGCTAAAGGATCTGGGAAAGGTTTTCAATCATCACGCTCTTCTGTTGCTCGAGGGCTTCTTCAAGAAAGATTTTGAAAGGATCTCTTCCCCCTCATCTTCCTTCTCTTCCACCATGGCAGGTTGTTTGGGCTTGCGAGGTTTTTCTTGCAAATATTCAACCAATTCAAGCCCTAACTCCTTATATCCCAACCTCGTTGGGGACATGCAAAGAAAAGTCAAGAAGGAGCATACCACTCTAATACCACAGATCCAAAATTAAATAGGGACACAAAAAATTACAGATATAACCATAACTACAGAGATGCATTAGAAATAACACTTCATTTCATTAATATCAAATATTGAAATAAGCTTACAAATAGAATGGAATAAACTAGCTCGGGTGATGGTAGCTTATCTCTAAGAGGATATGTGGTGGCTACATACCTCTGTGCTATGTTACAATGAGGCTCAAAGGCCTATTTGTTGGGGCCTTTGTTTTGGACAAGACACTTTTGGAGTTGCGGAGAAATAGAAGATAGGTGGCGGAGCGTAATCAAGGTAGGCAGGGAGCTGTCACGATTATGGAAAACTTGAAGGCAGGTGGTGGGGCATAAACAGATGATGGCACAAATGGCAGAGATGAGAGACAAGGAACAAGTAGTAGAAATCCCAGTGGTGAAGAAGAAACAGAAGGCAGCGGAGCGCAAGGGAACAACTGAGCATGAAAGGGGAAAAGACGGACAGTGGCAGTCGGCAGGAATAGATAAGCATGGAAGAAATGAATTTGGGGATGGTTAATTAGTCAGAGAGAGGCTGATAGGAGAGTAGAGCCTAGGGAGAGCTCTACAGAGCCTTATGTATTTAACTGAACTAAAATAGACTCTGCGGAGTACGTTTGTTATGTTTTGAGCCAAGTTAATGGAATCAAATTGTTGTTGTTCTACCTATTATGGATTACTTGGTGCTTGATTTCTTATGGTATATGTATGTCTATTTTAAAATTTTAATTCGATACTCTGAATGTATATTGATGAATGATAACCTACTTCTTAAATTTGAGCTATATGAATGTCGTTTGTATGCATGTAAGAGATTATTTGCGTTAGTAATCTGTCCTCGAGGACAATGATCTAGTCTCTAATCCCAGTAAGGTCACGACATGCCTCGGGTGAGACTCCTTGCTCCTTGAATAGGATGAAAATTCAGGCATTGCCCTAGACTACAGGGAAAACCTTGTTGGCCTCAAGCCTGAACCAGGGTCTTGCCCAAAGACCTCATTTTTCGCCAACAAATGGTTTCATTGTCGAGACCTGAAATTTTTTCTAGAATCTAGATCATGGTATCGAGGATCTATGAGGAATAATTATGTAGCTAGTGGTACAATCACGTAGATCAATTCATATCGCAACAAGAGGAACTTCGGCAGCAGAGGGAAAAGACTGTCAAAGATCACGTCCTGTTTTCTGACTTAGCGAGTGACTTGTATGAAATTTTCTGGGGAAAATTTCTCGAAGAAATTCACAACTGGTTGCAAAGACTCTAGATCAAGTCACTTCCTGAAGGATTGCGTTGAGACTGTCACAGTTGGATGCACTCGGATCTAGCAGCACTACATCGGTTAGATATAGATATAACCCGAGCAGTAGATTTTTGGGTACAAACTACCTTGGAGGGATACATTGTAGAGTTTACAGCCATGTGCTACCAATATTTCACAAAATCCAAAGATATATTTTAATCTAGGTTGCGGGGAAAATTGTTCAAATAAATCCTGTTGTGGATTAAAGCTCTAATGGTGGATGAGGGCCTAATGTTATTCCAAAATCCTGAGATGGAGACCTAAACCTCCAGTACTGGGGGAAGGAGTTGAGGGAAATATGTTATGAATGGGAAAAAGGGGGGAATAGGGATATGGATGTCAAAACCTCTAGTAGGTTGAGAGGTTGGAGAACACATCAGAGGGTGCAGATTGCTGAGAAGTGGCGAGAAAGGGTGATACGAGAATTTGAGAAGCAGGAGAAGAATCGTCAAAATAAGGGAAAAGCATCACAAATGACAGAAGAAAGAGAAGGTTAGGTGGGACCCCAAGGAATGGAAGGTTCCATCAAGGAAGTTAGGCAAGTTTATAGGATCCCAGCCTGAAGAGATAAGGGAAAGAAGTCCAGTGAGGAGGACGCGCGCCCCAAGGAGGAGTCCGATGTGGAGATGTATGTTGCAATGGAGCAACTATTTCAAGAGATGCCGACAACCATAATGCAAGGTAATCCTATTCCCCAAGTTTCAAGTAGCACTAGTCCTAACCTTCCCTTGGTACTCTATCATCCACCTTATAAGTTCTTGATTAAGCTACGGGAGTTTAGTAAAGTGAGTAGTACTAAATCCATTGTATAGATATCTACTAGCAACAATGTTGGTAGTGGAATCTCTCAGCCGGGAAGAAGAGGTTTTATTTTAGTACCACCAACTCAAGGAAAGATGGCGGGATCGTTCACCCAATACCCATAATTCTCTGGAAAGGGTAATAACGATGTAGAACAACATTGGTATCTCTGTGAAGCAATTTTGAGAGCTCGATAGACACCAGATGCAATCAACTTAATTGAATTTCAAACCACATTAAGGGAAAGAGCTTTGTGATGGTTCATCAAATGGTCAAAAGTGCACTAGAACCCAACAATAGATGATGTTAAAAGGGAATTTGTCCAAGAATTCAAGATTCCTTAGATGAATCAGCAAGGATTGTCTAAGCTATGGGAATAAAATAGCAGGAAGGAGAAAAAACCTTGGATTTGATGAGGAGATTCTAAGATGTGATGGGAAAGATAAGTTACCCAATCGATCCAAATCACAACCAAGATTGGTTCATCAGAGCACTCCTACCGTTGAAAAGGACACCGTTGACACAACAAAATATTGATACCCTTAAAGATGCTTTGGAAAAGGAAATGAAAATAAAAGAAATGGCTGGATATTTTCAGGAATTCAGAGGGGGAGCAACGGTGCAACATCCATCCATAATGGGACTACAATATCCAATAGTTATTTTGATGGAGAAACTAAAAGATATTCAACCGGTATGAACCTCAAGGCCCAATGTGTGGTGTACACATTTATTGATGGAAGGACACGTAACCACAGAATGTTGGAGGTTGTGAAGAGCCAATGTTGGGACTTCGACGGTCGAAACACAAGGGGCCCTGCCAATCGATGGAGTTGTGCAGATAAACACTCAAGGGATATACCACATCCCGGGGTTCCCCAATCAACAAAATCAAATAGCAGCAGAATGCTGCGAAATATGCAAAGGTATTGGTCATCCTCCACAACTATGTCCAATTCTAAAAAAATACTCAAATGTTCCAAACAATGTTTACTGTGAATTTTTTCCTCTACAAGTCATAATATGGAGCAATGCGGAGCCCTTGATGCACTGGCAAAATTATTAGACAGGTCTTCTGATAGAGTAAATGAGACTCCAAGGGGAGGAGGAGGAGGAGGAATGAGAGGTAGCAGAACTAGAGGAAGAGGAGCGGTAAGGTGTTATAACTGTGATCAAGAAGGTCATGTAGCGAGATAATTTTTTCTACCCAGAATACCATGGTGCTCTCAACGCAGAGTAAATTCACATGCTACTGAAGACTACCCAGAGCTGATTAAGAGGTGGGAAGAGAGAGCCAAAAAAGAGGAGCTAACCTAGTTAATGTAGAACCAAGGATAGTAGAGACACAACCTCTACAAAGTGTAGCTATAGTGACATGAGGAGGGAAGAAGACAGGAGAGGATGCACGAGAAATGGACCCGATAAAGCTAATCAAACCTACATCCCCAAAAAAATATTTTAGCCCAGACCAACAGAAGCAGTACTTTAAGGAAGCACTAGAGAAATTCTCACAAATGGGAAGACATCAGAGTATGGAACTTCCACAACCATCTAGTGAAGGAGGAAAGATAGTCCCCTCAAGAACACCTATAGAAGAATGGTTTTGATTGTTCTTGAAAATTGTAAACAACAAACAGATGCTGGAACAATTGAAGAAAAATCTAGAAATGGTTGTGCAAGGAGGAACAAGACATGGAGACTCAAGTAACACAGCTGAAAATAAATAAGGAGAGTAAAAAGAAATAAGAGAAGGACTCAAAAAGAGTTCCGCACAAATGCTCAAGTTGCGAGATTCCAAATTAGAGACACAATGCTAGATCTCGGATCAGATGTCAATATTCTACCTCAAAAGACATGGGAAGCAATGGGAAAACCAAAGCTTTCATTCTCACCAATATAGCTCAGAATGGAAAATCAATACTGCATTGTACCAATAGGAAGGCTGGAAGAAGTTGAGGTTGATGTTGCGAGAGTAAAGACCTATACGGACTTTGAAGTAATAGATATCATGGGCAACAAGGATCCTTATCCTACCTTGCTGGGAATAGATTGGGCCTTTGAAAATTATGCAGTTATCGACTTAAAGAAGGAATTGATGATATTTGAAGATGGTGAGGTCAGATTGGTTCACCCATTGGACCTGTATCAAGGACCCCGATACATAGAAACTGTTGACAACAGAGAAGACACAGAGCTTCTAGATCAACTGTACTTGATGACTATAGGAAAGATAGAAGATTACATTAATCCTATAGCACGAGGAACAGTAAGCTGGAGAAGTGTTCATAGTTCTGACCAAGGATTAGAAGTGGCTTGGGATGATTGGTAGTAGGGAGGATATGAAATCAACACTAGAATATGCGCCAACATTCATGGAGTCAACTGGATTGGTACAGAGGTAAGAGAATACCCAACTATTTCAAATATGAAAGTTGTGAATACATTTATTACCAAAGTAGAAGACAAGGTTCCAGTAGAACATAGAGTCCCTCTCATGGACGTAACACTAAAATCCACTTCAGCAAGGTGGTGGTCAACCCATCGCAACTCTCTCTCGCAATGGGAAGATATTGCTAGAGAATTAAGAACAATATTTCATGTGGCTTCAAGATCGCAATTAGGAGAAAAGTACTGAGGGAATTACAATCCCTTAGTACATCTAAAAAGTTGCAAGTATAAGTGGATAAAAGAGGAATATCAAAAATCTTTATGGGTACATAACTTCATACATTCACTAGACACCATTTCACAAGTTTGTTATCTGATAGAAGAGAAGAAGAGAGGAACAAGCATTTGGGAAACAATTGTGGAGAAATTTATGCAATGTTTTTATTTCAAGGGAGACACAGACCAAATTGCAGATACCCTACAAGAAATTAAAAGAATATTCTTCTTCCCAGAGCTTGAGGAAAATGAAGAAAAATATTTATCAGAGCATAAATTTCAGGATTCAGTAGCATGTAAAAGAATAGATCAGGAGATAGACGACGATGATTTAGAAAATCTTCGACATCTATACTTTGAAGAAAAGGAAGGGGAACGAGAAATATAAGAAGAACCAAATACTCAGGGATTACACCTGTTACCCCTGAAGACAAAGAAGCAGAACATTAAAAGTGTAGAGAAACCCAAGATTGCATCCTTCAGAGATTATTGGGATACATAAACAACAAAATAAATCTTTGACCTACTACAGGAGTACGAAGACCTATTTCCATCTTCAGTGGTAGAAATCAAAGGAATCAAAGGAGATTAGGGAGAGATGCGCATATTCCTAAAACTGGATGCAAGGCCAGTAAATCATAGACCTTACTGCCTTAATCCAAGAGTAAAATAAAAGGTTAAAGTAGAGATAAAAAAAGTGTTGAATGTAGGCTTGATTTTTCTGGTTGAAGAAGTAGAATGGGTCAACCCAATAGTGAAACAAAGTAAAATGGAGAAATCAGAAATTAGAGAATGTGTGAACTATAGAATTTTAAACAATGCATGTATTCATGATCTGTTTCCAACTCCATTTAGTGATGAAATTCTCGACAATGTGGCGGGAAATGAAACATACTCATTCACAGATGGCTTCTCAGGGTATCATTAGGTGTGAATAGCATAATAGGATAAAATAAAAACTATTGTCACAACATAATGGGGATCATATGCCTATCATGTCATGCATTTTGGGCTAAAGAATGCACCAGCTGTGTTTTCACGGATAGTAATAGAAATATTCAGAGACTATATTCATAAGTTTTTAGAAATTTACAAGGATGATTGGAAAGTGTACAACTTATTGAACAACCATGAAACTCTGCTCAAGATAATGTTTGATAGGTGTAGACAGCTTCAAATTTCTTTGAATATCAGAAAGTGCATCTTTGCAGTACCCTTTGGAATGCTTTTGGGACATGTCGTCTGCAATCAAGGAGTATGTGTGGACCCTGCGAAAGTGGCAGTAATTGTGAACATGGAGGCACGAGAGAATGTAAAACAGGTGAGGTCACTACTTCGAAACACAGGATACTATAGAAGGTTCATCCGCAATTATGAAAAAATCACAGCATCACTAGAAAATTTGTTGCGGAAGTCAGAAAAATTCATATGGAACGATGAATGCACTAAGGCACTGGACACATTGAAAGAGAAACTAGCAAGTGCACCCATTTTGGCCCATTCGAATTGGGATAAATAGTTACATGTCCACATCGACGCTTCAAGTATTGCTTTGGGGGTGGTGCTAGCTTAGCTAGGAGAAAACTCCATAGATCACCTAGTATACTTCGTAATCAAGAAGTTGTCAATGGCAGAAAGGAATTACACAACAACGAAGAAAGAGGCTCTTGCTATGGTATACTCTCTACATAAATTTTGCCACTACTTATTGGGAGGCACATTCATGTTTTTCACAGATCAGTCAACACTGAAATACCTGGTAAACAAACCTATACTAGAAGGAAAAATCTACAGATGGCTCCTACTATTCCAAGAATTCACTCTCGAGGTAGTAGTAAAACCGAGGAGGCTAAATGTTGGTCCCAACCATTTATTAAGATTGGAAAATGGGGAAAACGGGGGACCACTTGATGACCAGCTTCTAGATGTTGATATTTTCTGAGTAGAATCAATCCCAGATTATCTAAAACAAATAGCAACATACTTGGCCACAGGAAAATACCCATCATAATACACAGCAACCCAAAGAAGATGCCTAGTAGTTAAAGCGGCCGAGTATCAACTCATAGTAGGGTAGTTGTATAAAATGGGCCTAGATCATATCATGTGAAGATGTTTCTTAGATCACAAAAGAGAAGAAATCTTATGGGAGTGTCACAACGGAGTTGCGGGAGGCCATGTTGGCGCCAAACCCACCGCAATAAAAATACTACATGCAAGATTATGGTGTCCCACTATGCACAAAGACAGCAAGGAATATGTGAATAAATGTGACGTCTGTCAAAGAACAGGTCGACTGTCACACTGTGATGAGCTGCCCCTACAACTTGTAAGGGTTATGCAAGCATTTGAGAAATTGGCAGTTGACTTCATAGGACCAATTTCACCAATCATGTGACACTCACGGGAAAGATATATAATCATCGTAATTGATTACCTCACAATATGGGCAAAGGCGGCATCAGTAAAGGACTGTACAGCAGATACAACAGCTAGTTTTATTTTTGAGAACATCATTAGCAGGTTCGGATGCCCAAGGAGCTTGACAAGTGATCAAGGCAGGCATTTCATTAATGCTACAATTAAATCACTATTGGACAATTTCATGATACAACACCATAAGAGCATCCCGTACCACCCTTAGGCGAACATAACCGTCGAGGCTTTCAACAAAATCTTGGAGAAGGGGCTAACAAATATATGCAATACTAATCGTGATGACTAGGATGAAATAATACCATCCACGTTGTGGGCATACAGGACAACCATAAAGAGACTTCATAATCAAACTCCATTCCAGTTGGTATACAGGAAAGAGGCAGTAATACCAGCCGAGTTTATCATACCAAGCCTCACATGACAGAGGAAGACTCCATATTTGCATGCCTTCATGAGTTGTAGGAGCTTGAAGAAGATATATTTTTGGCAGATTTCCATCAATCAGTATAGAAACAATGACAAAAGGCCTGGCATGACCGCCACATCAACCACAAAACATTTACTATTGGTGGAAAAGTACTACTTTATGACAGAAAATTCCAGAAGTTCCCATGGAAGCTCAGAATGCACTAGATGGGACCATATTATGTCATAGATATAAGGGACTTAGGCGCAGTCAAGATAACTCAACTGGATGGAGAGATACTTCAAGGATGGGTGAATGGCGCATGCCTGAAACCCTATCATGAGTAAGCACCACAATCATTTTAATTTTAAAACTCCCGCACCAAAGAGAAGACAATAGATTGGAGTCAATAACTCTCTTGCAATCAAGATGAGCCATAGAATAGTTTATTTTTTAATCATTTTAGTCCACTAGAGTAGGAATCCTCTATAAGAAACCCTCAAGTCATGCAAAAAAAGCAAATCACCTTGTTGCGATGTGGAGACCACATCGAAACAAATTGTTTTCGGGGGTAGAGTCTACAGTGTTACATAACATAAGCATGTAACCATTATTCACTCATAATGAGCCATCATAGCGGTTTCAGTCCATAAGATCATCCGAATTTGAAAAAATAACTACCATAATTATTAACCCCCGTATCATAATAAAGTTGCCACATTAAGCCATAATTATTTCCCATCACACCTACCCAACTTCTTAAGCCATAGTCAGCACTGTCAGAGTCCACATCACCTCGGTAAGTAATCACACGATTATAGCCACAGGGAAAGACAACAAGAATTAATTAGTTATGGCATCGCATAAACATCATTCGTTCCAATAATCCTACTTGACCCGCATGAAGGAGGGAAACAACAGAATGCCAGAAAATTCTGAGTTATCAGAGCAAGAAACAACTATAATGATAATCTTGATTCCAATAGCAGAAGTTCAAAGCAATAGACCAGAAACAGCAGTTCGGGCGTACAGTAGAAGAAATAAAATGACGAAGGTGACTACCTCAGTGATTGAGCCCGAGCTCGATGAAAGAATTCAAAGGGTGGAGTCACCGATTTGAAAGTATGACAATGCCACGCTGATAGATATTGACTTCACAGAATCATTCCAGTTCCCAGCAATGAAAAGGTAGGTGTACATTGAAAATCATGTGAAGGAGGGAGGAGGCGAAGTAGCAAAGGTACACCCAGATTTTAGAGGCATCCAGAGGTCAACAATCCTACACCTCAGAAGCCTTCCAGTGTTTGGGACGTCGGGAGCAGCGATGCAATGCACCAAGTTCTTAATCAACAGAATTCAAAATGAATCATTGTGGCTTGGGAGGGAAATCCCAGTTCATGTGGAGGACATACATAGATTCACAAGTTTATTAGCTGCAGGAAGTGACATCTCATCGACCTTCCAAAATACTTTTAAGAGAGCTAAGAAGGTGGGGGATTGTGACTACTACAGGAAGTACGAAAAAAGAAGAGGAGGAAAGGGAGCAAAAATTGATCTCATCAACAATCCAGCAGTAAAATTCACTTGCTACTATATCACTCGGAAAACTATGAGACATTACACCAAAGGGGATGCACCCTTGGCACAATATCAGTCGCGAAGCATTGCATTCAAGGGGCACAACTGAATTGGTGCACATTCTTATTACATGAGTTTTTTTAGGCTTGCGAGGACAACTACAAGCAGGCCACAAGATTTATATATGATTATCTAATCATGGCACTCGCAATGTGGAAATGGAGTCCACCAGGAATCAGGTCGCTTGTGGAGATTACCCAAGACCAACCAATGACACTGAGGTACACGCCATGGAAAATATCAAGGGACCTGAGTACCAAAGAGTTAAACGAAGAAGATTTTGTAGCCTAGTACCGACAGATGGCCGACGTAGTTAAAAGTCAGCAAAGAGTTCTAAGAATCCTGTTGGATAGATAATTCCCACAGATTTGGTTTGGGGTGTCTCATAACAGAACCTATGTTCGGCCAAACTGCGTTGATGAAAATACCTTCCATAATAAGCCATTGAAGTTCCAGATAATGGAGGAGGCTTTGCATACAGAAGTTTCTTCATGGCCAGGAGCATCAATGGAGATTAGAAGTGGGATCCCAGTTTTCTCATTTGATGTGATTCTCCCTAAAGCACTTCCGAGGGAGACACCGGAAGAAACAGTGCAGAGGATATCCCAATTACAACTGCGGCCACTGTTGGACCAGCTGGACACTCGAGTGAAAGGCTTCAACAAGGTAATATAAACTCTCATCACCAAATCTACTGTATTTCCCACTTTTTCTAAATTTCAGACGTTGAATTTTGCATCTCCATCCACCACCACCCCCATCCTAACTACATTACCATCTACTGCATTCCGCTCCCACTCACTACCCACTACCACTCCACTCAACAAAACCAAGCCAATGAAATCCCCAATACCAACACCTAAAGAAAAAAGAGCCCAAACCATGGGATCTGATAAAGTGGTCGATCTCATAGGAGAAGACCAAGCCTAGCCAATAGTCACGGGAATGTTAGTTCAAGAAGAGATATAGGTCGCCACCCAGACCACCTCTGTGTTACTAGAATTTGATCCATCATCATTTCTTAACATACAAGTCTCATCTCCACTCAATACGTGCAATTCATCACCGCACACCTCATTCACATCCAAAGACCACCCCAACCACACTTTTTCCACCTCCGCAACCATTTCAGATCCAATACCACTAGGAAATCTAACGAGTGTTGACACCGAGGCAGAAGTTAACTCTAGTATAGCTGGAGTACCTGAGGTTAACCAAACCATAGTGGGACAGGACACCTTCTTAGAATTATTAATACATGAAGGGTCCCACATTTTCGATACAACACCCACTGAATCAGTGCTAGATCCATTCCAGAAATCCAACTTATTGTTACAACAGTTCATGCCATCCACTAGTCACCACATTCCTGAATCTCAACCACCATAGCAAAGTCAACCTACATCCCCACAGGGACACTCCCAAAGATCAGTTGCTAGTGGGAAAGCGCTCAAGGAGAGACATTCGAGCCAAGAGATGTCCAGCAGTGGTGACATGAAAAGCTGGGGACCCAACCAACTTTTCAGTTTCATCCAGACGGAAACACAACAAGTAGAAGGTCTACACAATGACCTCTTACAAAAATTTGAGCACCAACAGAAACAAGTTATTACGCTTACTGATGAGCGTAATCAACTACAGGTCAATAAGGATAGCCTACAACAGCAGCTAGATCAAGTAACAAAGGTCTTTAAAGACCTATGGCCGATAGTCACTACCATATATAGTAGCACACCCACAGATATTTCATCATGCTCAATGGTCGAGAGATACATCCGAGTAAAAATGGCATGTACGAGCCTAGAATGAGAAAATCAGGAGCTGAGTGAGGCATTTGCAGCAAGACCAAAGTTACTAGATCCCTCTATAGTGTATGCCAAGAAGGTAGCGAAAAGATAGAGAGAGATGCAGAGCATTAAGGAAAAACTTGGAATGACTGTCAAGAAAGAATAAAACTTGCTAGAGCAACTCCAAAAGTGTTCCAATTCACTAACAATGAAAGCGCAACCTATTTCGAAGTAACTGCAAAAGATCTTCCTCGAAATAAGGGGGACCACATATCCGGTTAGCCACACTCAACTGTATGACTAGGCAGACGTAGTTGAAACATAGATTCAAGCCATCAAGGAACACTCAGAAAAAAGGAAGCAAATTCTCAAGGACCTACGACAACTTGTGAAGTAATAGGTAGAGGCAATCCAGCAACAGGCGTCCGAGGCTGAACCCAAACTCCAGAAAGTGTTCAACAAATTGCCACAGGTAATGGATGCGACTCAGGATGACAGAGTCATCATTGAGATGGAGCTAGGGATAAATGTATAGCAACAAGCGATAACCGAGTTCACAGAGCTCAGGACAGCATAAATGAGCAAGGTTCCCGAGCTGGGGTCTTTGTTGAAAGACGGAAAACCAGAACAAGAAAAGAAAGATATGGAAGCAACAAGGGAAACTAGGCCGGCTTCGAAAGCTGACAGACCACCAGAAGCCGCAACAGCAGGAAAATATTGACTTGGGATGAGTCAATAGCATGTGGTCGGGGCCTGTTGGGGCCTTTGTTTTGGACAAGACAGTTTTGGAGTTGCGAAGTATCGGAAGACAAGTGGCGGAGCGTAATCAAGGTAGGCAGGGAGTTGTCGCAGTTGCAGAAAACCTGAAGGTAGGTGGCAGGGCATAAACATATGATGACACAAATGGCAGAGACAGGAGATAAGGAACAATTTTTAGAACTACCAGTGATGAATAAGAAACAGAAGGCAGTGGAGCACAAGGGAATAGTTGAGAGTAAAAGTGGAGAAGACAGACAGTGGCAGTTGGCAGGAATAGATAAGCAGGTAAGAAGCAACTCTTGGGATGGTTAGTTAGTCAGAGAGAGGCTGATAGGAGAATAGAGCCTAGGGAGAGCTCTACAGAGCCTTATATATTGAACTAATCTGTAATAGACTCTACAGAGTATGTTTATTCTGTTTTGAGCCAATTTAATGGAATCAGACTATTGTTGGTCTTCCTATTATGGATTACTTGGTGCTTGATTGATTATGGTGTATGTATGTCTTTTTTTAAGTTTTAATTCCATACTCTGAATGTATATTGATGAATGATAACCTGCATCTTAAAGTTGAGCTATATGAATGTCATCTGTATGCATGTAAAATATTATTTGCATTAGTAATTTGTCCTCGAGGACAATGATCTAGTCTCTAATCCTAGTAAGGTCACGACATGCCTCGAGTGAGACTCCTTGCTCCCTTGAGTAGGGTGAAAATGTCAGCGTTTTCCTAGACTACAGTGAAACCTTCTTGGCCTCAAGCCTGAACCTAGGTCTTGCCCAGAGACCTCCTTTTTCGCCAACACTATTTATTATTGAGAAACAATGGAAAACCATAAACATCCAAAAATCTAACCCTAGGAGATGAAGCACCAAAACTATCGGCCCTGTTTGGGTAAATTGGTACATCAACTTCTCGGGGTCATAATTTTGGCATATGATCCTCTGTTTGATGCACAAAATACCTCTTTAGAAAGATATCTCCGAGGAATACAACTTTAGAGTGGAAAACATCATACAAATACTCATGTTTTCCCCAATTTTCCCGGAAAAGGTCGTTTAGGGCCTCAAAATAGCTACGGAAGTTCAGGACCCGAAAAACTACCAAAAATAGTAAACCGTGCTACAATTAAGTAAACTAAAAGAGACAAAGGTGGGCATCCAAGTGGAATAGGATGGTGGCCACCAACATCCAGTTGGATCATGTATCATGTAGCTATCAACATTACCATATCTGAATGAAATAGTAGTACCAGCATCAGTTTTTTTTCAACAACCTTTCATAGATTCACAGCAAGTGCGTGCACATATTCTCATGTATGAGTCTCTTATGTGAGTTATATTTATTGCGTTTATTCTATCTTAGAACCCACATTTGTTCTTAATTGGGATATACATTCTAACTAGAAATGCATGATGTCTTTTGGAAGTCAAGTGTCATTGAGGCGTTGATGATAAAAACTTTTTCTAATATAGGGGGAGGTGTGTGACCATGTTCTATGTTGAGTTTCTTATTTATATGGAATGATCACTGTTTATGTAATATTTAATTTTTATTTATTTTTTGTCTCAAAAATATCTCTAAGATTAATAGTTTGATTGTGTGCTAATATTGTGTGTCAGCATCTCAAAATGGTTCCTCTAAATCATATGGAGGCAAGAGTATGTGGGAGAATTCTTGGCATATTGTTGCAGATCTTATTCATGGGAAGGTGTTCTATAATACCTCATACATGGTCACACCCATTTCTCAAGCACAACAGCAATAATATCTAGAAATTTTTTTGAGGTGATGAATATTACAACTCCTTTTACATCAATTTATGCCACTGATGCAAGGAATCTTTTTTCAAGAATGATGTTAGCAGACTTGGCAGTGTCAAGGAGCCATTTATTTGTGACTATAATTACTAAGGATTATAACTTAGGGAGGGGTGGGAGCAAGAATAGCCCCAAGAAATTATGAGTTCACCTCGCCCACTAACATTGTCACCACGAGTGTAGAGTACTCTACTGAATGAAGGGGTGTAGTGGTCCACCATTCATAAGAGTCTACATCTTGACCCCCATCAAATGACTGCAGCAAGGAATCTCTGTTAGTATGAATCTTGATTCGAGGTGTACGAAAAAATACCACTTTAGATACGCATAACAAACAACCCTAATAGAAAAAATGACTACTAATATCTTCAGATCTGCAGTTAGATGATCAAGACAAATGCTGCAAAAATCTATATCTATGCATTAGAAGACATTAAACAGTAGAAAAATAATATTTACTCCATAGATCCAATAGACAGGACAAGAATATACCCAACGAAATTTTTATTAATGGCACTTGGGAGGAAAACACAAGAGGGTGTTCCCCGTTCTCCTCAATGGGATGGGTTCTTGTAAGTCCTCAACACTTTAGATTTAGAATTTCTCTCTCTTAATGGTGTAGAAAACCCAGAAAAAAATGGAAAAATATGGCTATGATAATGGATCAATAGGCAGACCAAGAGTTGAGATCCAGAGTTATCTTTAGGCAACAAAAGGTGACAAATGAATGGGAAAACCCTTCTATTTATAACAAAACATTGAGTTAGTCTAGAGATTGGTGCATAATTAAAATATTATTAACCAAATATAGATCCAACTTTTATGGAATATTTTATTATATTTGTTGGAGGGAAAAGGAATTTGACTTGAGTCAAATCCCCTTATTTGTAAATAATAAATAAATAAATGATTTATTTATCATTTTAAGGATGTGATTAAGTAATAATAAATAAATAAATAATTTATTTATCATTTTAATGATATGGTTGAGTAATAATCAAATAAATAATGATTTATTTAATTATTTAAGGGTGAATTAGTCACATTTAACAAAGAATATTATTTAAATAAGATTTAAACAATTATTCTTTAGAAAATAATAAGATAAATAATGATTTATCTAATTAATTTCTTTGTTTTGAGTTTAAACATAACCATAAATATTAATTAAACTACTGTTTGACTAATTAATTCTTGAGGAAAATCAAACAAATATATATTTATTTAATATTTCCTTATGGGGTTTCCTGTTTAGACCACAAATAACTTAATAAAGGTGATTTACTAAGTTATTTTCATAGTGAAAGCAATTTTTCTTGGAGTAAAATTGGTCTTACATGATGTACTTGGATCCATATAATGATAATAGGTTAGATAACCAAAAAATGGTGTAACAGATTGCCCCCCAGCGTGCAAGCATTAGGAGCTAATTGTATGACCGAAGTACATTGTAAGAACAATCACTAGACATCGAAGGGGAAGTCAAAGAGAGAGAAGTATAAGGTAAACCAAAGTGCTGAAAGAACTAGACCCTGAGGAGGTGACTTGCAGGTGCAACAAGTCTTTTTGATGAGTGAGTACCTTCTATAGGCGGCAGGGGAGGCATACCTATGCCCGCCGAGGCAATAATACAAATAATAAGGCGCCCAGAAAACCATGGAACGCAATAATAAAGCATATGCTGGCCTAAACATGAGATAGATAAATAACACGATAATGAATCTCACATACATATTGTGCCTGGGATAACAACCAAGAATTTGTACAATAATATCTGAGTACATGAGATATAAATACAACCCAGATGCCCCTGAAAACAGGAAAGGGCTCTAAAAATCTAACTGATACATGCAAACAAAAAGGCACTGCAAGCGGCTGAGGCCGACATCATCAAATGTATGGAGCTGCATCAAAGGTTGTAATGAAGATGTCATCCGAGTGTGTGGGGGACTACCTGTAGGGCCACCCCCTCATGAGGACTGAGACATCTCACACACACCCAAGAATCATCGATGTCAGCTACTGCATCACTGAACCATCAAGTATACGGATCTCGATCATGTTGAAAGGAGCTGGAGCTGAGAAGAAATCAAGTCAAAGGGCAATAAGGAGTCACTTTGCCTGATCCGAGGTACCAAACAAAAGTGGAAGTTGGAACCAAGGTACACCACCCTCTAGACCTATCTTATGGAATGAATGAGATGATGTCGACAGAAGGAGGTCTGTCATAGGTGAGTCAATAAGGGATCCTCAACTAAGGAACGAGAGAAAATAGTAGAGAAACTGACACCAATGATGATGATGAAATGAGGGGAACTGAGTAGCGAACAAATGAATTTCCTTGTTAGAGCATAAATGGCATGAATGACCTGGAAATGACTGACACAATATCATGAGGGATAGGGGACAGTGGAACTGAAGGCTATAATGTGCGACACGAGAGAGGGACCAAGCAAGGAATGATGGAGGAATATAGCGGGATACAAAGGGACTCGGGATAGACTCCACGAATTCAATGATGACTCCACGCTGATGCTCTAAACAAGGGTGACTCGATGGTGCTGCCACATATGTAAAGGATCTAATGGGGACCATAAAAGCATTAGTACAAGATGGTAACTCACGACGAAAGTCGACACGAGCGTGGACAAGTATGGAGGCAACATGGTGCCCCCAGTAAGAGTGTTGCAAGTGAATAAATTCGATTTTGAGGAGGGGTGAAGTGGTGCTTTTTGGAAAAAATGTGTCTTGGTGAATTATCAAATCAAAAAATCTAATAGATACCCATTTGAGGGCTTGGTGAGATCTTTCCAATGGTATATATGGTTCGTCAAACTGAGCTACAGTTTGGTCGCAGTAAGAAAAAGAAAAATAAGGGGTTTTCTTTTAATAAGGCATTTTCCTTCCAGATTCACTTATTTTCCAGTGGAGCTGTGGTGAATATTGTGAGGAGAGGAGGCCTTAAATCTTGTGGCAGTTGTAGTGAATAAACCGACCATTGAAATTTGAGATCTATCAGTTGTAGGTAAGAGGCCTTATCCTACTCTTTCATTTCAGTGGATTGAAAGTTCAGTTTAGGAACCTAGAGCTCATGAACAGGCCAGGTCACCCTTTTTGGGGTCTGTTTAGTGACCTGGGTAGCAGTTTTTGGGAAGAAAAATGCGACCTGTCCTAGGAAATGACCTGAATAGTGTGACCTATTAGAAAAAGGGGCTTTCAGTGTTGTTTTTGGCTGAGATCTGGGATTTTTATGGTTGAGGGGCATAGGTTCCCCCAAGAATGTTGTGGACATGCCAAAATGTATTTAGAAAAAGTGAAATCTAAACACATTTTAATGATGCGGTGTGCCATTTGTTTTCGGTATGGTTACGAAGTTTGAGAAAGGAAATAGACAATTACCAATCTATTTTGGTACTGCATATATGAATCAAATGGAATTTAAGTTTCTAGGTTGGGATACATGGTGCTAATATCGCAAATATAGTATTTGGGATAATGAATTGATGTTCTCCCAGAAAACCTATAGGTTGGTCAACCACAATGTCTATGAGACTGGGTTACTGATGAAAAATGAAGGAATGGTGAGGGGTATCATTCCTAGAGTGATCTTGAAGTGATATGGGACTGTAGAAGTTCTTCTAAATGTGGAAGAATAATGGGACTAGAGTTGTCACGACTAGATTCAATAGGAGAGTGGTGAAGAACTGCTTCTCTTGGTCTCTCCAATATGGGTGCCCCCCTTACCCGAAAATTGGGTGTCAATGTAATGGCCACACGGTGCATGTGGTTCGAATGCATGAGTTCGATGTAAGGGGGATAGATAAAGTCAAGAGTGGTCGTTGCTTCCATAATGTTGTCATTGTAATAGAATATGGGGTGACTAATGGAAGAAAGACCACCTGACGTGGCAAAACAACCTTACTCCTCATCATGAGAGGAGAGGTTCGTATGCGTATCGTCACAAGGGATAGCAGGAGAGTGAGTAGACAGAAGATCCACCGATGTTGAGACTAGGGAAGGAGCTGAAGGGAGGTCAGGTGAAACATCAAGGGAGGTCTCATCGTCGACTTTCGACCAAGGCTCCATTATCTCAACATCATAAGGGGAAAATTTAATGGGAGCATCTGTGTCCTTGGGTGTTGCCAAAGCAAGATGCGAAAATAAGGGAGTAGGTGACTCATGGAGCTCGGCCTCGAATTGGCGTAAGGCTTCTAAAGAGGAATGATACTCTTCAAGGCAAGGACACAGGTGAGTGTAATGGCTATGGAAATCACATAAACAAAAGGGTTATTTCTGCGCAATGGTTTGAGTTTTAGGATTGAATCGGGTATAGTGACATATACCTCTGGGATATCAGATTTCGGAAACGACTCATTAACCATGGACTTGAGGTGAGGCAATTCTAGGCAAGTATGGGTGGCGTGGTCGACAACGTCACACAAAGCACACTGGATGGTATGCTTTGGAGGCCAAGAGGGGGCAGGGTTTGTCGGGGTAGCCTTATCCTTTGATGCCCCCTTGTGATCTTTTCCCTTCTTACTCGAAGTGGTTGCAACAGGAGGTGGATCCCATTGAGGTGAATGAGGCACTGTTGCAGCAGGAGAAGTTATAGGGACCGGTTGAACTAGGGTCAAAGCGAGATAAGGTTTAGGTTGACTAGGCGAGGTAGCGATTGGAGGATCGAGGTACCAAACAAGAATCCCAAGGGTCAGGTTAGGAAGAGAGAGGGTGGCCATAACAAGTCTGTGTACACTCCTGGTGGGTGAGCTAGGAACGATATCTGACCAGAGGGGTAATGACCAGGTGAGATGACGCCAATATGGTTGAGGTTGGGAGGAACCGTCCTAGGAGGGTAAAGGGGGTCATGAGTACCAACTGAAGGTGAAGGGCTAGGAGAAGAAGGTTCAAAAGGCTGATCAGAGTACATCATGAAAATATGGTAATCAAGGGAACCAGATGGAAGAGATTGAGGAACCACCTGTCCTTCAGGTGGTTGGGTAGCCACAAATCCCTGTTGAGGGAAAGGATCAGTAAGCACAGCCAGTTGAATAGGTGCAGGACTGGGACGAATGGAAGGGATGGCTTGTTTTCCTCTCAATGTTGCTTGAGATTCCCATAGCTGTCGCATTTGTGGCAGAAGAGGAAAATCATGTGTATAATGACCATAAATGCCACAACAAGAACATGGCTTGTTCGTATGGAGAGGCCTATCTTGCTTAGGCTGAGTAGTGTTAGGAGCATTACCTTGATTAGGTCCAGGATTACCAGAGGCAGCTTGATTTTGATTTCATTTCCTCTTCCTTTTTGAGGTAGGAGGATTAGTCGTGCCCTGCTGTGCATACACCTACCCTGGAGGGGGTGGTGGTTACTGTTGCAAGGGTTGAGAAGGCAAGGGAGGAGGAGGTACTAATGATGTAGGAGCTGGAGCACCAGGCTGTGGATATGGATAATAAGGAGGTTGGGTAGTAGTGTGGTAAACAGGTGGTTGGCCAAAAGGAGGAGGCATGTCGTATCCTGGATACATGCTACCGGGAGGGGGAAAAGTTCTGGAGGAGCTAGCCCCTCCTTGAGAGAAACCATAGCCCATGGGAGGTTGAGCATACAGATTAAAGAGAGCTCCAACGATACCGTCGGAAATGTGAGATTCCCTCAGTACGTTGGCACCACCAGGTCTGGGAAGATCAGGTAGGATGGTATAAACATAACCTAACTGAGCATAGATTAGGTCATATTTTAACACAATTTGGAGAGCGGCTTCTTCGGTTTGAGGAAATTTTGATGTGATGTCTTTCTCGATAGGTGGCAAGAGAGTCCTAAGGAACCAGTCCATGTAGACACGGTCTTCAAAAGTAGGGGCTCGGCATAGGCTCCTTCTTCTACGTCATTCCTGAACATGTTAGGATAGGCAGGTCACATATGATTGACGGAAAGAGTTCAAGAGCTCAGTACTAGTGTTGTAACGAAGGGGAAGCTGGAAATAAGACAAAAAATCCCAGGCCAGAGTCACAAAGGTGGTATGAGAGGAAGGGGCTTGATCAACATACCACTTAGAAGCTTCACCTGTAAGCATTTTTTGGAACAACCAAAGACGAACAGAGTCATCAGTAATGGAATTAGATGAAAACCACATGTGGAAAGATCAAATATGATTTGAAGGATCTTCTCCAGCAAGACCTTCAAACTTTTGGATGTCTGAAGGGAGCTTTGTTGGTATAGCAGGCCACTTAGCGTCTTGGTGTATAGGGTTTTTTATCAACTGGTCGAAATCGGGGAGGCTGAGGCCTGCCATGAAAGGGAGCAAGGGTGTAGCCGGGGTAGTGTCCATTGCGGTCCCACTAGTGGTATTCCCGGCGGGAGGGCCAGGGTTACCACCAGTGTTAGTCCTGCACCAGATATGGTGAAGGTGACAGGGGGAGAACCTAAGGTGGAACGGGAAGGAGAACCCAAAGGACCAGAAGAAGAGTCGAAGTGTGGACTGGGTTGAGGACTAACTTGAATCCTCTGCAGAGGAGTAAGTCTCCCTACCGGAAACTGAGGATGAAGGCCAAGAAGTCTTCGGGATGAACACCTTGATGGTGCAATGGTGACGACACAAACACGACACAAAGGAAAAAGAGACCAACAAGGGCAAGGAGGTGCAGGATCAACCAATTACAATGTCAAAACAAGGGTAGAGAGGTGTAGGATCAATTGATTTCAATGTCTTAGAGTCTTTTCTTAGCGGTGTTAACCAATCCCTTTTTCTCTTAGGGTGTGTGTGTAAAAGTGTGTAAATTTTAATTTTTAAACCAAGAAATTTGTAGATAAAAAAAGAAAAAGTGTGTTTTATAGCTGTAAATAAACCTGCAAATGTCATTATATAGGCCTGCAAAACAGAAAATAAATAGCTGATAATGCACCAATCTAAACCCAAGGAGGTGGGTCTCTCAACAACTAGTCTATAAGTGAGTAAAAACTAATTTAAAAACACTAAAGAAGGCTAATAGATCTAGGGTAAAGAGGGACATATATCTAAAAGACAAAATCTTTTAGAAAGTGGTGCAGAAAATAGCAACAAATCAGATGAAAATTGTTGTAACAAGAGGTGGTGAAAGGCTATCTCCAGGAGGGAAGCGAAGTGCAACCTAAAGGAAAACCCAAACAAAGCTAGATGAGGTGATTTGGATGGATAACAAGCCAATCTGAAGTGGATCTGAAGATGAGGTATTATATCTGAAAAAATGGCTAAAGACTCTGAAATTTCAGACAACGTGCAACAACAAACACTCTTCCACAAAAAGTGGAGGGTACTAAAGCCCTAGGGGGCTAGGTTCCCACTTAGTTGAGTGAAACAAAATAAGTACAGGTCCAAAACAAGTGGAGACGGAGGTCAGACAACCCTGAACAGAGGCTCAGCAAAACCCAGAAAACTTTTAGAAAAATCCCTGCAGAAAGTCCAGGTCGCAATTTTTGACCTGTTTTCAGTAGAGGTCGCACTTTCTGGGCTGTAAAGTGGCCCTTGTAATGTTCCCTTTTCAGGAAATATCTACAACAATGAGAATATCTCAAGATATTCTAAATTTGGAGACCCAGCAATATGTAAACACAATAATGGTGCAGCAGCAACACTCAACTCATATAAATGTGAGAGAAATCCATAGCTATTTCATTAAATAATAGCAGCAAAAATAGAGTACAATATCTTGAGGAAAAAGGTCACTCAAGATAGGCAATACTCAGCCTCAAGAAACAAGCACATAAACCATGACAAAACCACTGCTACATATGTATGCTCAAGCTATGACTGCACAGTCTATGAAGGGAAACTACTACATAAAAGTGTCAATACAAAAATATGTCAATTTATGGCTCAAATACAATAGGGGGAGCAATATTTCAACCCCTGGAAACAATAATGCACAATCCCTAAAAGGATTGGCTGCAAAACATACAAAATGGCAATTCCACAGAAATGCTAGAGTTGCTGGGTTGCTGCAGCACCTCAGAAATAGAACTAGATGGAGATGGCTAAATCTGATGCTCAAATTGAATGTGCCTCCTCCAATGGATCTTTCAAGTGAAAGGCTGATCCCTTCACCAAAGATCTCTCCCTCCAATACTCTGCAAGAGCCCCACTGCAAATGCTCCTCTCAAAATAACGTAGTCACTGGATGGAACTCCGCTGTAGGGCTATGGAATGAGTTGGCCTTGATGCAAAAATCTACAATAAGCTCCATGATACCTCCAAACTGATATCCCAAAGGAAAGAGGGACTCCTCCTCTGAAAAATAGCTGAAGGGGATGGTGTAGTGAACCCTCACTGCAACACCCAGCAACACAGTGTTATTCTACTGCAGAAATAACGTTGTCTTGATGGAGGATGCTTGGCCTCAGGCCTGGATGTGAGGAAAATTAAGAACAATCCCTCAAGAGACCTCTCAAGAAGGAGAAGGAATCCTAAACAGGAATTCCTCCAGCAATTCTTGCTAAGCAGCAAAGAATGCTCAAATTGTCTAACTAGACATTGAGATGAATAATACAAGCAAGAGAAACAATGGTTGCCTTGTCCTCCTTTTAAACAAGTGAAAGCCCCTCTCCATGGGTCCCACTCCTATTAGGGTTTCCTCCACAAAATAACCCTTTCCTCATTCATACTACGTTTCTTCTCTAAGTGTGCTCCACCTCTTGGCCCAACGTTGTTGACTTGGTCAAACTTGACCTTGCCTACTTGCAAATAACCCTGTTCACACATGAGGGTGTGAAAACCAGCTCCAATGATGATCCCCTTTTATTGAGATTTTTATTATGCATGGGTCTCCTTACCCATTTATTCTCCTCCTAGGTGAAATCAACAAAAATCAATGTCTGCAGCCTATTGTCTGAAAATTTAACACTACACTGAGGTCCAAAAAGCCGAGGTTTTGGGTAGAAAAGTGTGACTCGCACTTCCCAGACTTCCTACGGAAGGTTTCAAAAAATTCATCTCGCCCACAAACAGGTCTATCACCCGCACAGCTGGGTCTCGGAAACACTGGGTTAGAATTTTTATCGTTTTAGGGTTTTATTGGTTAAAACAACATCAAGAATAAGCAAAACAAGGGTCAAGAGAAATCCTAGGTTTCAAGTAGTTTGATATGCAAGATTAGAAAATGACAATGGCTGTAATTGTTTCTTCTGCAGTAGAGTCGCCATTGAATAGTATGAATTGATTCGAGGTGGTGACAGAACACTAGTTTATATAATGAAATATCCCACTAAATGCAATGAGCCCACATTCCTGAGTCTAGCTAGATGATCAAGTATAAAATGCCGTAAAAATCTATATCTATGACTAGAAGACATTAAAAAGTATAAAGATAAGATTTAATCCATAGATCCAATAGACAAGACAAGAATATATCCAATGAAATTTTATTAATGGCACTTGGGAGGAAAACACAAGAGGGTGTTCCCTGTTCTCTTCAATGGGATGGGTTCTTGAAAGTCCTCAGCACTTCAGATTTAGAATTCCTCTCTCTTGATGGTGTAGAAAACCCAGACAAAAATGGAAAAATATGGCTATGATTGTGGATCAATAGCCAGACCAAGAGTTGAGATCCGGAGTGATCTTTAGGCAACAAAAGGTGACAAATGAATGGGAAAACCCTTCTATTTATAACAAAATATTGAGTTAGTCTAGAGATTGGTGCATAATTAAAATATTATTAACCAAATCTAGATCCAACTTTTATGGAATATTTTATTATATTTGTTGGAGGGAAAAAGAATTTGACTTGAGTCAAATCCCCTTATTTGTAAATAATAAATAAATAAATGATTTATTTATCATCTTAAGGATGTGATTAACTAATAATAAATAAATAAATGATTTATTTATTATTTTAAGGATATGGTTGAGTAGTAATCAAATAAATAATGATTTATTTAATTATTTAAGGGTGAATTAGTCACATTTAACAAAGAATATTATTTAAATAATATTTAAATAATTAGTCTTTAGAAAATAATAAGATAAATAATGATTTATCTAATTAATTTCTTTGTTTTGGGTTAAAGATAGCTAGAAATATTAATTAAACTACTGTTTAACTAATTATTTCTCGAGGAAAATCAAACAAATATATATTTATTTAATATTTCCTTATGGGGTTTCCTATTTAGACCACAAACAACTTAATAAAGTTGATTTACTAAGTTATTTGCATGGTGAAAGAAATTTTACTTGGAGTAAAATTGGTCTTACATGATGTACTTGGGTCCATCTAATGATAATAGGTTAGATGACCAAAAAATGGTGTAACAATCTCTATCAATCTATACAACTTGGACACTACCCTACATGAGGAAGTGTTTCTCCTTAGATGCTTCGCTTACCTTTCCTTGCGCCATGGGTGGCTCCTCCTCAAGGACCAGCAACAGATTTTGGCTTACATATTTCTCATTTTGCAGTTCCAGAAGGAACTCAAGATGCACTTAATAACTGGAGGAATTTTGTATAACCTTTTGTACCATATACACTAATGAAACTTGTCATTCCTCGTTTCCAAAGTATGATGGGGGCTAATATAGTTCAAACCGGTACCAATATTGGTACAAATATTCCAAAAACAAGTTTGGTAGTTGGTAGGGAGTCCAAGAAGGAGAAAAAGCATAGAAAGAGGAAACAGAAAAATGTTTCTAAAGAAATTGTTCGAATTGGTTTCTTGCAAGTGACATGCATTGTTCCCAAACACCCTACTGAACCCACACCAGTATCTAAGCTTGCGTCTTTAACTATTGTCTCAACTACTTTAAATTCTCTCATTGCACAAGGTATTGGCATCCTGGGTACACCTTATGTTTCTAATTTCTAGGTAATAAGTAGAGGAGAAACTGCATAGAGAATTATATCCTTAGATGAAATAAGAACTCGTATAGAATAGGCGAAATTTAATGTTGAAGATTTTGCTTCTATTGTAGCTATTATTGTTAAGCATAACTGGGGAATTTGGAGTCAGTCAGCATCTCAAAATAATTCTCAATCAGTTTTGAATTGTGAAGCTAATATTGCTTCTGTAGTTGTGGCAACAACTGCTACTACATCGTTTGTTAAGGCTACAATAGTAACAACCAATATTTCAATTGATGTTGCTTTACAAATTACAAGAAAAACGCATGGAAATGGAGACTCTAAATTATGATGGTAAACATGATGCTATTTTCTCTAGTGAAGTTGGATTTATTGAAGGTAGCCAGGGCCAATCCCATTCAATCATTTCAACTTCTAGGGAAGATGTCAAAAAGACGGTTGAAGTTTCTTTTTCTTCTACAAAGACGGAAGATAATTTGTATTCAGTTGCGATGGTAGTTGAACTATCTGCACAAGTTGTATCTCAAGTAGGAGTTGGTGTGGCCATGGGTGATCTTGTTCCATTACCGTTGAATGTTTTACTAGAAGATGGTGCAAAGGATTATTGGAAGCTAATGAACCAAGAAGAAAATATTCAAAATATGATAATGTTCACAGTGAAACACCAACTCAACAAATTTCTATTAAAAATGAAATTATTTTTAAATATTACAAGTCTAAGGATAAGAGAGATGTGTTCAAGAATGAAACCTCAAGGAATACAAAAGAAGGCATGAAGGGTCATACAACAGAATTGTTAAGCATGTGGAGAAGGATGTCACACAGATGCTAGATTGTTCACAATATGATATCTCAATAGGAAAGGATGTTGAAGTTCATAAGGAGAATCAAACTCTTGGTACATCCCAACTTTTTGTACCTATTTATGTTACTAATATAGTCTCAATGGGGGAAATAGTATCCCTTGAAACTGAACCTAGTTCTAAAAATCAAAGGGAGCCATTTTCTTCAAAGGATAATGACATCAAGGAGGGCTTTCTTGTGGAGGTTGGTGATCTAGCAAGGAAATTTTCACTTCTCTAATATTTTCTTTAGTATTTCCATATCCTTGATCATTTCCTCTATAATTTCTAAGAGAAAACATTGATTATGAGTTAATTTAGTGTTAACAACCTAAATGCCTTGTTTGGTTCTGAAAATCATGTTGAATCATTAAAATACTTCTAAGTTGTCTCTGATGAAGAGGGTCTTTGGGGTGTTTGGTTTTTAGCCAAAGTACTGAGATTGAAGAATGAGAAAGCTTTTTTTGTTATGATGAACAAATTTTAGATGAAGGTCATCTAAACCATCAAACTAAGTATCTTGCATCTTTCTTTATTTTACATTTCTCTTTATGAGTTCTTTTTTAAGTGGAAATAATTGATTTAATAATGGAAACATACATGATATGATTTATGGCATGTCCTTCAACGTATGCAGGCCTAGGTTAGCTTCAAGAGTGGATACCACTAAAGAGAGATAATGGAAAAGCACATAGAATTCATATGGCTCATCCTATGAATGTAATCAAATTTTAAGGCACACAGAAGTGTTGCAAAGCAGCTATGGGTAATTATATATGGAATGTGTGAGATCATGTGGATGCACAAATATTTGATGGGTAATCTCTTGTCATTTTCTCACATCAAGTTTAGATTAGAACACTAGACAATTTTTTCACAATCTCTTAATTTTTATGCTTGTCTATGGATTTTTTTCTATATTGCACGAGTTAAAGGGAAGTGGCCCAGAAATTTTTCTTCCATGTTACATTTTTTTGATGAGGGTACAAGATTAAAAATGAGTCACAGACTATGAAGTATGTAGATATACTACCACCCTTGAAGGACTCATCACCTATGTTTTTTTGTGTTGGAGATGAGTGGACACCCTGGAGGATGTTGGTGATGCCCTCCATCTCTTAGAGCATCTCTTTCAAATAGGGGGACATCTGGGAGATGTCCTTCTTAGAGAGGAAACACTCTGGGATGTAACTTCTTATGAAGGAATCTCTAAACATTCCTTGTCCATGGGTTATTTTATGGTGTCAAGATTGTTTTGATGCCATTTTAAGACAAATACATAAAAACTAAATCATTCACCAATTTGAAGCCTAATCTATGTCCAAAAATGTGGAAAACTACAATAGTTTTAGAGGGTCCTTTTTTGAAGTTATATGCTTGGAGATTGTTATTTGTCTTTCAAGTTAGAGATTCAAAGGGTAGCAATGAATTTTTGCTGCGGGAAGCCAAAATATTGAACAAAATTACGTTTACAGTTTCAATATTCAGACCAAATGTTATTCGTTTACCTCCAGATTCAACTGAAAATATTTTTGTCATTTTGAAATCATTTTCATTTCTGGTAGCAAGCATTTTTCTTTCCTTAACATTCTTCTTTGAGATTACAACTTTGCAAGGTATAATTTTGAAGTGGAGGGAGATGACCAGGTTGTTGAATCTTAAATGAGACCACTATCGTTATAGGAAACCCCAAACTCAAAGCTTTTCAATTGTAGAAACATTTGTAACGGTTTAAGAGAAATCTCAAAGAAAAAAAGAAATAGTGGTGGTTATGAGGAATTAAAATGCAATATTTTCGACAATCGTTTTAAGGGTATCTACACTGCAATATATCATCATATGGTTGGAATACTTGATTATTGAATGAAGGCATGCCTCTGCACATTTGAAGAAAGAATTGAAATGAAAATGCTTACATGGATGCTACAGGTTTCGCTGCAAACCCAAATTTGGAGAATTAGAATATGAATCTTAAGAAACTTAGACTTCGTCAATCCCTCCTAAATGAATTAAAACAATGTTAATTTTAACACCTTGTTAGATTGTTGAGAATGTAGGTGGGTCCTCTGCTTTAGAGGTAGGTTATTACATGCATTAACAATTAGAGATAAATGTATAATATGCAACCTAGGGAGGGGAGAAAAACGTAAACTATGAAACGGGAACTATGAACTCAAAACGAGAACTCTAGCCAAAAACCCCAAAAAACATGAAAAAGCAACTTGTAAACGAAAAGTGGTGATGCTGGAATAACATGTTTTTTTTAGAGGTGAATTTTCAACATGTTTAAAAAATGCCAGTGGAAACCAATTTATGTGTGCCAAAAACACCCTCAAAACGAAAAGTGAAGATGCTGGAATAACATTTTTTTTTTAAGGATATATTTTCAACATTTTGAAATACAATGTAAAATATAAAATATCACCACTCCAAAAAAGCTTAAAATTTCAAAAGAAAAATGAAAACCAAAATTTACAAATAAAAACAAGAGTTAAAAAAAACAAAAAACAAAAAAAACAATAGTTAAAAAAATTAATAAATAAATAAAAACTCAAGCATAAAATAGAAAAATAAATAAATAAATAAATTAACCTGCAAAGATAAAGATAAAAATATAAAATATAAAATATAAATATAAAGAAATAAACCATTAAACAATAAAAAAATATAATTAAATAAACAAAATTAACTAAAGAAAAAAAAAATACTTTATTAGTCAATTTAAAAATAAAAATAAAATAAATAAATATTACATTTAAAAAAAATCAAGAAAATTTAAAATTTAAAAATAAAAATAAAAATAAAGTATTAGACAAATAAAAATAAAAATAAATTATAAAAACAATCAAATAAATGAGAAAAAAATTAAAAAATAAAATAAAATATCTAACAGAAAAATGTAAAAAAAAAATACCAAAAAAAAATTAAAAAAAAATTAATCACAATTAAAATAACTAAAAAAACATTAAAAATTTAAAAAATAAACACAAATATAATTAAAAAAAAATAGTAAAACATTAAAAAAATAAAAAAATAAAAATCTAAAAACAAATTTAAAAAAAATAAAATAATAACAAATATATCAAAAAATAATCGAAGGGGCAACCGTCGTGGGCCGACGAAGTTGGCCAAGCTCGGCTCCAGCCAGCCCCACCGGGTGGCCTGAGGGGCGGTCATCGTGGGCCGGCGGAGCTTGGCCAACTCCGCCAGCACATGACGACTGCCCCTCGGGCCACCCGACGGGGCTAGCCGGAGAGCCGAACGAGCTTGGTTAGCTTCGCCTGCCCATGGCGGTTGCCCTCGAGCAACCCAACTCTGCGTGTTTTTTTTATTTTTTTATTTTTTTTTAATTTTAAATTTAAATTTTATGATTTTTTTTTCCACGATTTTGTTTTTAATTTTTTTTAATAAAATTATGTGATTTTCAATTCTTTTTTTAAGATAAGAAAAAAGACATTAAAAAATAAAAACTAAATTAAAAATTTGTATAATATGATTTTCACTTCATTCTTTATGTGAATCATTTAATTTTTGGAAAAAAAATGTTATTATTATTAATATTTGACATAAAATTCATAAAAAAGGCTAAATTTTATACTTTTTTTGGTTAATTTTTTCCTATAAAAATGGTTTATTTGACATGTCACTTTTAGGAAAAATACTCAAAATGTGTATTTTTTCAGTTATATCTATATTCAAAATGTGTATTTTTATGTAAATTGTTAAAAATTATTGTGTTTTTAGTGACAAGTATTTCATGGGCATTGAAATGTTATTTAACAATATATAATTAGATAGAAGATCAAAACTTTAAATTTTTGACTTTTTTTTTTAACACTACAAATAATCAAATATCTCACCACCAAAAAAAATGAAAAGAAACAAAAACAAAAACCTGAAACCACTTTAAAAAAATATGTAAGTGAAGGGGAATAAGACGAGTACTTCAAAAATTGTTAAATTTAGAAAACAATTATTATTGTTTAATACATTAGAAAAATTAAAGAAAAAAATAAGTCTTCTAAAAAAACGAATGATGAGTCTATTCTCCCAATATTTTATGTTTTGTTGCTTCTATTGATTTAAACGAGTTCAACATCTGACAAGTTTTCAACATCTAGATGTGAGTCCTAGTTATAGGTGAGTATCTCAACCAACACTCAATGTCTTTGGAACCAATGGCTCCTATTCTACTAAACTGAACAAGGTTACCCTCCCAAAACCTATTCCTATAGAAGGCTTATTCAAGCAAGGTGCGACAAAGCCGCTTGTTTGTCCTAACTAGAATTTGTTTTTTTTTATTTGGATTTATTTAGATTTTGTCTGGCATCAACACTTTTTAAAATCAACATAAAAATCACTGACATTTTAAAAATAATGTTTATACTTGGTACATAAGAAAATGTAATGTGTCAAAAACATGCTAAAAAAATTAAGAGTATTCTGAATTGGCACTTTTCAAAATCGGACGTTTTTTTTCTACCTAAAAAAAATGGGTACTCATTTTCATTCCCATTTCAAAGTTTACGTTGTTGGAGCTAGAGGTTGTAATTTCTGAATTTATGATGGAAAATGGGATGAAAAAAATGTGTGGCAAGTGCATGAAGTGGGAATAATAAATTTTAGATAGAAGGGAGTATACATCATAATAAAATTTGGTTACAAATCAGAAGCATTAATACCGACGACAAAATTTTCCAACAAAGTTGTCCTTATCTTCTAGCACTTGTTCTATTTCGGTTCGTTTACTGTGTTTACTCCCATTCTCAATCTATAAGAGATGGAGGGGTGATTGAGATGGAGATATTTATTATGCATACTTGTCCATGACTCCATCAAAATGGTGAAGGAGAAGTGGAGGTGACTTGCCTTGATTTCATTTTGATTTATCCTTGAACATGTTGCAAGTAAAGTGCTTGATAAATAATTTTCATCCCTTGAAGTGCTTAGGACTTCCATTTGTTATATTCAGACTTTGTATACAAAATTTTGGAAATAAAGGTTATAATCATTTGGTCGTTACTTCTTATTTATTTTTATTTTGGTTTATTTTTCTGCATTTTTCTGAGTTGATTTGCCTTGAGAATGACTCTTTCTCATTCAATTTTTTTTCGTTTCTTGAACTGCACATCCATAGGATTCGAGCCACCCATAAAAAACATAAAAATTCACAATTTAATCCATTGATTTTGAGGAAAAAAACCTGCATATCTACAACTTTATAAGCTCAATCTGTATAGAAACATAGCTACTTTGATTTTATTAACTTCTTAGCTGAGATCAGGTATGATAATTAAATTATAGTTCACAAATTTGAAAGCACTAGCCATAAAGTGCAAAGGGATTGGACAAGGTGAGAGTTGTACCATTCCTAGTTGACATCTAAACCATTTAGGTTTTTAGTGTTAACACCTTCGAAACCCAACCTGTTTGGTGTATTGTATGATTGATTTTGAAGTGAAATGTACCAAGAGAAAATTTAGAGATGATATTATCAGTCAGGGAATTGACTGAAGTGCAACCTACCGAGGTAAAGTATAAGATGATATTACCAGTCAGAAATTATCTAAGAAATTGTGAAATATTTTACCTGATCCAAAAACAGGAAAAGTCACTTGATGTCTCCTTAAGGATGCACAACCCATAAATGTGTCCTTAAGGGTGTAATGTTCCCACTTAGCCTTAGCTAAGAGGAACATTCAATTTTGTTTTAATTTATGTTGCATGAATAAATGAATAAAGGAGGACATGTTAAACTCCTAAAAATTCTGAATAAATCAATGCCCATGTGAACAAAGACAAATCAGGGCCATGTAAATAATCACTTGCAGGTGTGAAAGAGGTTTGAGCTAAAGACGGGTCAACCTTGACCAAATCAACAACACTGTCTAGGTTCATTGCATCTCCAAAAGGGATATCACAATTCTAGAAGGAAACCTCTCATGTGAAAAGGGCTAACTCATCAAGGTGGTTTAGGGTTTGCAAAGGCTTTCTCATCTTATAAAAGGAAAGGGAGGGCAGCAAGAGAAGGTTGTTGATTGATCATATTTCTAAGTATTTGTCTGCTTAGACAAATACCATTCTATGTTGTTTAGTGGAGGATTGTATTTGGAATTCCTATGCAAGGATTTCACCTCTTCCTTTGAGGATTCTTGGAGGAGTGTTTGTTGAATTGAACCACTATCAGGCTTGAGTCCAAGCTCTACTATCATTAGCAGCGTTGATCTATTGAGGGTTTTGCTACTTCTGCAAGCTGCAGCAAGTGGGAGTCTAGATCTGCAGAGATCTAGTGTATTTTTGGGAGCCTCTTCTCATGGAGTGTGTTCTTTAACCTCTTGGAAGAGTGTCTCTTCTCCTTATACTTCATATCTGCAATTTTATAGTGGTTATCTATGTCATTTGAGCTACAGTGTTGTTTATCTAGATAGACTGCATTATTTTGGTGTGAGCCTCTTCATGGTGTTTTGCTCATAGTTTAGATCAGAGATCTCTAGTGCTGGGATTTTCCTTCCACTTGGTGATCCATGGATTAGCTTGTTGATCCATGTTCTGTTTAGATCTGATCCATTGTAATGAGATGTCATATTCAGAAATTTACTGCAGCATTTTACAAATCTGTAACTTGTTTCTCAGATCTACTCTTATTTATGCATGCTTTTGTCAAAATTCCAAGGGGACCTTGAAGAGAAGACTATATAGCTTCCATATCTGAAATAGATCTGATGGTTTGTCCACGGATCTGTCCTAGATCTGAGTTGTAACTTCTAGCTACTGAAGCTTCTTAAAAATAACACTGTTGAGCCATTTCTGCAAATGTACATGTGTTCTAGCTCTCTTTTCTGAAGATTTCTTGCTGTATTGTCTCATGCATTCTATTGTATAGTGAAAGAGCTTCATCAAAATTCAGATTTGATGTTGTATTACTTAAATATAAACCTCCTTGCTGATCTCCACTGAATATCTGATAAAACTGCGCAATTCCTGAAGCAGTGTTTGCATTGGGCTGCAGCCTTCCTCTTTGGGTGCTTTTTAGCTAGTCTAGTTTTCGGGAGATCTATTTAATGTATCTAAACTGATTTTTTTCGATGAAATTCCATATATAAGTCCCATACAACATAAATAAGAGGAACCAAGTCCTGATCTGCATTTATTTTGCACAGTTTTTCTTATACAACGTTTTTCTTGAGCACATTGTTGATATTCATGAAAAAGGGATATTACAAAGGGAATATAAATTACATAAAATAGGAATACAAGACCAAAAACATTTGAAGCGTAGCCCCTAGAGAATAAAAACATGATAAACACACATAAGTAATAGATAACTTCACAACTAAACTAATACCTATTCCTAAATGAATCAAGTGTCACCAAGACTGGTTATTATTGATTGTTGATGGTGAACAACAACCAAACTTTAAAAAAGAGTAAAAATCCTTCATGTGGCAACTCCATTGGTATTCGGTAGGCCTGCTGACCCCACTAGTTTTCCTAAAAACTCTGCTGGGAAATTCTAAGCGAATTACATCTTGTACATCCTTAAGACCTCAAAAGACCCAGAACATTTTAGATTGTTAGTTAAATAAGTCAATGGTGGTGGACCATAAAACATTTTACCTTCAAAAAGCTAAAAATTTCCACCTAGTGACTCCACAACTCCCAAAAAACCAAATGACTCCACTGGTAGAAGACTCTGAACTAGTTGACAAGATACAGTGACCTCTTTTTTTATTTACAATCATGGATCCAAGGATTCAAAGAAGATATGCTCCAATTAACAGAGATCATATCCATGGATTCCCACAAAAAATGCCTCAATTAAATTGGGATAAAAACTTGCCTTTTTTTCAAGGTGAAGAGTTTGATGACCCTTTGTTACATCTCATTAAATTTCATATACATGTATGGAGGTTAAAGGTGGAATGGCATGAAGACTGCCTTATGAAAATGTTCATATTAACATTAGAAGGAAAGGCAAGGGATTGGTATGAATGGTTGAGGACTGCTAGTTTGTTTTCTCTAAGAGACCTCCACATCGTATTTTATGATCATTATAAGGAAAAAACCCCTTATCTATCATTAGAGGGAAGTTGTTGTAATCAATCTAAGGGCATCATAGAATACCTTGCAGGAATTTTGTATGAAGATTTAGGAAATTGGCAGCCTGAGGATCTCTTAGCAGCCATCCATGAATTTCATACCCAATACAACTATCATAAAAACCAAGATGAATTAGTTGAGGAAGAAATAAATCAAGAAACAGAAGAAAATCCTCAAGATCCAACTGAAAAAATAACTAATAATGATTCATCATCCTTTCTAGGTGAGGCTAATTTGAATATTGATGATCTAGAGCAACCCATGCTTTTCCCTAATCAAACACAAACTCAACCACTACAAGACCTAGACAATGAGCAAGACATGTATGATGATCAAGACTTTATAGAAGATGATGAGGAAGGTTGTCAAGAAATTCCCGATTACCTACCTATAACTTGTGTTTTACTGTTAAGAGATCTTTACAAACAAAATGAAAATACTAATAGTAAGCAATGCTTTAAGGAAACAAGTAGCCACTTCGAAAACACAGAACCTAATGTGAAAGGACAACTAGCACATATAGGGACTCTCCCTCTATGTTATAAATCATTTCAAATTTCACAAGAAGAGTGGGCTCCTAATAATATAGAGGAAACAACTCATGAACCTTGTATTCAAACTTAATATCATAAAAATCGTGAGGAGCTGTTTGAAACAGAAGAAGATCAGGAAATAGTAGAAAATCCTCAAGGTTTCCCTACAAGCACAAGTAAAGATCCCCTAGAAGAGGCTCAAGAAGAAATCTAGCCTCAAAACCATTTAACACAAGAAAATAAGGATTGTTATACTTCTGTCTATACTGAAAAACAAATCCCTCCTTTGACAGAAGAAGAAATTGATCAAATACTAAACAAGAAGCTAGCCTCCAAACTTTCATTGGAACAAGATAATCATCAGCATAGTGCCTATCCCACAGAACAACACAATGGCACTCAAGACAAAGAGGATAGTAGGGAAATTAATGTTAAATCTGAAACTAGTCCTCTGTGGAATATGAGTTTTGACGGGTCATGTAGTAAAACTAGTGCAGGTGTAGGAATATGGCTTTACAATCCAGAAAACAATCATGTTGAAGGCCATTCATATAAATTGAAATTTCAATGCACAAGTAACATAGTAGAGTATGAGGCACTCCTTTTAGGGCTGCATTTATTGAAAAACTTAAGAGCCCAGAGGATAACAGTTCATGGAAATGCAGAGTTGGTAATTAGGCAAGTAAATGGGGAATACATTGTTAAAAATACCAGACTTAGAGCCGATAAGGATGATGTTATTGACTTGTTAAAATCATTTGAAGAATCCCAACTTAACTTTTTTCCTAAAAACCAAATCATTCTTGCAGAATGAGTTAGCCCTTGTTGCTAGTACATGTCTGATACCTTCTGAAAGCAAGCAGTACATAATTCAAGAAAAATTCAGATCAACTGTCCCAAACAATGAAAAGTACTAGCAAGTCTTTGGGGAAGAAAAACAAATAGAAGACTTTCCTACTAAGGACATATTATCTATTCAAGAGAAACCTTCTCCCATTGCTGATATAAATCTTTCATCCGAAGAACTTGAGTTTACATAAGAAGCAAGCATAGATTTAGAGAAAGAAGACATTTCACCGTTGCTGATTTGCAGGTGAAGGATGATGATGTTCCCAATGAACATACTGAAGATGCAGTCCTCAAAGCTAATGTCTTAAAGGCAGATAATATACCAATCATGGAGGGCCGAGAAGAAGAGAGTTCTAATCTTTTCCTTGTTGATCCTATGGAATAATGTGTGGAGGTCCCACTTGGCTTAAATTCTCAAGCATGGACCCTTTGCAAGAGCCAAATAAATAAAAAGTTGTAATATTCTGTGATAGCCTTGATTTTAAAGATTAATATTCAATATGAACCATGGTTATCTCTGACAAGCAGTCAGATGTTCTACTCATTTTTATTACTAATCAAATGGCTGCACTTTTCCTACCTACTCAAAGAGATGAGAAAAGACTAGTCATGGAACCATCTGATTGACTGGATGTATTGGAAAAAATTATTTGTCAGCTAAACATGTAAATATTTCATAGTAAGATTAGGTTAGATAGGAAAGAAATAAAGCTCAACCTATGAGCATTTAGTTAGTTTTTTGTATTTACTTTGAAAGAAAAATTGAAAAATACAAAAACAATAGAAAAAGAGAAAAGAGGGCAGAAATAAAACAAGAAAGGTATAGCCCCATACCAAAAAGAAGAGAAAATCTGAAAGTGTGCAAGCTTAAATGCCACTACCAAAGAAAACACTACTATTTATTCATACAGCCTAATCATGACTATATAGATTTCAATTTACTGCTGATAGGTTAGTGAATTAGATTTGCCAAATTGTTTAATCTTGGCTTATCAGTAGATTAGATTAGGATAGAAAGAAACAACTCTAAATGATCAAAACCAGAGCTGAAAGAAAGATTGAAGGATATTGTAATATTTTTAGATCTTAAGCCTTCACAGTTTTGTTTTAAATCTAAAAATAAATTCTATGTGCAGCTTTTACATACAACCATAGACACCACAGCAAATCAGACAGTCTAATCCTGATTTGACCGTGTTTAATTTTTTTTTTTAGAAAATAGAGAAAAAAATCTGTGAGACAGTTTAATCCTGTCAGATAGTAGCTTAGATAGAGAATTAATGAGTTCAACTGCTTAATATAAACTCATGGAAGAAATAAGGGTAGATTTAGATTAGTTTCTTGCTTTCAATAAAAGAATAAAATTTTGATGTCAAAGGTTTGCAAGTCCAAGTGCACCTTATGAAGAAAAAATGTTAGGAAAAGTAGGCTGTGTAAGTAGAATAATTGGGAGAAATTTGTTTGTTGATATAAAGTATTGATCATCTTTCTAAGCAGCATGATCAAAGAAGAAAAGGTTTTCAATGGATAAAGGCACAGGTCTACATCCCAGAGATCAATCTCTGAAGTTCTTGACACCTCCAAGGAGCTGTCATCCCCAAGTGGAGCCACTGTTAGCCATCAGTAAATTTTTGTCATAGCAAATGATGGCTAAAACAGGTCTTAAGCCTTCAAGAAATTATTTTCACAGAAAATTTCTCATTCTTGAAGCCTTCTGATGCTTTCTAAACTCAAAGAGTAATATTCACTGATGTTTCATTCAATAATCCACCAAGAAACCATGATAATATCCAAAACGACTGTTTTTAGACCATTTTCCATCATTTTCTAAAAATAGGTCACTCATTATTTTCCCTTATTTTCCCTTCATTTTCCCCTGAAAAATCCCCTTTTCTCCTTCTAATTTTCCCTTCATTATCCTAAGAAACCTTCAAAAATCCCTTTTAAACTCATAAAAAATCCTTTTTTATGGTTGAAATTGTCCCATTTTACCTATCGGAACACTAAAAAATACCTCAAAAAGCCTCATTTTAAGCCTTTTTGCTCATATTAAAAATTTGGGTTTTAAGCCACTTTTGGCTTAGCCCCAACTCCTTCCTCGTCATAGAACCAAGGCGTTCTGACTTGGCGCTAAAATCCTAGACACCAGCCCCTTTTTCTCTGCCCCCAGTCTTTTTCTCCACAGGACCCTACCCTTCCTTTTCCTCTCAACCCCCTTCCCTTACCTTTTGTATTTTCCTTGTTCCCCTTATATAAAAAAATTTCCTTGTATTTTCCCCCATTACCTTTGTCAAACCCTAACAAATATTAGCCGTAGATCTATATGATCTGATGGCGATAATTCACCCCCGTTGTTCCTTTCCTTCCTTGGCCACATTCCTTCATTTTCTTTTATCCCCGCCTTATCACTCCACAAATCAAACCCCGCCGTTGATCTTTAAAGATCAATGGCCACCATGCATCCCTATTCTTCCCCTATCCTCCCGACTTAAATATATCTTTTCACCCCTGTAAACGATCCCGACCGTTGATTTATTTAATCCAATGGCTCTCGTTTAATCCCGACACCCAACCCTGCCGGGGCCTACCACCCATTACCCAGCCGCCTCCACCAATCTCCGGTTGCCACCTGTCTCCCACTAAAAATCCTGCCCGTGCACCTTTCCATCGCGCCCCTCTCCACACCGTCTGATCTTCCCCTCCTCATCTGACAGTCAGGATCACATTTTGCTTGATTTTGCCGTCCGGGGTTTAACCACCCGAATCCATGCGAGACCGTTGGTTTTGTAAGGGACAGGTGTCACAAAATGATTGAATCGCGTTCATTTTATAATAAACCGCTTACCACTCAGTCATCGTGTGAAAACCACCGACGATTTTCACAAAACCACCAAGCTTCAATTTCGCACCAAATGTAGTTTTAAACCTGATTTTCATGGGTTTTCTCCATGAAACCTCCTCCGCTCCTCCGCCTACATTTTCCGCTCCTCTGCATAAGCTCCTCCACCTCCGCTAGCCTCCAAAGCAGTTGAAATCCTCCTTCGCAAGTTTTAATAACATGTTTTTTGCTTTTGTGCAGGTTCGATGGTAGTTTTTGAAGCGGAAACTCTCTCCACAGTTCAGTAAAAGGATAGGGCCGAGGGTTACCAGATCCGAAGCCCATATAACACAGAAAAAGAGCTTTCTACGTGTAAATCCGGGTTTTTTAATCCATGTTACGTAAACATTGTTATTCAAATCAAACCCCTGTGCACTAAAGTCATCTGTCCACAGTGGCAAAAGGAAAAGATAGTAGAGATTGAGGATAAAGGGTTGAATACATAAAGATGGAAGATTAAGCAGCTTAACCCTATAATGAAAACTGAAAGCCAAATAAAAAAGGATATTTAACACTGAATACAGTCAGCAGAAAATTTTAAAGGCCCGAAGATGATTATAAAGCTTTAAAGCAAGTCCAAGGCTTAAATCAGGGTTTTAAGCCACTAAAAGCAAACAGATCAGCAGAAGGAACGCTTTAAATGCCAAATATCAAAAGCCTTTACTTCTATGAAGACCAAAAATGCCACCTGTTAGCTGATTTTACCTCAAAATAATACAAATTGAATGCACAATCAGATAGATTTGCCAAGGACAGCTCGGAATTAATTTCCAGCCTACCAAGAGCCCCCAAAGTCAACAAAAGTGACTAAAGTTGATGAAAGTTAATGAAAAATTGATTAAAACAGAGATAAACATATGAAATTTTCTCCCTAAGGCCTCCCAAAGGTTGATAACCACTTACTCTGTATTAATTGAACAATTAAACCTTCCTTTCACTCCACCTCCTCAATTCACCTATAAATGCCATATGAGGAGCCTAGTATTGTTGTTGGTCTCTGAATACTCATTGAATGTAAATAGCTATTGAGGCTGTTGAAGCTCTGTTTTGTAATTTAAGAAAGATAGGCTAAGATGAGAGATTTGAAGCTGTAAAAGACCCACTGGACTTGAAGATTGTAACTGGTTTGAACATCAAATACAAGCTGATTTATGGGATCCTGGTCTATGTCAATGGTGATGTTTTTCTTACTGTAAATTGTTATTTTTCTTATGTTTTCCATACTATCCACTTTCTCTGATAAAGAACAGCAAATATAGATTAGGATTTACTATAAATTACCCTAAATCTCACTGATAAGCTTTATCTCAATGTTTTCTGCTAATTGTTTGTTTAGGAATGATTTCAATAGAGTGTAATCAGTCAAGGAATGTTGGTGAGCCCATGTCTTGCTGAGTAAAACTTGATATTTTGTTCTTGAATGTTCTTGAAAAGTTTGCTAAGTAAATTTGAACTAGGGAAGTCTATGGTTAGCCCTATCCTCTAGTTTATCTCCAACAGTTTCTTTGAAAAGATCCCTTAAGAGTATGTCAAAAGCAGGCTAGGTTAAAAGTCCTTGATATTAGACTACTTTTTATGTTTATCTTGAATGTTTTCCCTTTGAATATGCTAAAATTAGGCTAGGTTAAAATTCCTTATTTGATCTTAAGCTATTCTTTGTTTCCCTTTGAGTATGCTGAAAGCAAGCTAGGTTAAAAGTCCTTACTTGATCTTAAGTTGCTCTTTGTTTTCTTATATGTTTTCTTCTTTCAACACTTCTTAATGTTTCATACCATAAATCAACTTAAAGATATATGTTGACATAGATGACTTGCCCCATAGACCACTCTTGAAACTTGTTGTGCAATTAAATCATTTTGTGACTCCATAGCCCAATGGATTGACACTGTTTCTTACCTATCTTATCAGCTGAACCATTTTCAACCTACTCATACCTTTATCCCTCAAAATACTTCCTTCTTTTTAATGATATCCATTCCAACCAAAACAAACAAAACCCTTGTGCTTTATAGCTAGCCTAATATCATATCATAAACCTTAAAGATCATATCTTTGAAAACACTTATATAGAGAGATCCCTGGATCCAGGAGGGCTAGATTCTAGGATTCCAAAGTGGTTTTGATTTTGGCTCTGCAGCGTTTGTTCTTGCAAATATTGCAAACTACAGAGACCTAACCGAACCAAATATTACTAAATCCAATAAATTATGGGACATGGGCTCTGTGTCAAGGCAAGCAGATCGAGAGACAAAAACCATCAAACAAGTCATAATCTCTTAACATTTATAGAAAATATAGTATGATGTTGTCACCATTGTTCGAGTTGTAGCACTTGTAATGAATCTCAATGCCCTTTTTACTATTTTGATGTATGGTAACGATTTTGATAATATATCATCAACCAGCTAAAAATAATTTTATTTAGCATGGAATGAATAGTCAATTCAACAGAAGTCCTAACTGGTCATTTTGGAAATGACTTTTGTAAATCAACTAAAACTGGGATGAGCGGATTGATACACTTCAGATGATGATTCATCACATTGTATTTATTTAGGATTCATCACATTTGTTTATGTATCTCTCTATGCATGGTAGCACACATAGATAATAAATTCTTGATATACCTACACCTCATAATCTTAGAGTTTGTCTATGATAGCAAACTCACTTGATATATATCTGGAAATTTTAATAAGGATAGGTACAATTAGGTTTGTATTTTACAACCTCAGTCATCCTCATACTTTCAATAAAACAACTTATCAATAATTTATTAAACCCCATTTTCCCAAGGGAAATAAAAGGAAAAATTACCATCTTAAATTCATACAAAAGCTTTACTTAAATTCATCTTGTGTTTGTTCTACAAATCTGGAAGTTACCCAAAAAAATCCTACTATATTTTTTCCTAGAATCTGGTTGTAGCCCTCATTACAAAATAAAGATAAGCAAGACCATGATTGAATAATATATGAGTCAGTTCAATAAGTCACAGTGTAGCATCTTTTGAACTGCAAATTTATTAATTATGTTTTAGTACTTTATGTTGTGATTTACTCCTGAGAATCATTTACCTTTTACCTAACTGTAATGTACATGTAAAACCTGATAAAAAAAAAGGTGTTCATTCAAGCTGGAAAACCATTGAATCTAAAGTAAAATTAAAATCAACAATAATATAATTATAATCACAGTTAACAACACTTATGGGAACTTCATATTATATTATCATTTTGTCTAGTACACATTTATACATTGTCCTTTTATGTTGGCAATAAGATCTCAAGGCGGTGACTATTAAGCCACTTAAATATTGTATAGTAATTCTGGAAACTCATGTTGTTATATTCCTAAAGTACATTGTTCATTGGAGTTGATATCTGAACTAAAAAATGACCTAATGCAAACCTTTTTATACCTTTTCCAATACATCTGCAATAAATGGTCCTTTAAGTATAAGAAAAATTGTTCATAGGAAACCAACTGATCTTGAATTAAAGTACAATTATTTGTGACAGCCTTCAACCTTTAAACATTTAACTATATCCTTATCAACCCTATCCAGACATGATAACATAAAATTTCCATCATCTGAAATGTATCAATCTTAAATCATAAGAAATGATTCATCACATTGTATTTATTTTTCATATCATGTTTGGGCTATTGTTACCTTAACTGGTAAAGATACTTGTAGTCATAGTTACCAGACTTAGCCGAGTTAAATTGGCTAGTATGACTCAACTGGGATCTTAATCTAAGTAGATCAGATGGAGTCGAAGCTTAACTTGAACATATAACTTAGACTCGAGCATAACTATTTGAGGATCTGACTTGGGCCTAGGCAAGAATCAGGTAAAACTTAACAATTAAAAAATAAAAATTTTGTCCAAGTTATTTTCTTTTGACCAAATTTCTTGAATTGACTCTTAAATCTTGCCCGATTTTAAGTCAAGCCTTTCTTCTTTGTCCATGTTGAGTTGGACCTAAAGCTTTATAGAAACAATTTCCTTAATGTTATTTCATAGAGACATATAATTGAGCTTAGGATCAGTTGATGCTTCCATCACCGTGTCTATCATTTAGAACCAAGATACAATAAATCCATCTATTTGAAAGTTGAGTTCCTTTAGAGCTATAAATTTGTAGTATTACTTGTAGGAGTATCGAACTTGAGGGCTTCCTACAAAGACACATGAAGAAATAGGAGTGTGTATATGGAAGTGCATACACTTGATTGATACTTCCACACATTTTGAGGGCATGCCAATAGAAATTTCGATGTTATTGGATACACTGGCATTGGTTAGTTTCAGAAAATTTCCCTTTGTCAAATATGATTTTTTCATGAAGTAATATTTCCAATGAAGAGGATAAATACTTGGCATGCCTAGGACATAGTGGTGTTATTTCTTGTCTGTATTTGTGATTTATTAGTATTCCACCACTAATAACTTCATTATGTATTTTCTTGTTTAGTAGTATATTACAACAATGACTTGTTAAAGGAAAAGTATTATAGTTTGTTTGAACGTCATAAATTGGAAGGAAATTTAGCTTTGAATTAGAAAAATGGAATATATTTTAAAAAATATGTTTTCTGATCAAATCTAGGTTTGTTTCCTAATCATTAAAAAAGAGCATTCATGACAATAAGAAATGATTTTGGACACGATGAATTACAGAACTCTCTAGCTCAAAAACATGTTAGCATATTCAGTTTTATCTGCATCAAACAAAAGTGAATGAGTAACATTAAGTTTGTTTTGAATATTTATAGAATCATTTCAGAGATTCTAAAAGGAAATTGCATGTGTTAATCTTGGTCAATTAATTACAAGGAAGAAAAGGGGCATACATAATTTGTTGGCTTCATTGAATAATATTCCTTTTCCCCTAGAATAGTACGTTGACAATTGAAGATTACTATATTGAAGTTGTATTCCCAGTTAGTATCGCAATTTACAAAGTATTGTCGTTTTTTTTTTTTTTGTTTCTGATTGTAATCCTTTGTCAACAATACTTTGCTCCACCCATTAGATTTCTACTGACCAATTTTATTGTAGAAGTGTCACTGCTTCTTAAAGATAGCTAGAGGAAACGATACAACTACAAAAGTGGAGCATGAGACATTCTTAGTAGAAATTGCTAGCTCTTTTGTGTTTGATAATGTTGGATAGAATCAAAACTGAAATGTACCATAAGCATGGGAATTCAAAATATTGGGATAGAAATGTGTGCATCTATTTTCATTTATTACTTTAGTTGAAGATAACATTTCATCAACAAATGTTGTACACTGAGAACACAGTAGGTAAAAAATTTATTCTATGGTGGTGCTTTATTTTCTTTCTTTATACAGGTCATCTAGCCACATAGTGGCCACTATTTCGGAACTGAAGAAAACTTGTTCGATTTTCTTGCTTTTATGGGAAAAATTGCATTAACAATATTGTTGATGTTGAATTATATAACATATAAATCCTTTATAGTTTACTTTATTTTATATTCGAGTCTTCATCAAATTTCATGTCTTATACTCTGCATTGTATCTTTATTTTTTTATTTTTCATAAAAGGAACTCAGTATTGATGGTAAGAAGTGGGAATTGAAGAAAGAGGAGAACAATAACACTAGATAAAAAAAAAATCAAATTAAAGAGAGAGAGAATAGAACTGGTCTAGTGGTGCCCATAGAGCCAATATCTCGCATAAGACACACACATAGAGACTTATGGTCATGTCTTCAGAGTTGGTGAATTCACCTACAATGCCTTCGAAATGCAATGATAATGTTTTGAAGTGATGAAACAATATTTCATGTGTAAATTTTACTCCAGCCAATATTAAGTTGGAAACTCATATTATAATACTTGACATTTTATATAATATAATTTATGTGGTTGGAATTATTTATAGTTGCACTTGATATTACTTAGCATTGTAATTAACATATGTATCTTTGAGTTTTCATATTAGATGAACGTGTACATTATATGACATTTTTTTTAATTTAGTTGCAAAATCATACTGATTAATTTATGTTGATTAATAATTAACACATGCAATCAATCTAAAACTACTAAATGAGTAGTTTATGTTTATTAATGACGAACACAAATAAAATGAATATACGACTACATTAGTTTCTTGTAACGACTGTTAATGAAAGTAAATGAAATAAATATAAACTACTAAAGTAGTCATTCATATAATGAATATGAAACTACTAACAAAAGATAAATGACTACCGCAAATGATAAATTTGTGATTACAAATTATTACCAAATTGTGCATATATACGACTATTAGTAGCTAATTTACAGTATCTTATAACATGACCAAAATTTATGCATATTTCTTTGGTCATTAATTCTTTTCAAACGATGACTAAAGTTTTCATATATGTGACATTAGTAGATAGTTTACATCATCTTATAACACGACCAACATTTTGGTCATTAATTGGTTTTCTTGGAATATCATTTAGTAATATATTTTGTTGAATATTTGGTCACTAATTGTGGCAATTAATGACCAAATCAATGATTAAATCAATGACCAAATCAATGACTAAATTAATGACTAAGCTAAAAACGACTAAAGTTTCTCACGTTATAAGATACTGTAAATTAGCTACTATTGGTCACCGACCAAAAAATAATCTTTTATATGATAATTTTAGTCATTTTTTTAGTAACTAATTATCCATTTTGTATTAGTGAACCAAAAATGCTCAACATCTTCTAAATTGTATTTCTTTCAATAAATAATCATGTTCCCTCCATTTACCTTCAAGCAAGAAAATTACCTCACTCATATACATTTGCAGTCAGAGAATAATTCTGGAAATATGACACATTCATGAAAATAAAATACCAATTTTGGACCCTATTATAGTCCTTTTATATGGTGCAGTATCATCGAGGTATGCATATCTTGCACAGGAGCCAGGGCATAACTGAATAATTACTCCATCAATTAGTGTTTTATGAAAAATACCCAGGGCTTATCCATCATCCATATACCAACATATAAAACCTCTTGGATAACGCCTCTTAGGCCAAAATTATAAATACCTTGTAGTTTCAATGGGCACAGGTGTTCCCCATTCTTAATCATGAAATGTAACAGAGCAGATGCTAAATGTAGCTTCTTTCGTGTAGTGCCAAGAGGCATGTAGTTCTACCTCAAGATCCCTACTTTTCAAATCTACTTTTGGATAACCATATTTTTCATTAGGAAGAGGATCCTCCTTCTGTTTATCATAATTATTCTATTTTTCAACAGCTTTCAAGTACTTTTTCTTTACAACTTTGTGTTCATTTGTAGTGAATACACCCTCATTGATTTCAATAATAATAATCAAAAATTTTGTTTTGGATGAAAAATGAACTCTCTTGGGTGTATCTAAGAGGAAAAAAATATGATTGAATATGTCTCCCAACCTGTATCTATGTCTTCAACACACTAATCGGAAGAACACGATGATGCATATCCAACCCAAAACCAATGCTTCAAGCACAACCCTAGAACTAATTCCTTTAGTTTTTCATACGTAATTTTCATCTTAACTCTTTAAGTAGTTTTATAATCCTTCCTATTACATATAGCCTATGCTACCATAATACATCCTTCAAAAACTGCCATGTTTCCTTTTCAAAATCCTTAGCTTTCAACGCGTTCTTTGCATGAAGAAAGAGTAATGTTTTCCCTTCATCTGGGTGATTCATCCAAAAAAATTATTGAACACGTAAAAAAATGTCACTACATCCCCCTCGTCAATCACATTAGGTGAATCTAATATTAATTTGAATTCTAAGGTATTTCAAAATGTTGGGTAAAGTCCTAAATATTTCTCATTTGTTTTGTTTTTTGTCACGGTGTCACCATTGCAAATGTGGCAAACAGTAGCATTTAGAAAATAATAATTAACCTTGTATTAATTAAAAATATGGATAGCCTCATTAACATGTCCATTTTGGCGACAAACTCCAATCACAACATTCACTAAAACCAAATTCTTTTGGGCAACTTGCTGAAAAATGTGCATGCAATTTATGAAGATTTGTCAAATAATTTCTCCAAAATTGTTTAACTCAAAACTTTCATTTTGTGCATAACCATGAATCATTATTCCATGTTGCAATGCCCCCAATTCAGTTACTTCAAGGAGTATATAGTGACCAAACCTCCAACGCCTCCTCAACATACCCACTCTAAATGTATCATGCAATCATTGTAGTCCATAATACCACATCTATAATAGTATGTTGTGGAGAATATGGTGTAAAGATTTGATTATTTCGCGTATATGGGAATATAATAATTTTTGCATGGTTGGGCATGAGGTGATACACTCGTGAAAAATCCAATGGATGAATTTGGAGGTATTTATATTGTCATATAGTCATTGTACTTTATTAGATGTTTTGGAATTTCTAGTTGATTACAGCCTACCATGACATAGGTCGATCTAACTCATGTTGAATTTGTACAAGCCAATTCTTATGAATTTTTGTGATAGGGTAGCTCGAGGCACAATGTGATTAGGTGAACAAGTCTCCTTGGCCACAACCACACTATTCGCATCTTTAATTTTCATCTCCACTAGAGATCTAAAATGCGACTTCACCTTTGGGAGAAAGCGGGTCAAATTCATGGTAGGTCATGGATTAAAAGTATGGTATAGGTCACTGTTAGCCACCTATAAAATTTTGGCATAGAAAACAGGTGGCTAAATATGTTTCTAAGTCTTCAAGAGAAACATTTTCCTTGAAAATCTATCATTCTTGAAGCCTTCATGTGTCTCCTGTCCTTTGGAGAAATCTTCACTACTGTTTCCATTGATGAGCCTCACTGTTTTGTGGAAGAAACTGCTTTTAAAAGGCCTCCATTTTCTCCTTTCCATTCCCACAAATTCCCCATTTTTCACCCTTATTCCCTTGACAAAATTCCTCTCTAACCCTCCATTTAACCTCTAAACCTTCCTAAATCCCCTTTTTAAAGCTTATATTTCTCCTTATTTGGTTTCAAAATCCCTTATTCCACCTATCAGAACCTTGTTTTAGTCTTGAAAATCCCTGTTTTTTTGGTCTAAAACACCCTTTTTTAAACTACAAGGCATTTAAGCCCCCGAGGGCTTATTGCCTTTAAACCCCAATAGAATGGCGACTCCACTGGGGAAGAAGACCAATTAGCCTAGCTTGGTAATTAATTGTTGATGGTGGAAAACAACCCTCATTTAAACATTGAAAATCCTCCACCTAACGACTCCACAATTCCTAATAGACCTAAAGACTCCACTGGAGGAAGAACCTGTAACATGGCCAGATATTCTAGAAGGATAGAACATCCAGGCCTGATTTGGTTTCAAGAACTCATTTCTTTTATCTACAACTACGTTCTATCCTACTTTAAGCCGGATCAAGTGTAAAAAGATGAGATCCACACTGATTATGGGAAATATCTCAAGCCTCAGTTTTCAGACCATGAGCAGACCTATACAACTATGAAAAACCTAGTGAAACAAGAGCCTCATGTTGTATCCCTCACCCCTAATGAAACTTCAAGCAGTCATAGGTCTCTTGTTGCACTACCTACACCCACAAAGGTCATAGAAATATATAAGCCTCTATTTTTTCCTCTTATCTTCCAGCCCCTTCCTGCAGGACTTACAAATAAGCTGCCCCTTTTTGATGGAGAGAATAAAAAGATCATTGTTGAGCAACATGTTCAAAGTCTTAAGGATTTACTTGACCTATTTGAGATAGAAGAAGATGATGTGCGTATTAGAATTTTTGCCTTATCATTACAAGGAAAGCTTAAGAGTTGGTTTAAAGACCTTCCTACTGCAAGCATTATCAATTTTCATCAGTTCACTCAAGTTTTCCTTGATAAATGGGCAGTCCTAGGAAATGTTTTCCTCATTCTAGAAGAGTACCAGAATTTGAAAAGACAACCAGGAGAGATAGTACAAGACTTTTTAGCCAGGTTCAATAAGGTATACAATGCAATACCTACTAGTATAAAACCACCTTTGGGATGGGCCCTATTGCACTATCCGAGCTCTTTTAACCCTAAGGTAGAATTCCATATAAGAGAAAGAGAGCCTTCTATCCTGGAAGAAATGCAAAACATAGAAATTACTGTCGAATACAACATATGGTACAGGGAGGAAAGATTAAACGCAATAAAGAAGGACCAAGCAGAGTAAAGAAAGCTGATCTTTGCAGAAGCCAAGCTGGAAAAACTTATAGAGACAGCCAAAAGCTTGATAAACATACAGGAGGAAGAATATGAGGGTGAAACTAGAAAGGCTTATTCGAAAAGACCCACACCTTATCCTCAGACAAAACAAGCCAGATCACTGCAAGACATAAGCAACATGCAAAGCATGTATGATAAACAAGATTTTAGATCAGAAAATGAACTTGCAGATTATTTTGAAGAAAGACTTGCTGAGAATCCAGTAGGTTTGATTGGTGACATTGCTTATTGATTCTTCTAGTTTTGATCTATATGATGATGATTTTTTCCAAATAGAAGCTAATACTGCAGGACCATCATCAATAGATTTGTGGGAGGAATATTTTGTCCATCAACTTCAAGAAAGTAATTGGCCAAGTTAGGTTGTCTATGATATTGATGAAGAAAGTTATGAAATTATAGTAGCAGGAGAAGATTCATTGAATCTTCACTCTTCTTTATCTCAGATCATCAACTTTAATTTCCATAAGGGTGGAACTCAGCAGCTTTTTAGCTCTGAGGATGAGGAAGAAAGCAATGAAGAAACTCTTAAGCAAGTCGAATATCCTGAACCTTCTCCTGAAAGGGTTGAGGTAGTCAAAGAAACCCCTGCTCAAGAATATGTTAGTTTTTTCACGGAGTTCAGTCCACTCAAGCAGAACCTATCAGGGTTACAAGAGGACATCACTGCCAAATATGATGAGTCCTCCAGTTCAGATTACAATGAAAATGAGGGATATTTTCTTTCTCAAAGTGATCTTTTTCTTGATCCAGTGGAAGAAGAATCAATCCTGGTTGGAACTTACCTTCCAAATACTCCCAACCAGGAAAAGGATGATTGTGCTTTCAAGAACCACACTGAAGATGCAGTGATCAAAGTTGTCAAGGATGTAGATAGCCTACCAGTCTTGGGAGGCCTAAAGGAAGAAATTGTATATCATGCTTTTGCTGATCCTATGGCAGAATATATGGAGGCTCTGATTGGCTCAAGTTCCCAAGCATTGACCCTTTGCAAGAGCTAGATACATCAGAAGTGGTCACCACTGGTGGTGGCCTTGGCTTTGAAGACCCACATTCAAAGTACCCTATGGTTATCTCTGACAAGCAGTCAGGTTTTCTATCCATTTTTTTTAATGCTTAACTGGCTGCACTGGCACTATTGTATCACATAGAGCATCATATATTGCCAAGTTAGGATAGGATAGGTAGGAGTCTCAATAAGCTCAGCCTGTGAGCATTTAGTTAGTGGTTGATTTTTGCTTTGAAAAAAAATTCAAAAAATACAAAAATAGAAAGAGAAGGGTTTAAACAAGCTCAAAACTTGAACCAACAGAGAAAAGAAGAAGAAGCAGCTCTAACAAGATTAAAACCAGAGCTGAAAAGAAGAAAGAAGGTGACTCTAAAAAGCTCAAAATCTGAGTCATAAAAATAATGAAGGATGCTGGTGATGTTCAGATCTGAAGCCTTCAAATTTTGTTTTTAATTCCTACAAAGTTCAGTCCATGTGCAACTTGTCTTTATGCCATGGACCCACAACAAATCAGACAGTCTAATCCTAGTTTATCTGTGTTTCAATTTCTGTTTTAGAATGTAGAGAATGAAATCTGTCAGACAGTTAAATCCTGAAAAATAGTAGTTTAGGTAGAGAAGCTATGAGTCCAACTGTTTAATCTGGTCTCATGGAGGAATAAGGGTAGAATTAGATTATTTTTTCTTTCAATAAAAAAAAATTGATGATGTGAAAGGTATGCAAGTCTAAATGCACCTTGAAGAAAAAATGCTAGGACAATAGGATGGGTAGGTAGTTGTTTGAGAAGATGTTTTTTGCTGACATAATATCCATCATGTTTATGGTAGTTGATCAAAGAAGAAAGGGATGGTTAAGTATCAGGCACCCGGCCTACTTCCAAAGATTATTTCTGAGATTCTTGACACCTTCAAGAAGATTCCATCCCCATGTGGAGCCACTGTTAGCCACCTATAAAATTTTGGCATAGAAAACAGGTGGCTAAATATGTTTCTAAGTCTTCAAGAGAAACATTTCACTTGAAAATCTATCATTCTTGAATCCTTCATGTGTCTCCTGTCCTTTGGATAAATCTTCACTACTGTTTCCATTGATGAGCCTCATTGTTTTGTGGAAGAAACTGATTTAAAAGGCCTCCATTTTCTCCTTTCCATTCCCACAAATTCCCCATTTGTCACCCTTATTCCCTTCACAAAATTTATCTCTAACCCTCCATTTAACCTCTAAACCTTCCTAAATCCCCTTTTTAAACCTTATATTTCTCCTTATTTGGTTTTAAAATCCCTTATTCCACCTATCGGAACCCTGTTTTAGTCTTGAAAATCCCTGTTTTTTTTTGTCTAAAACACCCTTTTTTACACTACAAGGCATTTAAGCCCCTGAGGGCTTATTGCCTTTAAACCCCAACAGTCACAATCTTTGATTTCAAGCCATGATTTAGTCACAAATTAGGATCCTGGGAAAATCACAAATTTATGGTTCTTTGTTGGTCGCATTTTAAATTCCAAAGCCACTGAAGACTAGGGTTTAAACTTGAGACCTAAGGAGAGAGAAGGTTTTATCGCAAATCGCAAAGCTAGATTCTAGTCTCAATGCAAAAAATGTGATTTGCCACAGCTAGAAAAGTGAACGCTAAACCAAATCATGAGTCACCTACTCAAATCATAGTGGTTCTAAGTATGCCATGGAATTATGATTTTTAATTGAGGAAAAAAATATTTCGAAAATTTCAAATCAAATATATGGATGTTGTGTAATAAATTTTATGGTTCGGTTAGGAATGCAGTCAATGAACCTCATAGATTTGAACAACAATTGTGATTGTTTCCAATTAAATAGATGTAATTTGATTCGTAACAATAATGGATTCAATCAAACAAAAATATACAAATTCCTCTAATGGACTTATTTGAGTGTGCCCAAAATACTCGATGTGATTCCGCAATTTACAATTCCATGCGATGGGGAATAGAAATGCTAAATTGCAAGTTATATTCTAATAACACACCATTGCAAAAGGATATCATGGACAAGGGTTTTAGAGAAAATTAGGTCCAACTAAGGGTTGAGTGAGAACTCAGGTGTTTACTGCAAAGGGATGATTTCAGATAGTCTAAGAGGAGAGTGATCAACATATTTTATGCCAATATGTAGATAGAGTAGGAAATATAAATGCGTGGATAAGATATAAATAGGCTAGGGTAGGTGAGTATAATATACACCTAGTGACTAAGGGAAGTCACAATGAGGAGTCGCACATTGTGTTTGTCGTGTGTGACGGGTTTAGTTCTCAAAGAGGTCACAATTTTAAATGTGATTCATATCTTTAGGTTTCAATGTTGATCACATCTACAGTGAGCAATGAGTGAAATGTTGTGAACCCAAGGTGTGACTAGCGACCTACCATGAGAAGCATCTAGAGGAGGCTGAAAATCGTTATCTCAGTGGCTAGTGAGACTACCACTGCAAATGGAGATTATGATTTGAAACGATTTTGAACTTCCTGACATTGAATTTATAGCTTAGATCCCAAGGAAATGACAAAACACATTAAAGATGTTTTAAGGAAACATCCCTAAATCTAAATGTTATAAATCTTTTCTAGTTCATTCAAACATTCCATCCCATGGTTCGTGATACCTCTACAATAGGAGAGATTCAGTATTATAGGTTTTTGACAATCATTGGAAAGTGTCGCTAATCTAGTATTTCCAATTCCGATAGACCTGTATAAATCAATCTCTTTGATTGAGCAGTGATATGAATTAAATTATCATTTGAGGTCTAAAATGGGCCTCCTAAGAAAAATGTACAACCAAAATAAACTTTATAAGAACCAATAGGATTCAAGATTATGATGTCAACCATGGGGGATGACTCACCATTTTTCAAGTAAAAGGGTAAAATTATTTAAAAATAAAAAAATAATAAAACTACCTTTTCAACTCGTATTTTCAACTTATCTCCCAAATTTTTTACTCAAATTTCGAGTGGGAGTACTCGTTGGATGAAAATTTTAATTCCTCATCTAAGGAGTACCCATGTTGCATACTTTTGATGGACCCTGCTACATGAAAAATGAGAAATACATGAAAACACGTGATTGCAATCATGTTTTTCATGTACTTCTCATTTTGTGTGCAACATGGGTACTCCTTGGATGAGAAATTAAATTTCGCATCCAACGTGTACTCCCGCTCGAAATTTTAGTAAAAAATTTGGGAGATAAGTTGAAAATACGAGTTGAAAAAGTGTTCTTTTTTCCCTCTAAAATTTGATGATATCATCAAATCTTATTTTATTATTTTCACTATTATTTTATAATCTCCATAGGAGGCCCATTTTAGACCTCAAAATTCCCCTAATGGCTTTTCCTTCAAAATTGAGCTAGAGATTTCATAGACATCAAATTGTATGGACTGTATGTTCTCATATTTTTCAAGGTTTACCAGAAAATTATTTGTGATAGGGATGCAATATGCTAAAATTATACTATTTGAACTCATATTATGACATTTCAAAACATGAAACCTCTACAATGATCTATAACCATTATTGAGCAAAGTAAGGCCTTTGTCATCTTAACCAACTGATACAAAATTTTCTAGGTAAAAGATTGTGTGATGGATGCAACACATTTTTGTATTATCTACAAACAATAATACCCAAATTAGGAGCAACTCCAAAAATGAAGACATTTAGAAAGCGCATGCACTAAGCACCTATATATCTAAGTACTAATAAAATTTATCTATTGAACAATTCCAATTATTCACAAGACAATATTAAATCTTGAAATCTATGCTCAACTAATAGAACTAGTAGTTCTTCGTATGGTGTCTCTAAGAAAGAAAACGACACGTGTATTACTAACTAGTAGGTTGACCAAAATTTTCCTACAATGATAAATGTTGTAGAATTCAGTATATATACATTTTATAACATTCTCCCATCATACACAAATAAAGAGGAGATAGGATGAGGAAAGGAAAGCATAGGTAATAGAATGACATATTTTAAAATTGTAAGACGTTCTTGTGGAAAATTTTGCAACTACATGTGATATGGATGTCTTAAATGAATAAATACATGGAAAACATTTCTTCACATTTCCAATTATCATGCGACCATTATGTCGAGGAATAAAATTAAATTTTCATCTTAGAGAGTTGGAATCAAGGAATAACATGCATGTCATGGAAAGCCTTCAAACCCTAGGACAGTAACAAGAACATGAACCAACATGATTCCATAAGGATGAATGTTGCGCACATCATGAGATTATAAGCTTCCATGAGGTTTTATGATAACTAAGATTTTAAAAGGCTAATTGACCAAATCAAAACAAAAACATAACCTCTAGAACCTTGAAAACCATAGCGGGGCTCAAAATTTGGTCTTAGGCCAAAATTTTGGGTGGGAGTTATAGCGGTTACAAAAATTGGTGAACCACTAGTAGAATCTAGCATCTTTGCCTATGTCCCAAAAATATATCAAGTCTTTTGAATGATGCAAGGAAGTATTGAATAGACATTGTGGGTACCCTTTAGGTTACTTAACCTTTTACATATATGCCTTTCGCATGTGTCCCAGCTAGGTCCTGTTATTCTTTGCATGCTAAAATAAGAGTTCTCACATGATAGTCTTTGATGATGGTGAAATGAGCATGATAGAGGGCTTATTGTATTCAATAATTTTAAGTGAGTTTATGGTGTTTCTCCACTGCCAACGGTTTTTTTCAGTACCCCGATGGAGTCACACAAGAAATCACAAGCACTGTTTCACTACCAACATGCCTATACAGTATCCCAATGAAGTTTCTTGCGTCACCTCTCTGTGAAGAAAACCTTTCTCAATCATTTACCCTTTATTTGATTGATTTTATCTTTAGTGTGCACATCAGGATCATTTATTAGGTGTTCATTACACCAGGGCGAATGAGGGATCCTGACCTATTTTATGGGAAAGAGAGGTTGTTTCTTGTTTGACATAAACTAAAATATATTCTGACTTTAGATTTTTCTCTCATGCCACACTTCTACATCTCATATTTTATTGACAAGTGAATAGTAAAAGCATACCTTTGAAACATTTAGGACCATGTAGGACACAGTGTTCAGTTTACAAATATAGGTTATTTGACATGATTAGGGTTCCTCATGAGCACCAATTCATATTTTCATTGGGGATGAGTCACATTCATAAGAAACATGTTTAGGGTGCAATTTTGATAAGTGGATCTATGAGAGGCCGCCTCTTGGAGCAGCCATCACAACCACATGCAGCCATTGAATTAGTGTTTTAGCATTAAGGAAAAGAGACCAGAGGATCTCTTCTAGGGTTTCATTATGTACAAAGGGGCATAAAGGAATATTTATTTAGCATACAAGGTTTGCAGGGAGAAATCATATATTACAAATTTTGAAGGCTAATGAAATTCCATGTAGCATAGATAACAAATATAATGTTAGGTCAATCACAAGAAAATGTGATGCAAGGAGTAGATAGTTCTGGGCACAAGAAGAGGAATGTAATCACGAGTAATGCAAGAAGAGGAATGCAAGATAAATTCTTAAATCCATGTAGCAATCAAACTACCTCAATAAATAATATAAAACAAAATCATATATAAACCCTAACTAGCCTAAACCTTAAACCTAACCAACAAAACCTAATAAGTAAACCCTAACTATACTAAACTCAAAACCCTAATTTAATCAAAGAGGGGATTCTTTCATGTGAATTCAAAATTTGAGTGCAACCATCACATTATTTCCTAACCTACAACAAGAAAGATGTCAATTATTAGACTCAGTGTGAAGTATTGTGCACAAAAAAAATGCTTACCTAGAAAGCATGCACAAGAGTAAGAAGGTTGCATCTGTTGGCAAGAAAGTGTGTCAGAAAATATTTTTCTAGCCTAGATGAAACTCTATCTTGGTAAACAGAATGGTAAACTTGAAAAACCTGAGTATTTCTTTGTATTATGCATTCATTATTCTTAACCATAAATCAAGCACAAGAGAGACGAGATGTTGTCTACTTGTAGAGAAATTTTCCAGATAACATTCTTCAAGCCAGTTAGAAACCCTATCATGATATTCAAGATGACCAAAATGCAAACCCTGAAAATCTCCCAAAAATGAGCATTCATTAAACACACTAATTTGAGCTTGTTCATGGATTTTTTCAAGGACGAGAGGACTGGACATAAGCCTCTGTGGAAGTTTAAGTGCCTCGTCGTCTTGAAAAAAATTTGAACCCTCAAATGGTAGATCTTCAAATATCAGTGGTTTCGTAAGATCAATAGATGAATTCACATGGTCATCATCTACTGTGTCATCAAAATCATCATTGAATAAATCACTAGTTTCACCAATTGTTACATCATTTCCAGATTGGTTATTCAACAAATAAGATTGTTCCAAATTCCAAGATGAGGATGAATAAACCATATGAGTTTCATGAAAGAGAGGAATCAAGTGATTTTTCCCCTCATATATAATGGATTGTAAGAATCCACTAGCTTGCACCTAATCAAAATCTACACCAGCTAGGCGAGAATAAAAAAAATTGAAACAATGGATGTTTTTTTTAGGGTCCTATATTCCTATTGTTGTCCCTTATTGTTGTTAGTGTAACCCCATTATTGTTATTTTTGTACCCCTTGTTAGGTCCCTGTAATTTTTCAGATTGGCAAGACTAAATGTACAAGGGAAACATCAAACCAATCTTTGGAGTCCTAGGACCTAGCCTTCCTGGACTCAGAGAGGGCTCTCTCTATATTTGTGTAAAATATGTAACTTGATTGATTTTAGGGTTTTGATTTTAGGCTAGTTATAATGATAGGGTTTGTTTTTTTGTTTTTTTTTGGTTGGGTTGCTTGTCAAGTAGAACAGATAGAGTGAGAGAGTTTCAGACCATTGGGCTATGGAGTCTGCAAAAGGTCTTGAAAATTACAACAATAGGTCAAGGGTGTTTCAAAGGGAAAGTTAACAAAGCCAAATGGACATTCAAAGATTATGTGAGTGAAGTGAACATTAAATTGTGAGATTAATAGGTTTAAAGGGCAGTTAAGAATCCTTTAACATGTAATATAACAAGAAAAGTCTTTAAGAACACTATGAATAAGAAAGAATCAAAGGATAGGGCGCACCATAAAATTCTTTGACCTAGCTTTATCAAGTAAACTTAAAAACAATTATCCAGCAAACCCTAGAGAGAAGGGAACTCCTAACCTCTCTAGCTATCTACCTTCAGAGAAAGAAAACATGCAAGATAATACATAAGTAAATATTAAAAAGCAGGAACTCATAAATTCCTTAACCAAACTATAAATACCTTCAAAGTAACCATTTCAAGATAAACTAAAGGACAGGGCAAACCATAAACTTCTTTAGCCTAAATCCTAATTAGTACACTTCAAAGAAAGCCTTCAGAACAACATTTCAAGCAAAACCAAAGGACAGGGCAAACCATTAAATTCTTTAGCCATACTCTACTAATTTAATCTCAAGGAAACAAACTAGATGGACATGGAAAAACAGGGAACTCCTAATTTCTCCAAGCAAACCTAGTAGAGGAAAACATCTAAGAAATAGAAAGCAGACAGAGTTAAGGTGCCTCTAAACAACATGTCTTAACCTAAAATTTTTGTTCTAATCCATGAGAAAAGATGAAACAATATGAAAACATAAGAATACAAGTACTAAATTAGAAAGACATCACCATTAACCATGTTCATGAATCCTGAAAATGTGCTTGCTCCATTTCCATTCAAATCAAAGCATTCACAAAACTCCAAAGCCAATTTCTTCTCAACTCCAAGTCTATGATATTGAGCTCAACAATAAACCAACATGAAAAATGAGGCCTCCATGAAGTATTAACTTGAAAAGGATGATAAAAACCCTATCTAGGGTTTTAAAATGTCATTAATTACACATAAATGTCATTTTGTCCTATGAGACCATGCAAGGCCCAAGGCACAAATATCCTAACTTAATAAATGCAAAAATAAATTCTAACATAACTCCTCAGCTAACTCTGGAGTGATTTTCCATAAAATCCCTCAAAATATATTTTTCAATAACTCCAAGTGTCTTTTTTTGACTTTTATGCAAGGGCACAGCGCCAAGCCAAGGGCACAATGCCAAATCTGGAAAAATCACCTGTTTTGTAGTAAATATTTGGAGGCCTTCCCGGTGTCCAAATGAGCTCCATGATAGCTCATTGGAAATCCTATCCTGACTCGTTTCCAAATATACCTTTATTTTTCAGAATGGAGTCCATTTACCTTCTCAAAAATCCATTCTCCCAAGACTGTTCAGGGCGCAGCGCCAGTGCTGAAAAGAGGGAAGAAAAGTGATTTTTTGCTTGTGTTTGGCCCTTTTGAGGGACTAGTTCTTCTCCAAATGACTTGAAAATTTGTGAGGGTGATTTCCTTGGCCTAAGGATCATGAAAATTTAAATATTTCCTCCATTGGGTGCCCCAAATAATAGTGCAGCGCTAGTGGCATTGTGCGTTTGGCCCTTTTTTCTGCTGGCCAAATAGTCAAAAACTCAAAATTTGCAAAAAGATGCCAAAATTGGGATTTGTCTTGCTGGTCATGTTTTGGATGCTTGTAGGGATGCATCAACAATAATTTCAAGCTTTTATTTTTCATTTTCATCCTTTAGGGCTTGAACCTTTGCAAGGGATCTTTTGAGCTTGGCCCTTGCAATCTTGTTTCTTAAGGCATAATGCCTTGCCATCTTCTTCTGAAGGTCAATGTCTCTCTTGGCCTTCTCCAGCTAACCCTCTAAGTGCACATTTTCTCTCTCTAGCCAAGATTCCCTATAATCATCTATTTCCATGGCAAGTAGCTCACTTGGAGTGATTTTGTCTGCCAATGTTGTCTCTTGCTCTCTTTCTTTGGCTAAGGCTTTCTTTAAACCAATTGTCCTTGGCCTCCTCCTAGGAAGTTGTTCTTCCTCTTCTTCAATGTCATCATGAGTGTCCAAGGCCTCATATAGCCTAGCCTTGGCCTTCCCAGCCTCCTTCTGATATCTGATAGCTCTAACCTCACTAATGGCCTTCTCTGTCTCCAATTGCTTGTTTTCTGCCTCAAGGAAGTTTATGACATTCTTAGCCCTACCAAGGTTGGATTGCAGCTCTTTAATCTGAGCATATTTTCTTTTTAGCAGCATGTTTGTGATCCTCTCTTCATCCTCACTCTCACTGTCAAGGTGAATTAGCTAAAAATCTTGTTAATTTTCATGCTCATCCTCTTTTTCAACCATGACTTTCTCTTCAACCTTTTCCTTACCTTTGTCAAGTTTTTTTGTTGATGTAGAAGGCAGGGTACCTTCCAAAATATGTGGAGAATGTTAGCCCCTAGAAATTTTTGACAAAGCAAAGTAGGGCCTAAATTGTTTTTGAGCCTTCAAGGAATGCATCTCCCCGAAGACACATCATCCTCAAGTCTCTCAGGCCTTTGCCTTGAGCAATTCTCTGCTGACTCCCTTTATAAGGTCTCATTGATTACATAAATTCTTCTCCAAAAGGCCTACATTAAACCTTATATCCCTGCAGAATGTCCCATTTCATCCCTTCTTCCCTTTGTCAAAATCCCCCTTTTTTGTCCCCCCAAATCCCTCCCCTCGTCCTCCAAAACCATCCTAAAATCCCCTTTAAACCTTCCAAATACACTTTGTTTGGTTTAATTCCCCTTCATCCCCCTATCGTTACCCATTTTGGCTTTTAATTTCATTGAAATGGGCCAAAAATCATGTTTTCTATGTAATTGAGCCTCAGCCCCTTTCGACCTAGTCCCCTGTACATTTCCCCCACAGAACCCAGCGCTATGACCGAGCGCTAGCCCCGAAGGTGCTTTTCGCATTTTTTCATCGGGCGCGTTTACAGCCGTTGATCTTCACAGAATGGACAACGATCGCCGCCCCCCCGCAACCTCCGTCGTTCTTCCCGTTCACCGCCCGATCGAAGATCCATCATTCATTTAAATTGCAATCAACGGTCCATAATCCCCCATCTCGATGGTCCCCGCAGGGCACTATTTCAAAACCACCTGGTTTCTATCGCACCGCCTTCGGGCGAGGGGCGGTATTTTCTGATCGCGGAGCGATTCCATACAGCTTATGACGCGTGGCACCGGTACGGCTGGAAAACCACCCTCCCATCGCACATTAAATTTCATCCATGGACACGCAGCAATATGCATATTAGCCATCCAATCCAGAGCCCTCCATCCAACGGTGATCGATCCATGAAGCTGCGCACGCGATAGCCCATAGCTGCCGTACCCCTGGCCCACTATCCATCGCCCTCCGATGCATTTTTCACCGTTGATCTCCGTCGAGATCAGACGGTCCAGATTCAATCACATGCCCGCCATTGACCCGGGCCCGCCACGTCATTTGTCCACGTATCTTCATCTTTTTTCTCGCCTGTCCCCTTTATAATCCATTCAAAGATTAAAATTTTAATGTTTTTTACGTTAAACGTCTGCCTCGACACCTTCCACTGTTTTTCGCCAACCTTCACCAGAGCATTTCCCCACCATTCCTCTGCATTTTTTCGCCATTTCTCCGCAGACCCACTATCATCCTCGCAGTCGTCCACATTATCCCACCCCCCATACATGTCTTTCGTAACAGGTTTTCGTGTTTTGTAGGGTTACCAACAGTAAATGGCCGCCATGATTCAGGGTTTCTGTCACAGCGACAGAAAACATAGGGAAGAGCATGCACAAAGATCGTATCATGGAGAAAAGTTTGGGATAGTTCTCTGACATGACTTCCATTAAAAGAACAGGGTTTGGCCTTGTAAAACTGTCCCGGCGCCATTAACACACAGATTTCACAGTCAGAGATATAAATGAAGCAGCAGAGAGCTTAAGGCACGCAAATGAAGATATATAAGCCTTAGGTTCAAAGATTTAGAGGCAAAGTACCAGATTGAAGACCCAAGGATCACGCAGAAGGTACAACACACAAAAATCAATGCATATCAGGGTTTCTACAGCAGCAGAATGTTTTTCCTCCATAAAGGGAAAAGTGCCCATGCAGTTTTTATTCTACACCGTGCTCCTGAAGAAATTTCCACCCTGACAACAGTCCGAAGCTACCAAGGCATTTGTTTCATAAATACGGCAGACTTCTTACTCGTTTATATATCATTTGTTTATTCACCAAAAGTACCACAAAGTCATGCAGATCAAAGTACATCAAGAGACATACCAAAGTAAATAGAGGCCTGAAGAAGACCACTCTTCCATCCAAAGAGTGAGAGGAATTGAATGCTCAGAATTTAAACAAAATGGGCTTCGGCCCTCTTTCTTTTCAGAAGTTTTAATACTGCATTTAATTCTTCACCTACCTCCTCTGCTTCCCTTCAGCTATAAAACTCATGAGATAATATTGTAAGAGGTTGTTGATCAGTTATCAGAGAATTGCAAGTAGTTTCTTTTAAGACATAGTCTCTGTGTAAAGTTGAAAGATAGGTTGAAGGAGATGCTTTCAGACTGAGTATTCAGCTATTGGCGATGTTGTACTTGAATGGTATTGCTATTTAATATGACAAGCACATTTCTTTGGATCCTGATCTAAAGCAGCGGTGATGTTTTCCTATCTCTGTGTTTTAATTCATTTCATTTCATTTCTACTGGCTTGCATCAGAATATTGGCATAGGATTTACCCTTGTTAGGTACCCTATGTTTCTGCTCTCCTTGCCATTGATGTTTTTCTTCTGAATGTGTTATCTAAGAAATGATTTCAGTTAATTTAACCAGTGTAGTGAATGTTATTGCCTGCTCTCTAATGTATGAATTAAATGAATCTGTTCTTAGATGTTTCTTGTTAAGGATTTAGCTGGAAGATTTGGGAACACTGGGGATTAGAGTTAGCCCTGTCCACTAGGATCCTTGTGCGACCAGCTAGTCTTTAATTTTGTGTTCTAAACCTTTACTGTTCCTCCTCTCTTATCATTCCATATCACACAATCATCTTTAAGATCCAATGTTTTAGATGACTAGCCCAATTGAAAGCTTGCACATTGGATAGTAAGCAAATCCTTTCCTGACTCCATTGCCCAATGGTTTTGAATATTTCCTGGATCATTTCACCTCTGCCTTATCCCTCTTTGCTCATCCTTGTCTTACATTGAACCCTTCCTTCCTGATAACCAACAACCAAACAAACAATCAAACAAACAAACCCTGTGCCTATAACTAGCCTAACATCTTAAACCTTGAGCTTCAAAGTCATATACCTTTGACATATCATAGAGAGATCCCTCTCTGGACCCAGGAGGGCTAGATCCTGAGGTCTAAAAGTGGTTTGATGTTGTCTCATCTTTTGGTACTGCCAACCTTGCCGTAACATGGGAACTGCTGGGACAGAAAACACCTACTTTTTGGCTCTATGATAGGCCAAATTAAAAGGCTCTATGTCAACCATCTCAATGTCATCTATCTCACTTCCATCTGCCTCACTGCCTTCTTCACTGTTTCATGCAATAGTACCATGAGATGATGGTGAGGGATTGTGAAAAGGTGATGAAAGAGGATCGGCATGATGTGAAGGAATGTGAGTGGATGGTGAGGTGGAAGATTAATCATGAGGTGATGTAATGTGAGTGGATGGTGATGCATGAGTAGTGGGGTGTGATGGTGAAGGAGAAATGGGAGGATGAGAAGATGAAGGGACATCTTGTTGCTTGTAATATCCCAAAATGGGTTGCTTAGCAAGGCATGCTTGAAAAACACATTTTTCAGGAATGTATGCTATAGGATTTAAAACCAACCCTTGGATCCCTTATATCTAACAATATAAGACTTGAATCCAAGAGGGGATAAAAAACAAATCAAACTAGGTGAGTTAAACAAACCTCCCACACCTAGTATGGTTGGAAAACACCCAAGAATGGGGCTTCAGCAATATGCAACAATACTGCAGGAAAATAACGTATTTTTTCTTAGCAACAGTAGGAGACCAATAAAAAGTCTCAACATTCATATATACAGCAATAAATCAAATCCATGTTGAGGCCCATACAATGTATGACAGAATGTAGAAAACAAGAATAGAAGAAATTCCTCAAAAGAGGGGCCGCAACACATGTATTGACTAAAAAATAGTTTGACAATGTTATTTTTAAGAGCTGCAGCAGCTGTATATTACACTCCAGATCTAGAGTAGATCTGTGTATAAAATATTAGATCTATTTCAGATATGTACACTAGAAGAGCTCATTTACACATTCCCCTTGGGGTTTTGAGCAATACATGAAACACAGAAAGTAGATCTAAGATCTAGAGTTGCAGATCTGCAGTAGTACTCATAATTTCTGAAGATGAATACAATAGAAGCAGATCGGATCTTAACAGAACATGGATCAGAAGTGTAATCCATGGATCACCATAGTGAAGGGCAGAACCCCAACATCAGAGATCTCTCCTCCAAATGTGTGTCAAAACACCCTGCAACTGTATACTTGCAAATAATTCAGTCCTGGAAGGGAAACTATGTTGTAGGCTCTAGAACTGGTTTGGCCTAATGCCAAGATCTAAAAATGCAGCTCCAAAAGTCCAGAACTCTCTTTCCAATGGGATAGAAGACTTTCCCAATGAAAAGAGGCCCTAGTATGACCTAGATCTTAATAGATCTAGCCTCCACTTGTTGCAGCTTACAAGGACAACCAAACCCTCAACAGGATCTGTGTTGTAGTTGGAAGATGAGCTTGGCCAAATGCCTGATAGTGGATGAGATCAGCAAGACTCCTCCAAGAGCTACTCAATGGAAGAGGTGGGATTCCCGAATAGGAACACCCTAGTGCTAAATAGCACTATCCTCAGCTAAATAGCAGAGAATGATATATGTCTAAACATACAATATATTTAGAAATATACTCAATCAACAACCTTCTTCTATTGTCCTCCTCTTCCTTTTATAGGATGAAAGTCTTGTCAAACCCTAAACCATCTCAATGATTTAGCTCCATTCACATGAGTAGCCTCCAACTAAAACTGCGATGTGCGTCTAGGAGATTCAATTTATCTAGACAACGTTGTTGATTTGGTCCTGGTTGACTTGGTCAAGTGCTCCAGTCTCTTTCACACCTAAGTGTGCTTATGTAAATAGCCCAGATTTAGCTATGTTCACATGTGGGATTGATTTATTTTTCTGATTAGGAGTTTTATTGATCCTTCTTTACAATTTTATCCATGAAACAGAAAATTGAAACAAAATTGTATATTCCCATTAGCTTGGGCTAATTGGGAATATTACAGTCCTCCCCTCCAAAATGTTGCTTGTCCTCAAGCAACTGATAGGGTGAGTGCTGCAACATTTCTCCTCCTCCATTGGTGACACCATCAAAGATAAGCTCTCCTCACAAGCTAGGTGTTCACCAATCCAAGCCTCCATGAATTTCTCCTCCAAAGTCATCATGAGATGTACATAATCCATCCCACAAGGACTCAAAAACTCAAAAGAAACAAACATGGTTGGAGCAATTCTCTCTCTAAAACATGTAGCATGAGGTACATAGAGAGTTTCCATCCCATGTGGCACATACAAATTTCCCATCCTCCCTCCATACAATCCCATAAAAAGCACAACTATATCATCCAAGTATGGAAGCATAATTAGATATACACATACAGAAATTTGAGAATGAGGATGTGGGTCATAGTCTCACATATGGTACCAGTGTAGTGCATCTCCTACCTGCATCAAATCTAGATATGGTAAGTGGTTTCCCCACCACTTGCTTGTTGCACAAGTTATCTCACCATGGCTGAATATGTGAGATATGTTTGGTTCCTTTGGGAAGCACCCATCATGAAAGAAAATATCCCTGTGCACAACAAGGGAGTGGCCAAATTCAGAAATTTTAGTGGCCCAATGTTTGCCATGAGATTTACATGATACAACACTCCTCTTTGGAGTCATGGCCTACATAAACATGGTGAAATAATATGTCAAATCAGAAAATGAAACTTGCATTGCATGATTAGATTTCTCACCAACAATGTCTCTCCTATATATGGAATTGTGCATAGATTTTTCTCCCCTTTCAAGAGAAGGAAGAAATGGCTGAAATGACTCTTGTATAGAGTCCTTTGGCTGCCAAAATTCCACATAGTTCTTGCATTCTGGAAAATGATGATGTAGCTCTCCTCCAAAGCCTTCCCATTCAAAGCATCTCATGATAGTGTTGTAGATCTTCATAGAATAGGTAGGGCTGAAACAGAACTCTTTGTAGGCCCTTTGTAGCATCCTATCCTTGAGCTTAGAAGCTCTAGGTAAGAAGATCCTATCATGATGATAGATGACTCCCTCATGGACCAGATAGCCCTCTTCATGCAGCTGGTCATCAAGCATCATACAAGTGTGAAGATCTTTGGAATAATCCACCAATAGTTGGGATTTCCAATATAGATCTACACTCCCCAACAATGATAGCACTGATGATGTATCAATAGGAATGCCTGCCATGTTGCTGATCTCCTCTTTGACATCTCTTATGAAAAAGGTATAAGTAGGAAGGATATAACTTCCCTTCTTCTCCTCCAACAGCGCAGAATCAGAAATGAAGGTGGGTGATGATGATGAGAGAAGGAAATCTCCCTCCTTCTTGTGCTTTCCCAAGCCTTCCAGTGCTATAGATGTGTCTTCTAATGCTCCCATCCCTCCTGGATCTGATTTTGGAGCATCAAGTAGTGAGAGATCTCTCACCAAAACTGAATCAGGTGGCCTCCCAGGTGGTTTGCCACTAGATAAGAGTGTCCCTTGCAGAAATCTCATGAACATGATAGAAGGGACAATGAGGTCCTTGCTTCTACTGCGCAAATCCATCTCTGTTTTTTGTGTGGAAGTGTTGTGTGAGGGGTAAGTATGCATGCCTTTAATAATTTGAGATGCACCACTCTTCTTGTCCACCCATTCCATTTGTAAAGCCTCGCAATCAGTGGTGACTTTCCCCAATGTAATCAACCATTGAACACCCAAAATAACATTGGTGTCTGGTATGTCAACTACAAAGAAGTGATCCACCAAAGTGTAGGATCCCATGGTGACTGAAAGTGATGGGACATAATGCATGCATTGCATTGTTCTATCTCCTGGGACAAAAACAAAAAATCCATCAAAAGTATCAGTGGGTATTGCCCTCCTTTACAAAATATGGGCATAAATGAAATTGTGGGTAGCCCCACTGTCAATCAATACAGAAACCCTCTGATTCATTATTGAACCTTGAAATTTTAAGGTTAAGTACTTAGGTACTCCCCTCAAGGATGCAAGAGTTCCTCCAATAGGAGAAAATTCTCCATTCCCATCTCCTAATGGTGTTGGATCTCCTCCAACATTGTCAGCACTGTGAGCCCTCCTTGGTTTATCATATTCATCTTCTTCAAGATCTGAGAAGACCTCTATATAATGTGCTTTACCAGCAGCACATATATGACCAAGTAACCCATGGTTCATGGAAAGTGAAGCATAGCTTCCTCTTTCTTAGATCTCTCTGGACTTCATCATCAAGAGGCTTCTTGTATGAGCTCTCCTTTGAAGGAGCAACTTTCTCTTCCTTTCCTTTAAAAGGAAAAGAGGGCTTGTTCTGAAAATTTGCCTTTGCTTTTGGCAAGGCATCTTGAAGGTCTCTAGCCCTCTTAATGGCATCATGCAAGGTAGTGGGCTTGGTATATTTAACCAACCCATGCAAAGGTTCATCCAAGCCATCGATGAACATATACACCCTCCTTGCTGCAGACAAATCAGGAACCATAACAGATAATCTCAGAAATTCAGAGATATAAGACTTTGTATTACTTGACTACTTCAACTTTGCAAGGCTCATGAAAGGTGCTTCTGGATCCTTTCTGTCAAACCTTTCCACCAGTCTTCTAGTGAACTTAGAATAGGTAGTCACATTGGCATGAACCAATGTAGACAACCCATGGAACCACTAGTTGTGTGCTTCACCTTCAAAGTGCAACGCTGCAATATTGATAGCTTCCATCTCAGGGACTTTGTTCAACTAAAAGTAGATATCCAATTTTTCTACCCATGCTTTGGCAGAACTAGTGGATGACCCATCAAACTTGGGTAAAAAGAATATGCCCATAGAGTGATGTCGATCATGATTCTAAGTGAATCCACCATCTCTATGTTGATGTCTTGGTCTTCTCTTCTCCTTGAGGTGACAAAACTATTGAAAAATCAAGTGGTCCTTGAATATATAATTCTAAGACTCATACTCTTCAACGTATTCTTCAAGGTATGCTTGCTCATGAGGCCCTTCATTCTCTACAGCCAAAAAATTAGGCATGGTAGAGCATTGTGGAGCTTGTGGCTGGTTCACTGGTTGATCATTCCAATGGTGAGACATGCTAGAGCTTTCCCCAGGATGAAATCTCCTAGGAGATTCCTTGAACCTATCCAATATCACCTCTTTGATCTCTCTAGCAAGTTCTTGCATGGCTTTCAGAAGGGTTTTGGCAAACTCCTTCCCATATTCATCACTTCCATATTCAGGGGCTTTTCCCTTGTCTTTATCATCATTGGTGTAATAAAATTTCTTTTGTCTTCTTCTTAGGTACCTCTTCTCTCTATCAGTGAGAGGCTCATATTATTTTGAATACATATGGGCTCTTTAAGAAATAAAATCATAGGCTGTGCCAAGATTATTGCTCTGATACCACTGTAATATCCCAACATGGACTCTTTAGCAAGGCATGCCTGAAAAATGCATTTTTCAGGAACGTATGCTACAGGATTGCAAACCAACCCTTGGATCCCTTATATCTGATAATCTAAGACCTGAATCCAAGAGGGGATCAAAAACAAATAAAACTAGGTGAGGTAAACAGACCTCCCACACCTAGTATGGCTGGAAAACACCCAAGAATGGGGCTGCAGCAATATGCAACAATACTGCAGGAAAATAACATAGTTTTTCTAAGAAACAACTAAGAGACCAATAAGAAGGATCAAAATTCATATATACAGCAATAAATCAGATCCATATTGAGGACCATACAATGTATGACAGAATGTAGAAGACAAGAATAGAAGAAATTCCTTAAAAGAGGGGTTGCAACACATGTATTGACTTAAAAATAGCTTGACAGTGTTATTTTAAGAGTTGCAGTAGCTGTATATTACACTCCATATCTAGAGAAGATATGTGTACAAAATATTAGATCTATTTCAGTTCTGTAAACTAGAAGAGTTCCTTTACACATTCCCCTTGGGGTTTTGAGCAATACATGAAAAAGAGAGAGTAGATCTAAGATCTAGAGTTGCAGATCTGTAGTAGTATTCAGAATTTATGAAGATGAATACAATAGAAGAAGATCATATCTGAATAGAACATGGATCGGAAGTGTAATCCATGGATCACCATAGTGAAGGGTAGAACCCCAACACCAGAGATCTCTCCTCCAAATGTGTGTCAAAACACCTTGCAACTGTATACTTGCAAATAAAGCATTCCTGGAAGGGAAAATGCGTTGTAGGCTCTAGCACTAGTTTTTCCTAATGCCAAGATCTGAAAATTCAGCTCCAAAGGTCCAAAACTCTCTTTTCAATGGGATAGAAGACTTTCCCAGTGAAAAGGGGCCCTAGAATGGCCTAGATCTGAACAGATCTAGCCTCCACTTGCTGCAGCTTACAAGGACAACCAAACCCTCAACAGGATATGCATTGTAGTTGGAAGATGAGCTTGGCCAAATGCCTGATAATGGATGAGATTAGCAAGACTCCTCCAAGAGCTACTCAATGGAAGAGGTGGGATTCCCGAATAGGAACACCCTAGTGCTAAATAGCACTATCCTCAGCTAAATAGCAGAGAATGATATATGTCTAAACAGACAATATATTTAGAAATATACTCAATCAACAACCTTCTTCTATTTTCCTCCTCTTCCTTTTATAGGATGAAATTCTTGTCAAACCCTAAACCATCTCAATGATTTAGCTCCATTCACATGAGTAGCCTCCAACTAAAACTGCATTGTGCATCTAGGAGATTCACTGTATCTAGACAACGTTATTGATTTGGTCCTGGTTGACTTGGTCAAGTGCTCTAGTCTCTTTCACTCCTAAGTGTGCTTATGTAAATAGCCCAGATTTAGCTATTTTCACATGTGGCATTGATTTATTTTGCTGATTAGGAGTTTTATTGATCCTCCTTTACAATTTTATTCATGAAACAGAAAATTGAAACAAAATTGTATATTCCCATTAGCTTGGGCTAATTGGGAATATTACACTGTTGATGGCCTTGTGGAGTGGTGAAAACCTCATTGGCAATGAAGGTCTCCCATGGTGTTGAGATTCAACAAGATGATGAGCTTAGTGAAAAGAAAGCACCTTCACTAAGTGGGGCCCGCAGGCTATTTTTAGGTGTAAGTCTATTTTTAGACATGGTGATGATATTTCAGAAGTTGCAGGATGCTATTTCTGGATGGTTGGTCAAGTTGGAAAAATAGATGAAATTCTATTTTTAGAAGATTGGGCGAAGTCTATTTATAGATCGGCGATCTAAAAATAGATGTGTCGATTATTATTAGCCCTTAATAATCAAACCCTAAATATCAACTTATTCTCTTGGAGCACTTTATTTCAATGAACAGATTTGGAAAATCAGTGGGGTTGAAGGAATTATGCAATTCCCAGGTTTTATTGGTGGCTCATGCATGGAGGAATCAATTAGAACTAAAGTGGAAAAGTTATGACAGAGTTGGAAGAGTAGTTACAAGAGTTGTTATTTAGTTTAACTCAGTTATTGGAGTTAAACTCAGTTGAGCTATTTGTATCTAGTCTAATTGAAATATACATTAGTGAGAGTTAAGTGAATTAAATATTCAATTAATTAAAAACTATTAACTCACTAACAACTGAACAGAAACAACAGTTAACTACAGTGCATGTCAGTTCTAGTGGAGACCCAGTGGAGAGATAGGTGAAAGGGTAAGATGGTCTATATGTTGTGACTATAGTGATGCATTGATTGCATCACACACAGATTGGAGTTTCCAATCAGGATTGCGTAGTCAAGGCAAGGTAGATTCGAATTCATTCAGGGGTCTTCTTCAGTAGGGATTGCGTAGTGGAGGTAGGCTATCAGGTGGTAAGAAATCAGTGCATGGATTTGCAGATTTCTTCATGTTAGTGTGTGACGATTGTATTGTTCTAAGAGCTTGATGTACTAATCTTTGTATGAGATTGTTACATGATCTCCATGATACATAATATATTATAGTTGGGGTTTTTAGCTTCAGGATTTCCCGTTAAACAACTGTGTTATGTGCGGTTGTTTTTATTGCTTCATGTGTTTGCAATTGAGTTTTAAATTTATTCAAAAGATTAAGAGTGGAAGGATTATGTATTTAGCAAGAAGATAAATATTGCTAGATCAAGAGAATATGGATATATACATGCATATGTTATATAATTTATACATGGTATCAGAGCAGTGTTAATTCTTGAAGATTGAAATTGTGAATAATTGTTGAGTTTGTGCTGGTGGACAATTCGAATTTGCTGCAGAAATTTCTTGGTGCGACAGTTTAGTATACATTGAAATGTCTTTCAATGAGTTGCGATTGGAGTATGCCCTTGAGGGTAGCTCGAATTACATAGCCTGGAAGGATAGGATGGAGGCGGTGCTGGAAGATGATGGACTGAAGGAGTTCATGGATAGCGATGTTCCTAAGCCTAGTTCTAGCGATGTTGCGTTACTTGACACATGGAAAAAGAAGGTAGAAAAGACAAGTGGAATTTTGTTGGAAGGCGTGAAGGACCATATTGTGTCCATCCTTCACGGGAAATCCACTCCATTTGCAATGTGGAAGGCTTTGACATATTTTTTCCAAAGCAGCAGCGACCAGAGGAAGTTGGCGCTGAAAGATAAGCTCAGAAAAATAAAAATGGAGAAGGGTGACAATATTCCAAAATATCTCACAAAGTTTGTCCACTGTAGGGATGAACTGGGAAGTGTGGGGATTACTGTTGATGATGATGACTTGGTGAGCTTGGCTCTCCTTGGGCTTCTGAAGAGTTGGCATAGCTACGAAGACTCTGTTAATTGACGGGAGAAACTGCCAGGTTAGGAGCGACTTTGGTCAGATCTTGTGCAAGAGGAGATAAGGCGAAGTACCATGGATGGCTCTTCATCAAAGAATGAAGATGAGGATAATTTCACTTTGGCTTCCAAAGCATCGAAATGGAAGGGGAATAAATTCTCTTCAAAATCCGAGGCTAAAGGAAAGAAGCGGGATTTGTCCAAGGTGAAGTGTTTTCACTGTCACGAACATGAGCATTTCGCCACTAACTGCCCACAGAAGAAGAAGAATAAGAAGGATGTTGGAGTTGCAGTGGGTGAGGCCTTAGCCTTGCAATTTGAACTTGATTTCTCTTTGATTGCATGCTTGGTTTAAAGCTCAATGGGATTGGTGTGGTATCTTGATAGTGGTGCATCTTTCCATATGACGGGAGACAAGGAGTTGTTTAGTGACTTGGAGATGATGCATATAGAATGGAGCAATGAGCAACGATGGTCGATATAGTGCGGCGACATTGGGACTGTTGGCCACATAAAAAACTTTCTATTAAAGGTAGCGAAACATTGTTTAGCCTTCGAGGAACGGTTTTCATTGCGAAAGTGTATCTCTTGAAGCCTAAAGGAAGGAGCATCATATCCCCAGCAATTTCCAATCTTCAAATTCTTGTTCCATTTCAAACCTAGAAAGTCTATTTGAATTCCATGAGAAAGGCTTCTTTTGCGAAATCCCTTTCATAAGGTTTTAAGATCCTTTTTGGCCTTATCGAAACCCCCAAAACCCTTCGAAAACCATTGAAAATCTATGAAAAAATCCATTTTCTTATTATTAAGGGTTTAAAACCCCTTGGGCTAGGTCTCTAACCATTCTCTTCCATACACCCTGGTGCTGGAACCAGGCACTGAGCCATTTGGGCGCCTAACCTTATTTTATATTATCCCACCCGAAAATATTAAAAACCTTATGTTATTTCCGAAACTTTGGGTTTTTTAATTATTTTTTGAATTTTCGTCAGTTCAAAGCCTCAGCCGATCTCTGCTGTCGATCTGATCTGAAGATCGATGGTGTAGAACCTATCGTAGTTGGTGGTCCCTGCCACGCCAAACACTGTTCAGAAACTGGCGGTATCTATCGCACCACCTTCTGAGGGCTAGCGGTATTTTTCATTTCGGAGTGATTCCATACAACGGTTGACGCGTGGCACTAGCACTATTTGAAAACCGCCCCCCCATTGCGCATTATAGTTCGGCAATAAACCTTGCGCGATATTGACGTGCACTATTCGATCTGAGGCCGCTCGCCGGGGATGCACACACGATAACTCAGGGTACGGTGCAGCGGAAACAACATCTCCACCGTCGATCTGATCTGTAGATCGATGACCCAAATTTCATCGCCCGATCCCTCCACGTTATTTTTTGCCTCTGCTTCCCACCGTCGATCTCTGCGCGATTGATGGTTCTGATTTAAACTTTTCTTCTGCCTTCTCTTTGACATTTCCCGATCAATCTCGACTGTTGTATGATTCCATCCAACGACCACGCTCTCTCCATGTGCCTTCTGAAGTAGTCAACCTATATATGCAATATTTTTTAATAGTTTTTCATATTTTTGCAGGGTTTTAAATGGTTTTTTTCGCCATGCTGAAGAAAAATTCACAGGTCGAGGGTGACGATCCTCCCACCTGCGATTCAACACAAAATCACTTACAGGGTTTTAAATTCACATTTTTTCAATGAATTCATGAGGCATTGATGCCATTCGACCCCTGCATGTACCGGCACACCGTAAAATACGCTAATCGAGCACCGATCAAAGAGTATCAATGTCAAGATACCAGAAATAGAGGATTGAAGACCTAAAACACAGCCTTCTCAAGTAACAAAGGTGTCTTTAGGCAAATACAAAGACATCTGCCGCTACTGAAACCCTCCACCACCATAATCAAAGGCCAATTGAACCCTCTCCAACTCCTTAAGACACCTGCAGCCTCACAGAAATAAAAGGAAGCTTATTCATTACCTGAACAAGAGAAGTTTACCTGAAGACAGCTGAACAATTAATACAAATCAAAGAATCTTATCTCTAATTATCGGCAGAACCATTTTAGAAGATTAAGAATAGTCCAGAAGCACATCTTTCGATCATTATGCCTCGAAAGGTAGGAACAGATGTTATGGAGCAGAGTTAGAAATGATTACATAATTAATGATATTTGATCCTTGGGAAATCCTCCCACTTCCTCATTTCTCTATAAATACCTATGTAGAACATAAGAAAATGTTGGTCTCTGGACATCTGAATGCATGTAATGGTTTTCTGAAGCTACTGATGCACTGTGTGCAATTTGAAGATAAATAAGCTGATATGAGAAGTTTGAAGTTGTAGAGACCCTCCGGGCTTGCTGATTGTAACTGGTTTGAACATCAAATACAAGCTGCTGATTTATGGGATCCTGATTTGTGTCAATGGTGATGTGTTTCTCACTGTCAATTGTTATTTTCTTTAAGTTTTCACTCTGTTCATTTTCTCTGATAAGGAACAGCAAACATAGAGCTAGGACTTACTCTCAGTAGTACCCTACTCTTACTGAAAGCTTTATTTTCTATGTTTTTCTCTTGTTAAATATTGAGTATATTAAAGCAGGTTGGTTTCAAAGCACTTGCCTGATCTAGATTGCTCATTATGATGATCATCATTGTTTTCCTTTAGAATATGCTGAAAGCAGATTGGTTTCAAAGTACTCACCTGATCTTAAGCTGTTCTAAATGTTTTTGAACGTTTTGACTGAAAGTACTTCAAAGCAGGCTAGTTTAAAGGCACTTACCTGATCTGAGAATGCTTTTATATTTTGTTTCTCTAAACTCAAAGTATTTCAATGCAGGTTAGTTTAAAGGAACTTACCTGATCACATAATTCTTTTATTTTTTGTCTCTCTAAGCACAGGTTGAAAGCAAGATAGTTTAAAAGCACTTACTTGATCTTAGACTGTGCACTGTTCTTCATTTTGTTTTTTTCTCCACTTCCTATTTGTTTCACTCCATAAATCACCTTAAGATATCCTTTGACATAAGTGACTTGCCCCATGTATCCTTCTTGAACCTTGCTATCTAATTAAAATCCTCCTACGACTCCATAACACAATGGGTTAAAACTATCTTTGCCTTTTTCCTATTAGCCAAATCATTCCTTCACTTGCAGACATCTTCACCCTTTATTTTGAACTGCCTTCACCTTCATCATGTCTTTTCCCAACCAAAAACAAACAAACAAAACCCATGCTCTTCATACCTAGCCTAATATCACAATTTCATGACTTTAAAGATCACGTCTTTAAACTCATTTATAGAGAGATCCCTCTCTGGATTCAGGAGGGCTAGATCCTTGAATCCCAAAGCGGTTTGATGCTACCCCTGTAGTTGGAATTTTTCCAACCTTGCTAATTACAGAGACCCTAACATAATGGCGACTCCACTGGGGAGAAATATGAGAGTCTATAATTTCTAAATACTTGGTCTTGTGTCCCATTGTCATTGCTAACATAAATGGCGACTCCACTGGGGAAACCTAATTCTAACCTCTGATTCTCCTTAAAATTCTATACAAAAAATCGTGAGTTAAAAGCAGCGTTTTCAAGCACTACCAAGAAATGGTAATCATGATCAAACTTGTTTGAATCTGTGACAAACTAAGAAAACCCTAGGATTCTCATAAGGCTTCATCTAACCTTGGAAAATCAGCTGGCTTAGCCATAAGAATAGACTGTCTTTGTCTCATAACCGTAGCTAAGTTTTGAAATAGAGTTAGCATATTCTTAGAAACCACACAACTGAAAAGAAACTCAGAAATTAACCTAAAAATATGTTAGGTTGGTATTCAATAAACATGGTAGTGGACCATTAAACCTTTTACCTCCAAAAGAGCTAAAAAATTCCACTTGGCGACTCCACAATCCTTAACAGACCTTAAGACTCAACTAGGGAGAACCCTATCATTGTAATATCATTCAAACTCAGTTAGAGGACTGTAGGATTAAAATTTATATAAACAAATTAGTTGACCTTTTAAAGATTGTCATATCTGGTTAAACTATTTTTGTTTAAGTTGGGTCTAAAAAACACAGCATACTGGCTCCTAGAAAGATTCACATTAGAGCCTATCCTGACCCTGGTCCACCTGAGATAATTGATAACCCAGAAAGTATCCTTAGGAGGTCTCCTAGGATTAAACTCTCAACTATTTTCAGATCACCCTTGAGAGCTAATTCAGTCCCTGAAATCTTTCAGCTCTACCACAATCACAAGCTGACTTAGTAAATCCATTTAGAACTAGGTCTCTTAGTGACTTAGGTCAGTCAGATTCTGAGTCTTCACTCTCATCTCCTGAAACAAGTGAACATCCTGGTAGCAGAGAAACAACACCTCCTGATTCACATTTTCTTCACAACTCAGGTGTCTCTCATCCAAGATCGGCTCAGCAATATATTCCTGGTCCATCCATTTCTGTTCATCCTACATCCACTGTTCAAACCACCCCACTTCAGCCCACTTTCCTTCCTTTGAATCCACCCCCACCACATATCATGGTAGCATGGTATGCTCCCTTAGTTCTTCCTGTACCATTAGTCAATCTTCCACAGGACTATTAGTCTAAAATTCCATTGTATGATGCTAGCAATGCTACAACTGCATCACAACATGTGGATAAGATGAATGACTACTTTGACAGAAATGAAATTGATAATGATTCTGTCAAGCTTAGATTATTTGCTCAGAGCTTAGGGGGAGAAGCAAGAAAATGGTTTAAAGGTTTAATCCTCCATAGTATTAATGATCTCCAAGCCTTCCATCAAACATTCTTAAACAAATGGGAAGTAAAGAAAAACCCTCTCCAAATCCTTTCTGACTACAAGAACCTCCATAGAGACGTTGGGGAAAGTGTGCAAGCTTATTGCACTAGATTCAATAGTGTGTATAATGCACTTTCCCCAGAACTAAAACGTCCATAGGGATCAGATTTAAACAAGTTTCCTGAAGGGTTTGACCCCGAGATGTCCTATCAGCTGAGAGAGAGAGATTTTGCAACTCTTGAAGATATGCAAAAGGGTGCTCTTTCTATGGAAGTCAACTTGATGGAGAAGAGAGCAAGAATGAAAATTGAAAAGAGAGTGTCCTTTAGAGAGGAAAATGCACCTTATACTTCCAACTCAAAGATGGAAAAAATGATGGAGGAGATGATGAATAAAATGAGCATCCTTGAGAGAGCACAAGCAAGTCAAAACCAAACTGCTCCTCAAAACAAAAACCAGAACCAAAATCAGAATTTTAGAAGGAACCAACCTCCAAACAGACCTAGGGAAGATGATCAACTGATCACTCCTCCTTTTCATCAAAACTATATAAGTGAGGTTGAGGAAACAAATGAGATAACAGAGGAAGATGATATCAACATGCTGGGAGTAGATAATGATGACTTTGAGATTCATTATGATAGAAAACAAGGTCTTCATACCCCTTATGATGACAACAGAGATGATGATGAAAGTTATTTTCAAGACATGGAAAATGTCATCATAGAGTCCCAAAAATAATATGACCTTAGAAGAAAAACCAGTCAACAAACTCTCAACACCAAAACCTCTGACAAATCTTCACAAAACAGCACTACAACCAAGCCTAAAATTGTCAAACAAAAGGATAAAACAGTGACTGTAAATTCTGATAAAAGTAGAGAGAAGGGCACTCAAAACAATGAAAAACATAGTGCAGACATTAGTAGTACTACCACTTCAGTTAGTAATCTTGTTAAGACCATTTTTTCAAATACTAATAGAACAAATCAGCAAGTTGATGTTGCTGATAGACTGGCAGCTAGTAAGGCTGAGACAAGTCTTTCGAAGAGCCAAATTCCTTTCAGCCTTGAGCAGGAAATTTCAAAGATCAGAATCTCTGTTCCCCTAACTGAGTTAGCTGCCTAGAGTGTATATAGGACCCAAATTTTGAAGGCTTTAAATATTGAGGACAATAATGATACAGTCAATCTTAATGATGACCAGCCAAAGCTCATTTTTGGTCCTAAGATTGAAGGTATATATCAAGAGGGACCTGTCCCCCCCTTTTATGTGAGTTTAAATGTTCATGACAAGATCCTGCATAATGCTATGCATGACTCTGGAGCCTCTCACAACCTTATGCCAAAGGTGATAATGGAAAGGCTAGGACTAGAAATAACCAGACCTTACAAGGATTTATATTCTTTTGATTCCAATAGAGTGAAGTGTCTGGGTCTAATCAAAGACCTTTGTGTGAGTTTGACCCAAATCCCAGCCAAGTGCATGGTGATGGATGTTGTGGTGGCTGATGTGCCTCCTAAGTATGGCATGTTGTTGTCAAGATCATGGGGTGCCAAGCTGCAAGGTACCATACAGATGGATGGAACATATGCCACTATTCCTGTCTTTAGCCAGCTTAGAAGACTATACAGAGAGTCACACATGAAATTCATGGTCAGTAGCCCAGAAAAGCCTGAAAATTCTCCCATTTATTCTGTCCATACTGACCTGGATTCGTTTATCTTTTACAATAATGAATCCACAAAGCAGTCAGAGCTAGAACACAGTGACTCAGATAACTAGTTAGAGGCCCCTAATCTAGAAATGATGGCAGTTCTAGATATGGAAGAAAACGAGAGAGAAATTTTTGAACAGTGCACTGAAACAACAGACTAGAGTGAACAAAGCCAAGATGGTAAAAAACAGACTACCCCTCACGCTCAACTCCACGAAAATCTTGAGGAATCAAAACAAATACAACTAAGTGTCGAGATTTCACAACAACCCTTGAGCACGTTGGTTGAAGGAGACAATAACCAAGACGAAACTGAAAATAGTCCTCTATGGAGTATGTATTTTGATGGGTCATGCACTAAGAACAGTGCTAGTGTAGGTGTCTCGATTACCAACACTGAAAACAACCACAAAGAAAGCATTTCTTGCATATTAAACTTTCAGTGTTCCAATAACATAGCAGAATATGAATCCCTTCTCTTAGGCTTACATCTATTAAAAAAGTTAGGAGCCACAAGAATTAATGTGTATGGATATTAAGAACTAGCCATTAAGCAAGTCAATGGGGAATATAACACAAATCATCCCAGACTTAGAGCTTACCGAAACGATGTCATGGGCCTTTTGAAAACTTTTGAGGAGTCCAAATTGATTTTCGTTCCAAGAAAAAGAAATGTTGCCGCCCACAATTTAGCCTTTGCAGCTAGAACATGCTTAATGCCAATTGAAACCAAAGACTGTACAACTCAAATTAAGTTTAGACCAGCTATGCCAGATAATGAAAAATATTGGCAGGTCTTTGAGGTTGACAAGCAGATAGAGGATTTCCTTCTTGGCAGGAAAGAGTTTAAATTATCTAATTCAGATTCTAAATCTGACAAAAATTGCCTCAACAAAGAGTCCCTTGAAGGAGATAAACTATCTGGTCCCGTAAAAATCAACATGTTAACTAAAAAACTTGAAGCTCACACTGAAGAATACAAGGACACAGAAGACGAAGACATTTAGGTATTGTCGTCAAAGGACAAGAACATACCTTGGGGGCTAGCACCTTTAGAAGACCTGTTTGATTTTAAAGACGTAGCAAAGAAACCCACTGTAGAATACACAGAGTCTGATGTCGAGGAATGCAACATAGGCACCAAAGATCAGCCTAAAATGATTAAATTAGCTGGATCCTTGCCAGCTGAAATGAAAAAGAAATACATTGACTTATTTAAAGATTTTGTTGATGTGTTTGCCTGGAGCTATGAATACTTAAAAGCCTATGATACACAAATCATCCAGCACAAGATCCCATTGAAAGAAAACCAAAAACCCTTTAGGCAAAAAGTGTGTCGAATTAATCCAATACAACTGCCTCTAGTAGAAAAGGAAATCAAGAAAATGTATGAGGCGGGAATCATAGTGCCTGTGAGGTTTTCAGATTGGGTTTCTAACCTTGTAGCTGTGAGGAAAAATATAGGAGAAACCAAATTGTGCATTGATTTCAGAAACCTTAACAGAGCCTCCCTAAAGGACAATTACCCTTTACCCAAAATGGAACACATTCTACAAAGGGTAGTTGGTTCAAAGAGGATTTCTCTGTTAGATGGTTTTTCAGGGTATAACCAAGTTTTAGTACTCCCAAAAGACCAACTCAAGACAACTTTCACCACTCCTTGGGGCACTTTTATGTATGTGAAAATGCCTTTTGGGTTAATGAACGCTGGGGCCACTTTCCAAAGGGCCATGGACATTGCATTTTCAGAGGAGATAGGGCACTTCATTGTAATTTACCTTGATGACATAACAGTTTATTCCAAATCTGATGAAGAGCACCTGAAACATCTAAGAAAGGTCCTTGAAAAGTGCAGAAGGTTTGGATTATCTTTAAATCCCAAAAAGACAGTGTTTGGCATAAAATAAGGTAAAATCCTTGGCCATATCATATCAGTAGAAGGGATTAAAATAGATCCAAAGAGAGTTGAGGGAATACTAAAGATTATCCAACCAAGGAACATAAAAGAATTACAGTCCTTTATTGGAAAAATTAACTTCTTGAGGAGGTTTATTCCCAACTTAGCAGAGCTCCTTAGAAACATGACTAATATGCTCAAGAAAGAAGTAGGAGTGAAATGGACTGTAGAAGCCAAAAGATCCTTCGAATTGGTAAAACATGCACTCACCTGGGCACCTGTCCTGATCAGCCCTGACCTTTCAAAGGATTTTCTTATTTTTTCCTTTGCCTTAGAGCATAATGTAGTTGTTGTCCTATTGCAGAAAAACCTAGAGGGGCAGGAACAACCTATTGCTTTTTTCAGTAAGGCTTTAAGGGATGCACCCTTGAAATATAACATAATGGAAAAATAGACCTATGCTTTGGTAAAGGCCTTAAAGGACTTCAGGGTGTATATTCTACATTCTCACATCATTGCTTATGTGCCTAACATAGTGGTAAAAGACATCTTGTCACAAGACCCAGATGGAAAGAGGGGCAAATGGATTGCAGCAATACTAGAGTATGATTTGGAAATCAAACCCACCAAACTCATTAAAGGTTAGGGCTTAGCTCAATTAATGGTTGAATCTAATCTACAAGCCCTTGACATCAACATGGTAGATGCCTTGGATGAACAGGAAGAATTACCTGCTCCCACTGTGGAAGAGAAGTTTCAAAGCTCACCTTGGTACACTAATATCTTGTATGTACTTACAAATTTTAATGCTCCTCCTGATTTATCAAAAACAAAGGCAAGGTTTTTAAAGTTGAAAGCTAGGAATTATTGCATTTTGAATGAATGTTTATATTGGAAAAATACTAATGGTTTATTGCTTAAATGTTTTCCTGAAGTTGATGCAGAGAGGATCAAGCATGAATTCCATGAAGGAGAATGTGGAGGTCATCTCTACTGGAAAACCACAGCCAATAAAATCCTTAGAGTTGGCTATTAATGGCCCACCCTCTTCCAAGATGTCCATAAAATGATAGTAGCTTGCCACAAATGTCAAGTTTTTGAGGGCAAATGAAAACTCCTTCCTTTACCATTACAACCTATCATTTTGGAAGCTCCATTTCAACAATGGGGCCTAGATTTCATAGAAGAAATCCATCCTACTTCATCTGCCCAACACAAATGGATTCTCACAGCCACTGACTACTTCACCAAATGGATAGAGGCCATACCTTCTAGGAATGCCATAGATTCTGTCATTATAAAATTTCTTGAAGATCATATCCTGTCTAGATTTGGCTGTCCTAGGAAGATTATTACTGATAATGCTGCTGCTTTTGGTTCCAAAAAGATGATTTATTTTTGTCACAGGTATCAGATTACACTTGGTCATTCTACTGCTTACTACCCTCAAGGTAATGGGCTAGCAGAATCATCAAATAAAAGTTTGGTGACCATCATCAAGAAGCTGCTTGAGGAAAATAAAAAATCATGGCATAACAAGTTGGTGCATGCTTTGTGGGTAGACAGGTTGACCACAAAGAAGTCCATTGGAATGTCCCCTTACCAGCTTGTTTATGGAGCAGATGCAGTGTTTCCTACCAGCCTAGGTGTACCAGTGATAAAATTAGTCCAAGAAATACAGTCAGAAGAGGACAACATGATAAGGAGGATTAATCAGACAATACATCTCCAGCAAATAAGGGAAGAGGTTTACAATAGAGCTCAGAAGGTGCAAGAGAATATAAAGAAGTTGTTTGACAAAAGAACAAAAGCTTGTGACTTCAACATTGGAGACAAGGTACTCAAGTGGGACTCCAGAAGAGAGGATAAGGGTAAACATGGCAAATTTGACTATTTGTGGCAAGGTCCTTACATTATTCAGTCCACCATTGGTCCAAATTCCTTTTTTCTACAAGAGTTAGATGGCACAGATCTGTTTGGGGGTCCTGTCAATGGCAGGGTTCTTAAGCATTACTACTACTGAGTTCAATTTTGAAGCTTTCATTTCCATTGTAAATACCATTGCTTTGTTCAGTATCACAAAAGGAAAAAATACATAAACAATAAAAAATAAGAGAAAAGAGGGCAGATTGTAAAAAATAAAAAAAATAAAGGTATAGCCCCATACCAAAAAGATAAACAAATCTGAAAGTGTGCAAGCTCAAATGCCACTCCTGAAAAACACACTCCTAGTTAGTCAAACAGCATAATCTTGACTAATTAGTTTTAAATTTACTATTGATAGGATAGTGAATTTGATTTTCCAAACTGTTTAAACTTGGCTTATCAGTAGATAGATTAGGTTAGAAATTAAAGGTTCAAACCTGCTCAAAACCTGAACCTAAGTTTCCAAGCAAGAATTGACTCCAAAATATGTTTTATTCTGAGTCAAAAAAGATGTAAATCTGGTTCTAATCAGCTCAAAATCTGAACCAGAGAAAAAGAAAGAACAACTCAATCAAGAGGCAATCAGAGCTGTAGAAAGGTGAAGGAAGTGCATGAACTTTCAGATCTTAAGCCTTCCATTTTTTATTTTAATTTTTCTGCAAAATAAATGTCTATGTGCAGCTTGTTTTTATGCCATGGATCACAGCAAGTCAAACAACTTAATCTTGACTTGACTATTTTTAAATTTTTGTTGTAGAATTTAGAGAATAAAATCTGTTGGAAAGTTTAATCCCAACAGATAGTAGATTAGGTAGAGAATTGTATGGACTCAGCTGTTTAATTTGAGTCCATGGATAAATAAGGAGTAGAAATAGATTAGATTTCCTATTTTCAAAAAAAAAAAATGTTGTAAAATATTTTTCCAATCCAAGTGCACTCTAAATGAAGAAAAAATGTTAGATCAGTAGGATTGGGTAGGTAGAAAGATTATTGATGGAGATCCATTGTTTTCCATGGTTGCTAATATGTTTTCAGGAAAAAGAAGAGCATCCAAGCAAAGAAGGCAGTCCAATGGATAAGGCACTGATCGGCCCCCCAGAGAATGCAAGTCTAAAGTTCTTGATGCCTTCAGGAAGGAACCATCCCCAAGTGGAGCCACTGTTGGCCACCTATAAAATTTGTTCTATCAAAAGGTGGCCAAAACATTGTTTAGCCTTCAAGGAATAGTTTCATTGCAGAAAGTGTATCTCTTGAAGCCTCTGGAAGACATCATATCCTTGTTTCAATCTTCATTGTTGTTCCCATTTCAAGCTCTGAAAATTCTGTTGAATTCCATGAGAAAGAATGCTGCAAAATCCCCTTTTTTCCCCTTCCTGCACTCAGAAACTAACCTTCATTTTTACTCTCTTGTTCCCCATCAAGATCCCTCATTCTCATAATTTTTCCATCTCCCCTTCATCAAAATCCCTTTCATAAGGTTTTAAGATCCTTTTTGGCCTTATTGAAACACCCAAAACCCTTTGAAAACCATTGAAAATCTATGAAAAAACCCATTTTCTTATTATTAAGGGTTTAAGCCCCCTTGGGCTGGGTCTCTAACCATTTCCTTCCATACGCCCTGGTGCTGGAACTAGGCACTGAGCCATTTGGGCGCCTAACCTTATTTTATATTATCTCGCCCGAAAATATTAAAAACCTTATGTTATTTCCGAAACTTTGTGTTTTTTAATTATTTTCTGAATTTTCGTCGGTTCAAAGCCTCAGTCGATCTCTACCGTCGATCTGATCTGCAGATCGATGGTGCGAAACCTATCGTGGTCGGTGGTCCCCGCCGCGCCAAACACTATGCAGAAATCGGCAGTATCCATCGCACCGCCTTCTGAGGGCTGGCAGTATTTTTCATTTTGGAGCGATTCCATACAATGGTTGACGTGTGGCACCAGCACTATTTGAAAACTACCCCTCCATCGCGCATTGCGTCTCGAAATAAACCCGCGTGGTGGTTTGATCGTGCACCGTCCGATCCGAGGGCCGCTCATCGCACGTGGTCGCTCGTCGAGATGCACACGCGATAATCTCGGTACGGCAACTAACACATTTCGCCGTCGATATGATCTGCAGATCGACAGCCCAAATTTTGATTGCCCGATCTCTCCATTTTGACTCTCCACCTGCGCTCCCGACCGTCGATCTCTGTGCGATCGACGACTCTGATTTGATTTTCTTTTCCACCTTTCCATTCACTCCTCACGATCAATCTCGACCGTTGGATGATTCCATCCAATGGCTATGCTCCCTCCACAAGCCTTCTGAAGCAGTCAACCTATATATGCAGGATTTTTTAATAGTTTTTCATATTTTTGCAGGGTTTAAATGGTTTTTTTCCGCCATGCTGAAGAAAAATTCACAGGTCGAGGGTGACGATCCTCCCGTCTGCGATTCACCACAAAATCACTCGCAGGGTTTTAAATTCGCATTTTATCAATGAATTCATGAGGCATTGATGCCATTCGACCCCTGTACAGCCTTGCACACCAGAAAACATAGTTAATCGAGCACTGATCAAAGTGTATCAGTGTCGAAGACAGAACACACCAGAAACAGGAGATTGAAGACCTAAAACATAGTTCTCAAGTAAATTAAAGGTGTTTTAGGGAAAGACGAAGACATCTGTCGAGTTGAGAAACCCTCCACCACCATAAGCAGAGGCCAATTGAACCCTCTCCAACTCCTAAAGACACCTGCAACCTCATATAAATCAATGAAGGTTCAGTCATTACCAGAAGAATAGGTGTTTACCTGAAGACATCCGAACAATTAATAAAAATCAAAGAATATTATCTCTAATTGTTGGCAGAACCATTTTAGAAGATTAAGAACAGTTCAGAAGCACTTATTTCGATCATTATGCCTCGAAAGGCAGGAACAGATGCTATGGAGCATAGTTAGAAATGATTACATAATTAATGATATTTGATCCTTGGGAAATCCTCCCACTTCCTCATTTCTCTATAAATACCTCTGTAGAACATAAGAAAATGTTGGTCTCTAGACATCTGAATGCATGTAATGGTTTTCTGAAGCTACTGATGCACTGTGTGCAATTTGAAGATAAATAAGCTGATATGAGAAGTTTGAAGTTGTAGAGACCCTCCGGGCTTGCTGATTGTAACTGGTTTGAACATCAAATACAAGATGCTAATTTATGGGATCCTAATTTGTGTCAATGGTGATGTGTTCCTCACTGTCAATTGTTATTTTCTTTAAGTTTTCACTCTATTCATTTTCTCTGATAAGGAACAACAAAAATAGAGCTAGGAATTACTCTCAGTAGTACCCTACTCTTACTGAAAGCTTTATTTTCTATGTTTTTCTCTTATTAATACTGAGTATATTAAAGCATGTTAGTTTCAAAGCACTTGCATGATCTAGATTTCTCATTATGATGATCATCAGTGTTTTCCTTTAGAATATGCTAAAAGCAGGTTGGTTTCAAAGTACTCACCTGATCTTAAGTTGTTCTAACTATTTTTGAATGTTTTTTGACTGAAAGTACTTCAAAGCAGGCTAGTTTAAAAGCACTTACCTGATCTCAGAATGCTTTTATATTTTGTTTCTCTAAACTCAAAGTACTTCAATGCAGGCTAGTTTAAAATTACTTACCTGATCACAGAATTATTTTATGTTTTGTCTCTCTAAGCACATGTTGAAAGCAAGATAGTTTAAAAGCACTTACTTGATCTTAGACTGTGCACTGTTCTTCATTTTTTTTTGTTCTCCACTTCCTATCTGTTTCACTCCATGAATCACCTTAAGAGATCCTTTAACATAAGTGACTTTCCCCATGGATCCTTCTTGAACCTTACTGTCCAATTAAAATCCTCCTATCACTCCATAGCCCAATGGGTTAAAACTATCTTTTCCTTTTTCTATCAGCCAAATCATTCCTTCACTTGCAGACATCTTCACCCTTCATTTTGAACTGCCTTCACCTTCATCATGTCTTTTCCCAACCAAAACAAACAAAACAAAACTCATGCTCTTCATAACTAGCCTAATACCACATTTCAGGCTTTAAAGATCACATCTTTAAACTCATTTATAGAGAGATCCCTCTCTGGATTCAGGAGGGCTAGATCCTTGAATCCCAAAGTGGTTTGATGTTACCCCTGTAGTTGGACTTTTTCCAACCTTGCTAATTACAGACCATAACAAGTATGA